>JABXJD010000037.1:600000-952500 GCA_013375575.1 Percina caprodes
AGAATATAATTTTCAAAATCAAAGAAGCTACTGGGGAAGTAGCAACTGATGTACAGTTAAATGTGAAATATTAACATTGTGACATTGACAACAGTGACATTTCTTTAAGTATAAGGCTGCATTGCTCAACAGGTTGATTGGCCTGTGGCTTACAGAGTCCTCATGAATAATTTCTGTTATCTGATTATAAATCAGGTTTGACAAAAAGCTGATCATAACCAGTCAGATGAGAAATAAGAGGAAAATGGGAAAGACAAAATGGTTTGCTGACCACGTCTTTAAAAGAGATTTACAAAAGAAGAAGGTGAAAACAGATGTGGATAAAATCCCTTTAAATTCAATAAACACAATACAAATCAAAAATAATGTCCACCTTAAACATTCTTTCTAGCAAAGTATTTTAGTTACTTTTTCCCTTCCACTGATAATATTGATCTCAAACTAAAATGTGGGGTCATCTTGGTATAATGCAAAATAACAGACAGCAGGTAGAAAGCGACTAGAAACCATCCCTGGACATACAAGTAATAACAACACCGAGCTAATCATACTGGGCTGGTTTCTGACGAGCATCAAGCTGTCAAATAGCAGCTACAATGCAAAAGCCAAGAGGGGGATTGCTTTTAAATGCAACATGTATAGCCCAATGAAAATAAGATACACGCTGTATACTGTTGCAGCTACTATATAGCATCAATAATAACATTCACTCTCCAAAACATTGACATAGGTCATCTCTATATATATATAAAAAAAAGATTCACAGCATCTACTTTTACTCTACATAAAAGCTTAATCTTGGACACATGTAACCGACTTCAGTGTTGATGTCAAAGACAGCGATGCAGAAGGGAGAGAAGACAGAGAGGTAAAGAAAGGGAGGCACTATCTGGTGCTTGGACAACGCTCTTGCCCGCTCAAAGCAACTGCCTTCAACAGATTACAGATCCATGGTCAATTACAACTTTCCATTTAGCTAGGAGAGGAGACTTAAATAGGAAACCTTTTTACTGTAGCAGACAGAATAAGTGCTTATTTGATGTCATTTAAACTACCCACATATAGAGCAGTTGTCGTCCCGGTGTATTTATAGTATATAGTAAAACATCTTAGGTTAACTTAGGTATAATTGATTAGTTTAAAGAAATAGTGTAACAAGTTGGGTAATATGCGTATTTCTCTTTTTCCCAAAAGTAACCCTTATAGAGATTATGCATATAATTATGTTCCCTGATGGAGGAAAACTCAGTACTACACCTCAGTATGGGGACTGCGTCCTTGTGAGGATGGTACAGTTAGGTTTGTATCGAGAAGATAATTAGCTTAGCATAGCATAAAGACTGGAAATCAAGCTACCAACACCTTTAAATCTCACAAATGTACACATTAAATCTCATTTGTATCTTCATTTGTCCTGAAAGTGGCCAAGAAATAGCCAGGCACATCGTAAAATATCATTTTTACCAATGATTTTGTACCAATTACACAAACAAGATATAACGTGTTATTAGTGAGTTGCTGAGGTGCTGGTGGGCAGATTTTGTTACTTTTGTACAGGCTAGCTGTCTATCCCTGCTTCCATTTCTTATGTTAAGCTAAGCTAACTGGCTGTAGCTTCATATTTATTGGCTGTACAGAGTGGTATCAATCTTCTCATCTGACTCTCAGCAAGAAAGTAAATAAGTGTATTTCCCAAAACATCAAACTATTTCTTCAACATCTTAAATGTCTGCTAGCACAGCAGCATAGTGAACAATGGTTAAAAACAAGTAAAACAAGAACTAATGCTTTGGTTAAAACATATGAGTAAATGGTACAATACATTAACTCAATAGAGACAATAAAGTGCCATCCAACAAAACTGGTCAGTGGTCCTCTCACAAATAAATAACAGTGCAGAAAACCTACAATAGCAACAATAAATAACATTACCCTTTATGATTCCACGCACGTGGGATTATTAATTAAAAAAAGAAGAACTACATAACGAGAACAAGGCAAAGGACATAAATTATCTCTCCTGATAATGGATTATTTTTGCCTTAATCTGGCCAACAAACTCAGTTTTCATGGAATCAGTTTGAAAAGAAACAACACAAACAACAAACTGAGGTAATGTACAGTGTATGATGGATGAATGAATGAGCGATCATTCCTGCACTTCTACAAAAACAATCCACTTTTATATTTGCAATTTCCCACTCACCCAATGGCATTAATTAAAAATACATGGATGGCTGATTTAAAACTGGGACTTATTTTTTGTTATTATTTGTGAAGGAGGGACTGACAGAGATCTGGTAGCCTCACAGATGACAGATTTCGGCATGAAAGCTAATCAAAGTCCCAATGCCCAGCAAAGGCGAGTTTATTAATGGGGTCTTCTACAGGTCATAAGGGAGCACTCCATGCAGGGTTTTGAGGTGGTGACTGCAAAAAGAGAAAAAGGACAGGGTTGGGTTTAGGGATGAGCGATCAAGTGATGTTTGGGACCGGGGCGGTCGTCATATAGAAGGTTTTTAAGCGCTTTTATGTATAAGTTTGTTTATATGGTCTATGTTCATTTGAGCAGGATGGTAAGTGGAGCATAGATTGTTTTGTCTGTTGTTTTTTTCCCAAGGTTCACCTCTCACATCCTCGGAGCAGATGTGGGCGACGGAATCGACTGGACCGACTTCCTCCGGGAGAGCTTTGACCTGAGGAGAGGAGATCGAAGAAAGGGGAAATAGGACTTAAAAAAATGGAAAGCAATTGTGGGTATGCTTACTTTCTTGGTCCTGTAATTTCCTAATAAATAATTTCATAGGAGGCTTTCTAAAAAGAACTAAATAACTTAACCCTAAATATAAAGAAAAAAAAAAGTTGGGAGTTATTTGAGTTAGGCGGTTACTTACTTATATTTCCAGTTGAATTTTTCTTGAAAGAACTTCAAATAGTAATGACTGGAAAAACTCGAAGTAATTATAATACTGTATATTTCTATACTTATTTATATTTATACACCTCAAGGAAAGTAGAAGAATAATTTGAGGGGTCACCAAATACATTTGTTACATTTATTCTGATTTTGCCTTTGTTCTTGTGAAATACTGAAACTGTTCACCTCTTCAGGCCTCTTAAAGTCCTTCAAATGGAACAACCTGATAAATAAGCACTCTCTCATTAAAGTGCTCAGACCTCATGTCCGCACTAAAACCATAACCTTTGATGAGGAGTCACAAGTAGACACTACTTATTTTTAAGGAGTCCCAAGCCAAACAGGTTGGGAACCGCTGCTCTGTGTTAAATTGTTATTCAATTTAACAATATCTGTTTTTCCTCCAGAAATTAGTACCACATTACATAGAACCTTTCTAAACACTTACATAACATACATTACAGTTACATCTCAGTTCTCTTTAGGAAAACCTAATCCTATATATACTACTACAATGGAACCTATAGGAAAGTTTTACTGCAGTTTATGTAAAATGTGTAAAAACCGACATAAATAGACTCATTTGTGTTGCTAACAGCCATTTAAATAATTTTTCAATGAGTTAGGTGGATTTTCCCCTTTACCGTTTCTCTACCACTCACCTGATGGTGCCGGCTAACAGAGGGTTAAAAGCGTACAGCCAGTCGTGCATCTCTTTGTCATTGGTGGCCTGCAGCAGTATCCCACGATGCTCAGTACACACAGCAAACGTGTTGGGAGTCTGGAGAGTGATGAGGTTACTCAGGGTCATTCAGGCTCACAGGGTTACTATTTGTTTATTTGTCTAAAAATCTGTTTGACTATTGAGCTGAAGCTCAGTCGTACCCGCAGTAAGGTCTGTTTGTCTTCACTGTACTCAACCTTTGCAGACGACAGGTTGATGACAGCTCTCTCCACGCTGTCCCTCTCGCTGCGGTACAGGTAGACGTAAGGCCTGCGCACCACCACGTAGCGCTTCACCCAGCCGCTGGTGTGGGGTTCCAGGAAGTGCAGGTAGCCTTTCTTTGACACAATAGGGCTGCACATGATGAAGGAAATAGTAGTGTTAAGACAAAATGAATACAAACAAAATAAAAGGCAATTTACAAGTAAAATGTTATCTTTATATACAATGACTCACAATCAAGTATGCATGTGTGCATGTGTGCGTGTGTGTGCTGACCTGACACGAATCTCCTGTATGTCAGGAACGAAGGTGCATCCTCTGAGAGTTTTCTTTCTGTCCACTGGGCTGTACGGGTCCAGATCTGGTGTGGAAGCTCCTGAACTGGGTTCAGTGTGTCTAGACAACATAAACAACATGTTCCAAATGCAACAAAGGGAACATTGTTTAAATAATTCAAAGCACTATGTCTCGGCTTGACTCTTTGTCTCAATTAACTACAAAAAAAACATTTTTAAATTCTTCTTTTACGATGTCATAGCAATTAATAACTGTTCTACTACTTTAGTATTTTCATTTTAAATTACTTTACACCTCCAACTCCAGTACATGTCAAAGGCAAATATTGTACTTTTTACTCTGCTAAATTGATTTGACAGCTGTAGTTACTGGTTACTTTGCAGATGAAGATGTTTTTACACAAAACATAAGCATTTTGATTAAACTACACAGTAGTAAAAAAAAACACTAACCTGCTAAAATAATGAAATACTGCTTACATGTTTCACAATCCTATAATATGGTTTACACAATAATAAAACACTCTGAAAGATGTTAACAATGATCATACTTTAAGTAGGATTTTGAATGCAGGACCTCCAAGAAACATACGTTTTTATATTGTGGTATTGCTACTTTTACTTAAGCAAATTATTTGAATACTTCTTCAACCACTGCCTGCTCATCATACATTTCCTGGGTAAATGTAGGGCAGTGGGTAACATCATGTAGTTACATACCTAATATCATAATTTCCCTCAACCAGTGAGGGGCAGGTAGAGGACGGAGTGAGTGTGCTCAGACCGGAGGAGGAGGAGTCTCTCATTAGTGACGCAGACATCTCAGAAAGCTAAAACACACACACAATCACACACACACATAGAAACACATTCACAACAAATCATGCATGGAGACGCAAACAAGCACACATGCACACACGCGTGCGCGCGCACGCACACACACACACACACACACACACACACACACACACACACACACACACACACACACACACCAGCAAACAATTAAGCACAGACAACACAGACATGCATTCAGAGAACAATTCAATCAGAATATTTGTCATTTCCTAGCAATGTACTATAGAACCATCTGTGTACCACTGTAATCCTCATCATCTAAGAGCCCCTTGCTGATTAACATGTTAAAGAGGACATGCAGGAGTAACATCAGGTTAGTGGAAGCCTCCAAGAGTCTGGAGAGGGGGGACAGTGCGGGATTAGGCCAGGTACAGGAAGAGGGGAAACCTGGCATGAAATATGGACACATGGCCTTTGAAAGAGAAGTAAGCGGCAGACCTGAGGTAATATTATCCTGAAGATTTATTGCTTATTTAATCTCATGCAGCTGGTTCAAACAAAGTCTAAGAATTATTTGTGAATAATATTTAACCCCAGTCTACTGAGTGGTTATTAAGAAATGATAAGTGATAAGAAAATAGATGAGATAAGAAAGAAAGAAATGTTAAAAAGACATGAATCTGTGCTAAAAAAAAATAATTAGTGGGCAAGGTGTGGGGCTGAAATATTTTGGGACGGTACAGCAATAAACGCTAAAGGTTCACAAGTAACGGGCCAGGTTAGAGGGCCTAGGCTGGGGCTCACCTTGCTCTCACTGGCACTGCTGCTCACCTGGCTGTACTCCCTGTTGAAGGTGTGCATCAGCAGACGCAGACACTGGAAAGAAATAAGTGAAGGACAGATGATGTTGAAAAAAAATCTGTATCTGATCAAGAAAATTAAAAAAAAAAAAGAAAAATTCAGAGACCAGCAGTCACCTTGGCAGCCAGCTCCCTCTGCCTCTGGTTGGGGCTGTCGAGGGCAGGGCTGGTGCCAGGACTGTGGCTGAGGACGGGACTCTTTGCAAAATCGCTGATGTCGCTGCTCTTGTAGAGCGCATCCTGTCCTGCCAGCAGAGTTGCCTCCAGCTTCTCCCTCAGCAGCAGGTAGTGCCTGGTCTTCTCCACCTAAAACCACAAGCACATACAAACTTCAACAGTTGTGGTCCGTAAAGGCTCAAAGAGTGTTTGATTGGGACTGGTGACATTTCAAGTATTGCAGGTTTGTATAGAAGATGATCCCCTAAATGCTCTCCTTTATTGAGACTGATGTCTTTGATCCTAATTTTCAAATTCAAATATCACAGTTCACAAAGTATAATATAGTTTCTGTAAACAGTAAATGTGATATTAGGCCGTGCAGTTGCAGAGTCCTTCTTTATTTTACATCTACAACACCTGGTTTGAATAGAGGTTCAGAAGGTTAGGGGATTTGATATATATATATTTTTTTTTTTTTTTATTTAATTCTTTAATTCTATATTAATGGACATTTCTTTCAATACGCCAGAGTTAGCCAAAAGGCTATTTTTCATCTGCAGTCCCTAGACAGATGGTAACAAGTCACCCTAAAAAATAAAATTACATATTTACATATTTACATAACAATTACCATATATTTTACATTGGGTAAAAGTACTACTATTAAAGTTAAATATAAGAAAAGTTAAGTTAAATATTCACTTCAAACACAGCTTACCAACAATCAGACAAGCATCAGACAAAGACATAAACACATGTACACACACAAGGCAAGAAGCCAGCAGGGGGCAGCAAGAGCAGGTCGAACAGTTAATGGAAATGTTGACAGTTGACCTGAATCTAAATGGAGTTATGTCATTTTCTAATCTAGTCATCATAATTTCAACTTTGTCCAGTGAAAACCCTGCATCTCCAAATTTGGTGATCTTGAATTTTGAGATGTGAACTGAGAACTGAAAGACAAAGTGCTCCTATTTGAGTTGAGAAAATTCTTCGACTTCTAGTCTAAATAAACCAGAAAGAACACAGAGGACTACATGAGAAATGCATTACCACAAATCTGTGAATAGGGTTGGTTTTCTCATGAAAAGGTGATATTCTGGATATACATGGTTTTCACAGGACAACGACGATTTGATGCCTTGTCTGCCAGCTCAAATCAAAATATAATAAACTGCACTTATTCCGGTAAACAATAGAATTGATCTTTTCTAGGTGTCATCTCTCTAACAAACCTTTCCAGTCTACAAACTGACCTCCTGCAGTAAACTGAGTTTCTCCAGCTCCCACTGGTGGTCCAGGATGAGGCTGTCGCTGCGAGGCCTCCACCCAGCCAGGTTCTCCTCTCCTCTGACGTACGCCACCGAGGTGTCCAGCACACGCCTGCGACGACGCTGCATGCCTGAAGAAGAAGAAGAAGATGCTCTGGGAATATTGTAACTCAAGTCTGAATATGACACTCAGCTATGGCCAATGAAAGGGTGCACTATTGCCAATATGTGCATAAGTGTATGTGTGTTTTTGTATGCATATGTGTATATGTGTGTATATATCTAATATATACACATACTATATCAATTTTGTTTTCATTCTCTCATATGTCAGGTAACAGCAGCCATATGTTTAGTATATCCAATTGTATGTTCATATTCATTTAAACAGGAACAGTTTTGACTTTGTCTTGATTGATATAACATTCCTCTATCAGACTGTATTTTAACACATTTTGTACCACTTGAGTGTTTTTTGTACGTTTGAAAATAATTTAAAAAAAACTTGAATGACAAAGAACAAAAAAATACAAACCCTAGTTAAGGAGAAAATGCTTTTGTTAAATTTACTGATTATATCCTTTGATTTCTTTCTCACCTGGACTTCCATTGTCCGCCACGTGGCAGAGGGTGAGTTCATAGACGCCAGTGACACGGTTACTGAGAAGGGCAGAGAAAAATGAATTTAACTAGCAACTTTATTGAACAGGAACAAGTTTCTAAGATTGAGTGTGTAAGATGCAGACCGTATGAATTCATGAATCTGTACCTCTCAGAGGGCCGGAGGCAGCCAGTGCTGAAGAGATTTCTGATGGAGCGAGAGGCCGGCAGCTTTGTGTCACGGGAATAAAAGACCATGCAGAAATCTTTGGTGATTGCTGTTGGCTGAGTGCAGTTCTCCATCTAGTTCAAATATATCAGACAGCAACAAATCAGAATCCAGAAGATTCGGGTTATGATGTGGCTGAATTGTCCTTGGTTTTGAACAATTCTTATTATTAACAGAATGTTTTAGTTTACAAAAAAACAAATTCAGTGAAACAAATGTCACTTAGTACCTCTAGATAAGCGGAGAGGGTGATGTAGATCTTCTCCCATAGGGAGTGACTCTGTTCAAAAGCAGAGAGTTGTGCATGGAGCTGTCCCATGCTGCCTCAAATCGGTAGAAAGTTCTGCATTGTGAAAAGCATAAATCTAGTCATCTATCTGCACGATGTGTGAAGACGAAGACTCATGGAAAGCCTGTGAGCAAACGGGTCATTTTGTTATCATGAAACAATTACTGATAAAAAATGATTGTCATTTATACCTATGATCAACTCCCAAGGAGACGCTGGCATTAGCAAAGGATAAAGAGAAACAGGACAAGAGTTAGAAACTTTTAACTGCAGCTGTTAAAAGTTTGAACTCAGCAAACCATACTGATCCATGCAAACTGAAAAATGCATCAAAGCCAAATAATATCTGATTATAAAAGGAACGTTGGAAGCAATGTTAAAAAACCACATAACGCAACTGATCTGGCTATATGATATAGGTTTGTTATTAAATTCAAAGAGAAAACTGCTGTTGAATATCAAATAGCAAATACAAAGAGAAAAATTTAAAGTAAAAATCTGCCTAAAAAGTATACTTGTCATTGTGTTTTGGCCAGAAGTATCCAGAAGACAGTATGTTGAGGGAAAGGATGTTGGGGTCTATGATGGTCTCATCGGCCTCTGGTGTGTTTCGAATACGACCTGAAGTCAGACAAGTCATGATGGGAATTATCCAGTGAGAAAACTTGTACTTTGTACTTTCAAAGATTTCTTCTGACTTAATTCAAACCAATTTCGGATAAAGATTTTTTTGAATTGTCGTTATCACTTACCAATAACCAGCTCCTTCACCTCTTTCCACTCAATATCACTTCCTGTTTCATGCGCAATGGTAACTGTGATCCTCCTCTGGATGCCCTGTGGAGTCGAGAAGATAAACACGTTTGATATTGGAGTTCCAGCTGAATGCATTGGGTTTAAATCTAAATCTGGTTAATGAATTGTATTGTACTGTATTTTTAACAGTTTTTGAAAGTTCTAAGACTAAGACTAAGAAAATATGGAAAGTGATTTATCCAGAGCTATATATCATCTATATATATGTAACTTGTAATTTGGTGTGAAATGTCGGACCTGATGTAAGAGGAATGTGCCGTGGCAGGGCATCCCACCTCTGTGGTCAACAACAGCTGGGATATAGCTATAGAAAGGGAGATAATCAATACATTTGATGGTTATACTCAAATCTTTAACTGAGCCGACTATATCCACTGTAACAAAAAAATCTTTGTGCATACAGTATGATCTACTGTGTCCCTTGCTTTGTGGTATTAAATTGTAAACGCAACTCACTCTCCATTAGCTTCCAGCTCACAGATCTCAAAGAAGACCATGAGGTCGTATTTGGCGTGACAAGGTCCTGCGGTGGAGCGAGTCAGAGTGCTGAGCTTTGTGGCCGGCACTGGACGAGCCAAGAGAGAACAGATTAACAGAGTAAACCAGACTGTAGTAAACTGAGCTGAAGTGAATATCAAATTGGAGGTAGAATAGAGCAGGCGGTGGAGATCACTTCATTAATTAATTAGATTAGATTAGATTAAACTTTATTGTCATTACACATGTACATGTACAAGGCAACAAAATGCAGTTTAGGTCTAACCAGAAGTGAAATAGCAGTATGTGCAGGATATACAATGGTTCCATAGTGCTGGATGGATATGTACTGTAATAAATAGATACATGTTTGATTTAGAGCTGCAGAGATAAATCGATTAGTTGTCAACTATTACATTAATTGCAAACTATTTTAATATTCGATTCATCTGTTTGTTGCTTCTTAAATGTGAATATTTTCTTGTTTCTTCACTCTATGGCAATGAACTGAATATCTTTGAGTTGTGGACAAAACAAGACATTTGGGCTTTGAAAAACACTGATCGCCATTTTCTGACATTTTATAGAAACAACTAATTGACTAATCAAGAAAATTATCAACAGATTAACCGACAATAAAAAATTGTTAGTTGCAGCCCTAGTTTGATACTCTCAGGCACATTACACTGCTAACCTGGTTTGGATAAGGGCATCACCCTGGGGAACTGCCTCCTGGAAGGTCTCAGGGGACTAAAAAAAACAAAACAACACAAGACAAAGAAAACAAATGTGAGGAAATGTTTCATTCCATCTAAAAAAAAAAATATCAAGTCCGAATCAGTCATCAGCTGGTGTACATGAAAGGATCCTGACCTGATCAGGTCTTTGCAGAGTGGGGGGAAGGGCTGTTTCTGATAGTGACCAAACACCTCGAAGACAATTGGCTGAGTCTTGATGTACTCAACAAAGGACTTTGTCACCTCCACTGTGATCTAACAGAGAAGAGAGGAAATACAACTCAAACACAGCTCTAACACAACTCTTTGTAGTCAGTAATGTGTGTGTTGATAATAGGTCTGAACGTGCTGTTCACTGTTTACATTTTGAACATGGTAGAAGCCCAGCGGAGGTCCCCTGCCTGTGTTTTTCAGCGGCTCAGTGGAGAAAGCTTCATCATGGCGGTGGATGAAGCTGAAAAAGATGAAGCCATTATATTAGACTGACCTCCCTTTGCTCTTCTTTTTTCTGGAGATTATTTAGTGCCAAAACAATTTCTTTTGAGCTTTAATATCAAAGTGTGTCAGTTGAAAGGTGTACATGTGCATGTATTATTATATCATTATTAGTCCAAAATCCAACTGCAAGGGTTAGGATTATATTTTTTACAGATATAAAAAGGATGTATTTATTATGGTTAATAAGCTTTTTATATTTAATGTATTAGATAGTTCCTAAAAGACAGAGATTGCTTTCAAAGACAAGAGACATTTAGTAAGCATTGTTTGGCATATACTGTATATTAACATTAGACATGACTTTGTGGAGACTTGCTTGAAACTCACTTGAACTGGCAGAAGATGTCAGCGTACTCGGCTGAGATGCTGGAGGCCTGTAAGACGGTGACTCTGAAGGTGAAGGTGCTGCCGATCTTCAGGTGGGACAGAGCTTTCTCTGGGGAGAGGTCCAGGGGAAGATCCAGAGCCAGACCTGAACTCTTTACTGGGCTGCGGGGAGCCTCTATGTCAGCTACATCGAACAGAGGAAGAGGCAGAGATACACACATGTATGTGGTATTTAAACTTTTTAGATAATGTTCCTATTAAATTAAGAATTTATTTCAGCAGTGGTCTACCATGAACATCAGCTGGGTCAACTCTGACAAAGACCAATGTGTGGTGTTTTGACAGGGCCATGCTCTTTTAACCCAGACTACTGAACGGCACATTTAGAATGATTTTCAGCAGTTCCTGCACAGGTTACCACCTCACCTGGACATGTGTTGTTGTTGACTTCATCAGCAGAGATTCCGATCTCTGCGGTCTGTCCTTCTCCCTCCACGAACCGCAGCTCCTCCTGGGAGGTGTTGGAGTGCGAGAGACTACCAGGACACGACTCAGTCTGGAACTGGAACAGGACAGAAAACAATCAGCCTGGATCCCATTTACACCAAACGTTAACATTTGAGAGAGGTTATCCAGAAAGTCTCAACACTGCTGCAGTGCTTACATTTTATCTGACTTTTATTAGTCTTAGAGGACACTTTTAGAAAATACCGATACGCATCACCAGCCAATTAGTACCTTCTCAAACTGTTTATCTTCAAAGGAGATCTTGGCAGTGCCCGACTGCCTCACACCAGAGCCATAATCAGGGGCCTCCTCATCAGCTGAAGGGAGACCAAACAGAGAGACAAGATGTTAAACAATCATTTCTTCATACAAAATAACTCAAAAGAACAGCTACAACGACACGTTCAACAGCATCTTACGGTGATGAGACTGATATTCAACCTGCATTTGTACCTGAGATGGCCTGCACAGCCACTCTGAGGAAGCCTTTCACCTCTCCTTTCTCACTGACGATGGCCACGCGATGTACAAGGGGCACCGGGTACAGCAGGTTACTCAGGTACACAAAAGCCCTGAGGAGAATGTAGAAAGGGATTTCAGTTTTAAAAAGCATTCATTGTGCGATAAAAGAAAATACTGCCTGAAGGAGGGAGGCGACGTACCTGCCGACCAGACGGAACCAGGGGAAGCGGTCGTAGAAGGGGTCGCCTCCGGTCAGAGCATGATCACAGTCCTCCACAGCACTGCTGGGGAGCTCTGCAGCACGGTCGTACATTTCCCTCATCAGGTCCAGCCTCTGCCTGCAGGGGGAAGCGTAAAAACAAAACATATAGTCTATGATGCCAATGCATGGATCAAAATGTGATATAAAGAACTGACAAAAAAACACATATTATAGATTAAGCTGGAGTTGGAGAATAGTTGGTATTATTGGTTCTTTTAAAGCGTATGTGAAAAATGTTTGTTTTTGTGCATGTATTAGTATTTGCTTTTTTTACTTTTTCCATATTATATATTTTTATCAGCATCACATTTTCAGGATGCAGACACCAACGTCTCCATGAATTTATAGGTGAATAAACAGACCTTTACCATAGAATTAGCTTTAAGCCTTGTATTCATTTTTTTTTTTTTCAAATGACGAACCCGCTGTACCTGAGTTTCTCCAGAGTCCAGTAATGTGTGGCTCCGTTCTTCTGATCTTGAACTTCAACGGCGACAATGGTTTGTGGGAAAGGTCGTCTCTCCCTCTCTTTGGCCACACTGGGGGGCAGCAGGTCGGGGGGCAGGGGAGAGTAGAGGGTGTCTGTCAACAGCACAAACTGGAACTGCACCTGTGGACAACATGGGACATAAGACATGAGGGATTGCTGGTGTATATTCTCCTGCATCATAGGTGCATTATAAAATTTCAATATGCTTAAAATATCAACAGAAGAGACTTGGAAATACAATACAAGAGTGCCACTGTACTTGACTGATTACACAAAATAAATTCCTATACCTTCTATCAGCAATGAAGAGGACTGATATGGTAATATTTGTCTTCATTAAACAAGACAGTAAGTCAGGCACTACTACTACATCAGAAGGATATCTAAGCTGCAGTATTCATTTTAAAAGTAAGAGTTCAATCTTCTGCTTACTGAAATGAAAAAAACTGGGGGAGACATGAAGCAGTAAAGTTTCATTTTGGCCGGAAAAAATGCTTTATTATATGCACCTTCTATTAAATGGATGGCTGGACAGAGCTTAGAATCAATATGCAGCACTGTGAATTATATTGTGATGACTCACTGGGCTAAGACCTTGTGGTAAGCCCAGAATGGCCACTGACAGACACTATTCTGCAGTCTGCCTCCAGACTGAACTGAGAAGCAAATTCTCCTCACCATCACTAAAATGTAAATGTAAATGTAACTAAAATAATCAATTCTTAGATGCATTGCGATTCTCTTTAGAACGATTTGATGCTCGGTTCTGAAAAGTTAATAATTGATTATTAATTATTATTTTTTTTTTTAAGTGTTGATTTTTATTTAAAAGTTCCTGTCTCCAGACAAGTACAAATCAGAAAGCAGAGTGACTGAAAGAGGATGGGATAATGGACAACATCTTAAGAGTTTAGGCAAGAGTATAGAATGTTTTTTTTACATAAAATAATTAGGCAAAACACATATAGGCTGTTGATCTACTTTATCACATTACATCTGACCACCTCATGTTTTATGTTCTAAGAAGCCAATTATCCAGCTTTAAACATGACTGAGCCTCTGACATGGAAGATTATTGAAAGAGGAGGTGACTTTCATAAGCATGTTTAAGGCTTAAGCATGGAATGACTACAAAATAAAAACCCTATTAGATAATACATTTCATTAAAACTTATGTGTGACAAATATTGCATATATCAAAATCGAACATATTTTTTTAAATCACGATTCCTACCTCTACTAAAAGGAAATGAAAATAACTTTGATTTGAGGGTTAACACCTAGGCAACAACAAACACAAAGTACTGAAACAAATTGTCTTATATTTACCTGAAACTTAGAAAAAGCATAAATAATGACATATCTCACAGAGCTGAATAAGGACATGGTTTTACAGTAACAAACATCCCACCTTTTTCTTCAGTTCCACACTGATAGCATTGGCCTCTTTGAGGAAGATGGCGTTGCCCCAAAGCAAATCCCTGAGAGAGGTGAACTGGTAGAAACGCCACTTCCTGAAAGCCCACAGAGCCAAATCGGTCTCACGTGGCGTCCACGGCACTGAAGGGGCAAGACACATAACATCTGTGTACATTTTGTCCAAATACAGATTGATTCAGAGATGATTGTTTTGATGTGTCAGTTAAAAGGGGACAGATTACCTTCCTCTTCAGGCTCCTCCTCTTCCTCAGGAGACTCCAGGTACCGAGAGTCCACTTGTTTCTGAAGAGCCTCCAGTTTACTCTCATAGTCCTGGAAGAAAACATAAAAACCAGATCAAAACCCGAATGAGTTGCTTCAGTATGCAATAAATACATTTTTTTTAATCCAGCACCTTAAATGGTAAATGACTGTATACATGTGTGTACTCACCAGCCGCTGCTGTTCTAGCAGGTTACTCGCTTCTTCTCTTTCTTTGCGGTACTGATCTTCAAGCTCCTGAAGCCTGAAAGGGATTACACAACTATATGTCAGAAAAGTGATATTATCAAATGTAAATACATAATAATGAGTTCCCCACACACCTCTGCACCATCTCCTGCTTCATGTCGATGCCTTGTTTCTCCAGCAGCTCTCTCTGAGCAAAGGCCCAGTCGACGGGCTCCACCGGCGTCTCGGCACACGGCGTCCTCTCTCGCTCTAGACGAGCCTGCTCGGGGTCGTTGAAGCGAAACACGTGGCTCTTCCCCATGATGATGCGGTTCCCTAAAAAGTGTACATGAAAACATCAAAGTTGACAGTGATTAAAGATTAGACCTGTGTTACGATACCAAAATTCTTTGGTAGCTATCCTGATTTCCACATTGGCAGACTCAGACTTACAGTGGCTTGAAAAGTTTACACAGCCACGCTAAAGTGGATTAATAAGAGCAATAAAAAAACATCTTTTGGAAATGTATCTTAATGCCTTAAATTAAAAAAAAATTTGGAAAATCCAACCTTTTAAGGGCACCAATTTTCTTTGTGAATGAATAATGTATTGTAACTACATAAATGTTCTTCCTTAAAATACAGGGAGCATAAGTATACATACCCCTATGTTAAATTGCCATAGAGGTAGGCACATTTTTATTTTTAAAGGCCAGTTATTTCATGGATCCAGGATACTATGCATCCTGATAAAGTTCCCTTGGCCTTTAGAATCAAACTAGCCCCATATCATCACATACCGAGAGATTGGCATGGTTTTATTTCAGTTAGCCTAATAGCTGGTTTGATTTGCAATGACAGATGATCTTATGGAAAGTTCCCCATGCCTATCACTAAGATGACGATGATGTGTGGCTATTTAAATTCCAAAGGCCAAGGGAATTTTATCAGGATGCATAGTATCCTGGATCCATAAAATAACTGGCCTTTAATAATAAAAATGTGCCTGGCTCATTGGGAACTTAACATAGGGGTGTGTATAGTTATGCCCCTTGCATTTTAAGGAAGAACATTTATTTATTTACAATACATTATTCATTCACAAAGAAAATTGGTGTCCTTAAAAGGTTGGATTTTCCTAATATTTTTGAATTAAGACATTAAGATCAATTTCCAAAAGATGTTTTTTTATTCCCCTTTTTAATCAACATTAGCATGGGTGTGTAAACTTTCTCAAGCCACTGTATCGCTTCCTTCTCAATACATATCCCTGTTTACTCTCTTGGTACAGTTGCTTTGTTTTACATCTTTTTTTCAACAAAGAAATATGAAGCTTCACACGTACCAGATCGCAGAACAATGGGAGAGCTCACTCTCTTCCCGTTGACGTACGTCTCTGAGCCCTCGCATGGCTCCAGGATGACACATCCTGTTTTAGAAGATTATAGTACTGTTACAAAAGAGTATTCAACACATATACAATATGGCTTGTCTTAACTTTCAATATGTAGTCACTTGATACAACATTTATTTAACATTGTCATTTTAAGAGAAGGGCAGCCAGCCTTTACCTTCTCCCTGAGGGCCCGTGGTGCTGCTGAAGGTGCAGTGTTCGTCTCTGATAAAATGGCCGCTGAGAACAATGTCTTGGCGAGTCTTGGCATTTTCTCGGCCAACCCTGAGGGAAGATAAGTTAATTCAATTGAGACAAATTCCCAGAAACAGCACAGTATCTGGATTAAATTGAAAAAGAACCCTTACTTGGTGATGCCATCTTTGATGTAATAGAGCAGACACTCTGACATCAGCGGATCTTCGTTTAAGTTCACCAGATGAGGCGTCTAAAGGGAAATAATGACAAATGTGTTTTAGTGTTTGTGTAAGTTTAGCCGTAGTGGAAGAAGTATTGAGATCCTTTACTTAAGTAAAAGTACTAATACTACACTGTAAAACATACTCTGTTAGGAGTAAAAGTCCTGCATTGGGAATGTTACTTAAGTAAAAGTATGTCAGTATCATCAGGAAAATGTACTTAAAGTATTAAAAGTAAAAGTACTCAATGCAGAAAAATCCTCACATTTTAGAAACTGGAAACGATCCAAACAGTTCTGTCAATCAACTAAGTGATTAATTGGTTCAGCTGGACTTGAAGACCGTTATAGTATTGGGTAGTTTATAATAAAACAAAGTAACTAGTAACTATAGCTGTCAGATTAATGTAGTGTAGTAAAAAGTACAATATTTCACTCTGAAATAGTAGAAGTAGAAAGTGGCATTAAAAGAAAAGACCACAAATTTTAGTGAAATAATTCCACCACTGAATATATAAATGGCAACAATGGCGAGCATCGTACCTTTTTTGGGGAGAAGACGCCCAAAGTGCCTCCATCTTCTCTCATGGCAACACCCATCTCAGCCAGCAGGGCCTCTCTACAGGAAGCAACCACACATGGTGCTAGCATGGCTACAAATATGGCGCATTCCTACTTTAAAAGTCATCTGGCAATCCAACAACGTCATGTATCCTTTAAGACCTTGTGTCCATATTTAGCTCAAGGTTCAAACTATCAAAAACAGTCCATTTGTTTTGAATTGTGGGGAAATAAACTGTAAATGTGTTGTTGGGGGGTAATCTGATTGAGTGCTAAGAAACCATCTTTCATGCATGAATATGTTTGACGAACCTCTCCATCCGGATGGCCTCCGTTCGCCGCAGCTTCTCTTCCCATGTCTCGTTTAGCTCTGCAATGATTTTCTCGGTTTCCTGTTGCCGAAATTAAATGAACAGTTATACAAATTGGGATAATTTACTTTGCTCAATCTTGGATTTAACAAGAGCCTTTCCGTCATATTTATTTGCCTTTTCTTTGATTTTCTCATTCCCTCTCATGTTATTTCTGTCCACAAACCCAAATCTGACCTCCTATAACTCTGCAACCTGGACAATTGCAGCATCATCCTTCCTACCTTGAGCCTCTCGATGGCCTCTTCACTTGCCGGGCTGAAGATGCGGTCATGGAGGTTGTTGATGGACCCGGCGCGACTGGACAGGACCGAGAGCGAGGGGGAGGGACTCATTCCTGTCATGGCATTGGACACTGCGGAGAGATCACCCCTTTGATTGACAGCCTGGCGATTATTCACAAAGTTCTTGTAATCGCACAGGTCTGCCAGAGAGAGAGGCGGTGCATGGAAGTGAGCAAGGAACGAAGGAACGAAGGAAGGAAGGACAGAAGGACGGAAGGACGGAGCAGACGCCAGGTAACGCACGCAGAGAAACAGATCAGAAGGAAAAAAAATAGGGGAACAACAGGGAGGAGTACAAAAAAAGAAGAGAAAGCTCAAAAAATGGATCAAAGAAACAGAGGTCATTTGCTTACCAAAGCCAAGGCAGAGAGAGAGAAAAGAGCAACTCAAACTGATCGAGCAAAAATGCCAAATAGACTGAAAGTTAGAGACCAGAAGCCTTTTTTTTCTCTGACACTGAATCATCATGCTCGCAAGCATGACAATGTTATGAAAAATAAAACCAAAAATGTATACATTACTACAATGCATAAAGACAAAGTACAGCCTCAGTTTGTTCTTTTGTTTTGCATGTCCTCATGTTTTCAAAGTGTTTAGCGCAGCCTTTGGAAGCACAGCTCCCGGGCCTCTAAGCACCTGACTCATAGCTTCAATTTGCTCCACACACAGAGAACCAGGACGCAAAGAAAACAGCTCTTCAGCAATCTAAAATGGCGTCCTCCCAGTCAGTCCATTCTCCAATGATGACTAGTCTCATAAAACAAAATGCATCATTCACCATGCTTCATGCCAAAGCTGGCTTCGACTCTGTCTGCTTCTCTGTTTTTGCAGAAACAAAGAGTTGGACAGTTCAGACTTTTCATGAACGGCAACAGGATCAGGAATCAAAGCTTCTCAGCAAAATAGAAAATCACAGCCAATTTAAAATTGTGTTATGAAGATGAAGCTATTAACCTGCTGGACCTCCCAGATTAAATGAGAGACAGGTCACATTTTTCCATTGAAACCACTACTAAGAGAAAAAAAAGAAGGAGGCCATTTTGCTGAATTCATGAGAAAAGATTATCTTATTACAGCAACCATAGATTACTTTTGTGTTGGAAGGTTGGAATATTTTTTACAAAATGTATGTCATGACTGACTTCACAAATAGTCTCTTTGTTCGGTCTCTGGTGTGGTGGAGGAGGAAGACCAGCTTGGGATTCATTTTTATTAGTTGCAAAGCGCAGGCTTGCCAGAGTTATACACACATTTCAAACCAGCGATGTCGGGGCCGGTGCAGCGATACGCTAATAGGACAGAGGGGAGAAGAGAATGAGTGTGAGAGACACCCACACTCCAAGTTTAATAGTCATCCTCTGTCTTACATGTACAGTCAGAAACTGCACAAAGGGTCAAAATTTCAGGTTTGTGTGTGTGTGCGTGTGTGTGTGTGTGTGAGCGTGTGTGTGTGTATGCCTATATAAGTGAATTTTCTATGAGTGAGAGTTGTGTTTCTCTGTGCAACACTCACTCTCTATGATGTCTCCCAGACCCTGAGAAAACAGCAGGTCTCTGAGGCGGGCCACCTCCTCTTTCAGCTCACGCACCAGACGGTTGTTGGGGTCCTCGTTGATCACAGCGTTACAGCGGATCTGTTTGGCCCGGTCAGCGTACCTGGAGGGACGGAGGCCATCGAGGTCAGGAAGCCATTAAGCTATAAATCATAAAACTCAGGCTGCTGCATACTGAATTACAATGACCAAGTAAAGACAATATGAGCCCAAAATGAGAAGGATGCTACTCTAAGTTACCCAGCTTTGGAAAAAAAAGTATTTGTTAAGATGCAACAAAAACATTGCAAAGTGCAAAAAAGGCCTGCAGGCATTTGTAAGGGCTCACAAATTATGCAGCAAAATGATCCAAAATCAAAGCTAATATGTGTGACATTATCTCTTCAAAATATGTTATTTCCGGGGAAAAACGTCTGACTTAATGATCAAGTAAAGGTTCTTGACATTTTTCTCACCGGAGGGTACTGAGGGTCTCATCATAGTTAATATCAGCAGGGCTGAGGGCAGCCACCATGGCTGTACGAGAGTTTCCTCCTAAAAGACAGAAAAGGAGACAATATGTAAAGGGAACACATAAAATGCATTTTATTTTGGTATAAGCTAAGGTTTATTATGATGTGTGCATACCCAGGTTCTCCCTCAGCAGCCAAGTCAGAACTGAATCTCTGTAGGGAATAAAACTCTCCACCTTCTTCTTTTTCTTGTTCTGTAGGCAAAATAAACACAATGTACTCTCTGATCACGTTGGGAAAATATATAAAATAGATTGTATCTATTTAATTTGCTGTTTCAAAGTTGGTAGTGTAACTGACCTTGTTTGGTGGTATTGATTCCTGAAAGTGGGAAGAAAAAATGCCAGCGTTGGTTATTTGGAGAACAAAAAATGAGAAAAGATTTTTTTTTTTTTCAAGATTTTTTGTTTTTGTTTTAAACCCTACCTGTTCAGCCAGAGCAGAAATAACTTTCCCCAGTGTAGTCAGAGATTTGTTGATGTTTGCTCCTTCCTGCAAATAAAAGTCACGTCTATTTGTCCATCTATTCATACATTTTGAATTTAAAATATTGCATTCAAACAATCATTATTAAATGTGTTTCTATCTCCTTAAGAAAGGTGGAAAAGTCATAAAAACAAATCTAAAAACATCCTCCTCCTCTCACCTTCAGTCTAGTTCCTTTAGCTCCGGTTGAGTCGGCTCTTTCGCTGCCAGCCAAGTCTACCAGGCTGATCTTGCTAACCTGTGATGACACAAAATATTTTTAAAATAAGAGGCTCTGTATAAAAAAAAAAGGATCAAAAATACACCTCAGCTAAGATATTTCAGCTGAAAGTGCACTAGGAGAACTGGCTGTAAAGTGTTACATGTGGTTATCGATCAATACAACAACATATTGTACAGATGACAACACCGCAGGCCTCCACTCAGATCATAAAAGGTAATATAAATCATTTTTGTCCGCCTTGTAGCATCGCTTCTGGGGCTGCTCTGGTAATGTGGTGTGCATTGATTTGTTTGTCTGAGAAGCAAAAACGTCATGTCTTTCTGACTGTGAGCTGAGCTTGTTGTCAGTACCTTTTCTGACGTGTTCTCCGAGTCCATGTCGTGTTTCTTCTGTGTGAAGATGATGTTGAAGACGGCGTGGGAGCGGCTGCTGGTCTCGTTCATGTTGGTAGCCGCCACAGTCCTGAAAGAAGGAGAAAATACTGTGTTAGGTGCATATTACTGACTCACGCATTATTGGCTCCATCCATTATTTGTTGCAGCCCCTGATTTATTTATTCATAAATCCTTCACTTGCATATCTTCTCCATCCATCACGACACTTTATAATCTAAAGAGTCCGTCGCAATCATTCAGTCGCGCTCTGTTACCTGGCCTTGTTTCCAGAGTCCATCAGGTCCTGGATGTCATTGTACGAGGTGACGGCTAGTTTGGACAGATCTTCAACGTAGGGTCCCATTAGAGGGTGCTCTCTGACACGCAGGTTTCCTTTGTTCTTGGGATTTAGCAGGTCACGAACACGTTCACAGTAGATCTCCATGTAACTCACCTGCAGGAGGCAAAGAGCCGGTTGTGTTGTAAAATGTGTTTAACATTTATAAATCGGTTATCAGTGCCACGTGGTAGCTCCTGGGACAATAAAAGATTAGAAATCAAGTGAATTTGCTTCAGACTATCTGACACAAAAATATAATTACAATACTAGCTGCCCATCAATAATATGTTTCCTTTAATTTATCCCAAAAACTAATTTGTATGCCTCAGAATATCAGACCTTAATTCATTAAGTAGATGTTCAGGGACTTGTTTTAAGATTGAGGCCCATTTTGAGACACTTTGTATAGAAAAGCCTCCAAATGTAGAAAAAGTGAAAAATAGAATACATGAAGAGTGTGGGAGAGTTTGACATCACTCACCTCCACAGAGTAACCCATGCTGTTGTCGTTATTGCTTCCATGGATCTTGGTGAAAAGGTCCTCACACAGCTGAAAAACAAAGAACGGTCATTGTTTTGGTCAAAGTAGCATCTTTGATTTAATTTCAATTTTACAATGATTGAAGAGAATTGTTTATTTATTGGTCAGAACTGTATTCTGTATTACCAGAGGTATGATTCCTTGCTGGTCCTTTTCCTGTCGCCCCATCATGGTGTAGCTTTTGCCGGCTCCCGTCTGGCCGTATGCAAATATGCACACGTTGTAACCTTCAAAGGCATGAAGCAGCATCTCCTCTCCGATGTCCTTGTATACTTGCACCTGGGACGCATAGTTGATGTCCTCAGGCTGCAGAGCGAGAGGAAGAGCAGAATGAGATTTAATACTTACATTTCAATCAATATTTGTATCAATTATTAGTGACTTGTTCTAGGGCAAATCATGGATTTTCTATCTGACTTGTAGTTTGTGTATTTAAATCTAAGTGATGCAGTGAAACTCACCGTGGTGTGTGACCAGTAAGAATAGTCAAAGTTGAAACTCTTGTTTTCTTTTGGCTGTTTGGGATTCAGGATGGCTAAAATAAAAAAAATAGAGGCATCAGAAACCGAGTCACTCTAATTACCCGCATATTCCTTCATTTCATCAGATTTACGGTTTTAGAAAATTTGCAGGATGCACATGAAAACAATTCTTTCTGATTATGAAACTACATCTTCTCTCTCTCACCATTTTTCTTGTTGGTACTTCAGAGCCTTTATCATCTCCTAACACACATATTCATCTTTTAAACACATTTTACATTTACATTTCCAAAAGTATTTTGTAATTTTCCATCATGATCACTTTGATCCAGTTGTGTCTTGTCATCTTGATTATTGACAGTTTGCCTTGATTGTTTTGTTGCATGAGTGTTAGAAAAAGAAGCACTGTTTCCAGAACAGGTGACACAAATAAGACGGCTCCAAAAGGTGTAATTTTGTTAAAACTCTAAATACAACACAAAATAATCACACATTCTGGTGTCTAAAAAGAAAACACAGTAACACTGTCTCTTTACTGGGAACAAGATTGATAATATTGTGAGCAGAAGGTTCTCATTTGAAATCTATGTTCGGTGTCTAAACAAACCATGTTTTCTAGTTTTGTGAAAAGAAAAGAGATCTTTGTGGAAAGAACCAGAAATCATCAAGAGTCAAGTGATTGCTTTTGACATTTTGATCACTACACAGTTGGCAGAAATGCATCAAAGCAATGGAAAAAGTGTTTTTCTCTTTTATATATTAATATCTATTTATGTGTTTTATTGTCGATGTACTGTATGTGGTGGAAATGCTGCTCTTTTCATTTAATTGCCCCCTTGGGAGGAATAAAGTGATTTGAATTGAATTGAATTAATTCTAAAGGAACTAATTGAACTACCAAAACATGTACAGTTGTGGTCAAAAGTGTACATACACTTGTAGAAAATCACAATGTTATGGCTGTCTTGAGTCTTCAATAAGTTCTACAACTCTTATTTTTCTGTGATAGAGTGATCGGAACACATACATGTTTGTCACAAAAAACAGTCATAAAGTTTGGTTCTTTCATAAATTTATTATGGGTCTGCTGAAAATGTCACCAAATCTGCTGGGTCAAAAATATACATACAGCAACAAAATATGTCAATTTTGGTGATGTAGCGAGTTGTGTCAATCAAATTAGCTTCATGTCATGGCCTCTTCACTTCTTCTAAGTGATTCTGATTGACTACAGCTGTTGACTTCTCATGAGCCCATTTAAATAGGGCTCATTTGACCCAGTGATTAGACTCAGCTACAAAAGCTACAATGGGAAAGTCAAAGGAACTCAGTGTGGATCTGAAAAAGCGAATTATTGACTTGAACAAGTCAGGAAGTCACTTGGAGCCATTTCAAAGCAGCTACAGGTCCCAAGAGCAACTGTGCAGACACTTATACGCAAGTATAAAGTGCATGGAACAGTTGTGTCACTGCCACGATCAGGAAGAAAACGCAAGCTATCACATGCTGCCGAGAGGAGATTGGTCAGGATGGTCAAGAGTCAACCAAGAATCACCAAGAAGCAGGTCTGCAAGGATTTGGAAGCTGATGGAACACAGGTGTCAGTCTCCACAGTCAAGCGTGTTTTACATCGCCATGGACTGAGAGGCTGCCGTGCAAGAAAGAAGCCCTTGCTCCAGAAAAGGCACCTTAAGACTCGGCTGAAGTTTGCTGCTGATCACATGGACAAAGATAAAACCTTCTGGAGGAAAGTTCTCTGGTCAGACGAAACAAAAATTGAGCTGTTTGGCCACAGCACCCAGCAATATGTTTGGAGGAGAAAAGGTGAGGCCTTTAATCCCAGGAACACCATGCCTACTGTCAAGCATGGTGGTGGTAGTATTATGCTCTGGGGATGTTTTGCTGCCAGTGGAACTGGTTCTTTGCAGAAAGTAAATGGGATAATGAAGAAGGAGGATTACCTCCAAATTCTGCAGGAAAACTTAAAACCATCAGCCCGAAGGTTGGGTCTTGGGCGCAGTTGGGTGTTCCAACAAGACAATGACCCAAAACACACATCAAAAGTGGTAAAGGAATGGCTAAACCAGGCTAGAATTAAGGTTTTAGAATGGCCTTCCCAAAGTCCTGACTTAAACCCCATTGAGAACATGTGGACAGTGCTAAAGAAACAGGTTCATGCAAGAAAACCATCAAATTTAGCTGAACTGCACCAATTCTGTCAAGAAGAGTGGTCAAACATTCGACCTGAAGCTTGCCAGGACCTTGTGGATGGCTACCAAAAGCGCCTAGTTGCCGTGAAAATGGCCAAGGGACATGTAACCAAATACTAATGTTGCTGTATGTATATTTTTGACCCAGCAGATTTGGTGACATTTTCAGCAGACCCATAATAAATTTATGAAAGAACCAAACTTTATGACTGTTTTTTGTGACAAACATGTATGTGTTCCGATCACTCTATCACAGAAAAATAAGAGTTGTAGAACTTATTGAAGACTCAAGACAGCCATAACATTGTGATTTTCTACAAGTGTATGTACACTTTTGACCACAACTGTAAGTGTCTGCACAGTTGCTCTTGGGACCTGTAGCTGCTTTGAAATGGCTCCAAGTGACTTCCCTGACTTGTTCAAGTCAATAATTCGCTTTTTCAGATCCACACTGAGTTCCTTTGACTTTCCCATTGTAGCTTTTGTAGCTGAGTCTAATCACTGGGTCAAATGAGCCCTATTTAAATGGGCTCATGAGAAGTCAACAGCTGTAGTCAATCAGAATCACTTAGAAGAAGTGAAGAGGCCATGACATGAAGCTAATTTGATTGACACAACTCGCTACATCACCAAAATTGACATATTTTGTTGCTGTATGTATATTTTTGACCCAGCAGATTTGGTGACATTTTCAGCAGACCCATAATAAATTTATGAAAGAACCAAACTTTATGACTGTTTTTTGTGACAAACATGTATGTGTTCCGATCACTCTATCACAGAAAAATAAGAGTTGTAGAACTTATTGAAGACTCAAGACAGCCATAACATTGTGATTTTCTACAAGTGTATGTACACTTTTGACCACAACTGTAAATAGAGGTACCAGCCTGGTTGATTTCATATCTTCTGCTATACTGTGATCTCAACGTCCCTGATTCAATTCCCAGCTGGGATGTTTGTTGAATATAGTTCCTCTTATCTCTTCCCCTCATTCCCTGTCACCGTCTACTTTCCATCTCCAATTAACAGCAAAAATGTATTTATTGTTATTAAAACATGTACTGCTATTTGTCTATAAGTAACCCATCTTCTGCAGTATGATTTGAATTATTGGTACCAGCATATAATGTGTCAAATATCCTCATGAACAGAGAGATCAAAATACTTTGAAATGATTTCACCTCTAACTAAAGAGAAAGAAAAGACATATGCCGTTCAGAAAGGCCTTACTATATTACAGCTAGCATCAGTAGCAGCAGTTTAAAATGCACCACTCATCCTTTTTAAAGAGGTGATGTGCATCTAGAATATGAAACAAGAACTGGGCAGGAGCAGATGCTCTGAATCCACTGCATCGCCCCATGTGGACATTCAATATAGCAGCAAATATACACCCTGCCAAAACTTGCACTCAGCCGGAAACAACATCCATGTGTGAGCATCCATCTAGCCATTAGCCATGCCGCCTTATCCTTGGTCTTGCGACAGTGTGGCCACATTGCAGAATAATATAAGAGGGCAACTGTGAGCACATTCAGAGTCAGTAAAGTTAATGAGTTTAAATAATGCAAGTTTGAAATCTGTGGCTCTAATGAGGTCATTAAAAAAGCCGACAGGCACAACAGGCTGACGTACTCCCTCTTTCTCACACACACGAACGCGCACACACACACACGCGCACACACACGCGCACACACACACACATACTTTCATCAGCTGACCCTTCGTCTGGGCTCAACTAGAACAAGGAGGTCTTTTTGGTCCCTGCAGCTTGTATGATGAGAGAAGAAAGCTGTGACAGTCGAAGCATCCTACACACACTGACAGGCTGTAGGCCTGACTGAAGCTTTTGTTTCCCTCTCTGGCTGCCATGAAGCTGCATGCCTCCTTGCTGCCCATCCTCATGTTGCTGCTGGACAAAGCTGCCTACCAGACCAATAACTGAGATGAAATCCTAAATTTGGCTCAACGTAGGTTGCAGGAATATGATCAAAACAGCAGCAGGACTTCATTGCATTTCTGGGTGCCACTCTCTAAAGCCATGACTTTAAAGATTTTTTTGTGGCATTTTAGGCCTTTATTAGATAGGATAGCCTTAGAAATGGAAGGGGAGAGAGAGGGGGAACAACATGCAGAAAAGGTCGGAATCAAACCAGCACCCTCTACGTCGAGGACTAAGCCTCTGTATATGAGCACACGCTCTACCAGGTAAGCAACCCAGTTGCCCAAAAGCCATGACTTTAAAAGATACATGTCATATGTAAAGACAGAATGGTATCAGAGAAAAAAGGGACTATAATATTCTATAAAAAAGGAAGGAACACATCACTGTAGTATTTTATGGTACTGCATGTCTCCCTGTTGCCAATCCTTCAGGGCAAAGTTAAAATAAAAGTTGGTGCATATGTGTTACTTTCAATCCACTAAACCCAAGACAAAGCACTCTGCTTTGAATGATCATTTATGTCTGATATAGAGTCTATAATATAATAATAATAAATAATAATATATAACAGTTTGACTGCTGGATACCAGCTGTCTCCTTTTTCATCAATAAGTCCATTCTCACTGATTCTCAAATTTCAACATCAAACTTATGCAAGTTGCACATTAAAACACAATTGGCTTCCAAACTAGTTGTGATGTCACAAAATCCAGCATGAACATACATGTCTTTACAACTGAAACTTACAGTCACTTAATCAATTAGTCACTTAATCAAATTAAACTTTGCTATCCTTTGTTTTATATAATAGTAAGTTGAATATATTTGGGTTTTGACTGACAGTACAGATACAACATCAACTTGGGCTCTGGGAAATTAGAATGACAGTTTTACACTATTTTCCAACTTTCTTTTTTATAAAGATCAAACCATGAATTGATTAATTGATAAAATAATCAGCCAATTTAATTGATAATTAAAGTAATAATTGTGCTGCAGCCATACATTGAACTGAGGTTTAAGGTGAGCACAGAGAAACTCATGAACATCATTTTGCACAGTGAAGCTCAACCATCCAAGTGAAGTGACAAATAAGCAAAACATATTGAAATTTAATAGCGGCTTTAACCAAAATAGGAGAAATATAAAAAATATATTAACTGACATTTTACTGAGGAAAGTGTCTGAAATATACTTATTTTGCTCCCATTCCAGTTAAATGCAGGTTGTGCCAGAACCACATTATTGCACCTCTCAACGTAAACATTGAAGTCCACATCCATCACATTTAATATAACTCCTAATAATAATAATACACTAAAAATGACTTAAAATGTATACTCACTGGTGGTGTTTCCTGACATCTGAATGATGCACTTGCTGTCTTTCCCGATCTCTCTGGAGTTGAAGGGTCGGACCCTCACAGCCACCTTCACTGAAGCTGTCGCCATGTTGCAGGATGGTGTGTGAGTGAGCAGGAGAGCTGAAGATCTGTGTTACACACACCTGGCACCTGCGCAGGTAGATGATGAGAGGGATTTAATAAGACTACATGTAGAGACATGTAGGCTACAGACAAACCTGTCAGATGATAACAGGGGCTTTTGTTGGCCTATAGCACCATGCAGGGATACACAAGGATAGATAACAAGAAATACTGAATTAAAAAAGACTATTTGAATCATCCATGTCTGTTGTTGTTATTATTGTTAAATATTGAGGACATGGCCTTAGCCAAACCAAACATAAAACACATTCTCAATTTTCAGGCCCTGAATCACTTGGTTTGAGACACACAACACCTAAAACACGCTGACTAAATGGCTGGGACATTATTTGGCAGAAAGATCAGCAGCATCCCTACTATTCTACAGTAAAATGGCTGCTTATTCTTTGGGCATCATCCCCTGGCCTCATCTACCACAGGCTGAAGGCCTTGTGATGAAACTGTATCTCCTCATTGTTGCTCCCCAAAGAAAATAACACTCCTAAATGTCTAGAATTAGCTGGTGTTTTTTCACAGCATGTGTCCAATAATTAGTCGTTTACTACTGTTGTTTTTCGTTGAAGCCCTTAATGATAGCTTTTAGATTAACATTTAGGGTGATTTTGAACTGTATTATTGCTTCAAGGCAGCGCCACGCACATCCATCTTCTCTGTCTTCATCGATGAAAAAAAAAAACAATTCCTCCTGAACATCTTTATAATACATCATTTCAGTGTGGCTACAATTTAATGTGAGGATGACACGCATTCTTAGAAACAAATTGCGGTAAAGATGTATAAGCCATGTAAATATGGTCTCCTCCATCTTGGTTTGCCTGCCGCACCTCAAAAACAGGCCGCGTAAACATAGACGGCTCAAACACCAAATCATCCAACACTGCGTCAGAAAGGAGTTCAGTAGCATCATTAGAGCTTTATGACATTCACAGCTTTAATGAGCTCATACATTTAATTGATTCGGAGTGTCATTTTCATATTTTTTAAGGTAGATTCGTGGAGTATTTTCTTCTAAAGCCAATTGTTGACAGTGGGGGAATCAAACATCACCCTGACGCAGCGTCCTTTTTTACCACATCGCCTACAATAGGCCTCTAAATCGCTACCACACTGCCATCACCCAGGCGTGTCACCCATCACAAGGCAAACGTGGAAAACCTTCCCGAGGAGCCATTACTTACCTCAGCAACTCAGACTCGACGACCGCAGAGGGTGAATCCTCTGCCCATTCAAAGCAGCGCCCGGATCCTCCGGTGCCTCCTTCTTAAATCTCCTCAGCAGCCTGTATGCTTTGTTTTAGTCTGTGACTTTGGTCAGCCTACAGCGTCTTTTTCCTTAGTATCCATACATGGAGAATCCACTGGGGAAGGAGTCAGCCTCAGCAGCACCAGCGCAGGGTGTTGGAAGCAGCGGTGTGAAACAGGAGGAGGGAGGGCCGGATGGATAAACAGGAGGATGCTCCAGCGTCCCGCCGTCGGTCCGTCCGTCAGTCAGTCTGAAACTATGGAAAATGGCGGTGCTGCTGTTCCAGGGATGCAGGGAGGTGGTGATGACATCAGCAGCGGCATCATCATCATCATCAGCCGCAGCACAGGCACACAGCAGAGGGGGATAAGAGGCGCGAGGGTGGCCCATGATAAAGCTATTACAGAGAGAAATATTTGTCTGGAAATAGGAGCCTAAAGTTTTGGTTTTTTTAACTGGAAGTTAAAACATGGAAGTGTAAATGTCAAACAAGTGAGCTCTGTAAGTCTGAGATGCATTGTTTATCTTTTTGAACAGCAAAAAAGTCCAAATCTAGGTCAATTTTCTCACTTGTTCTGGAGATTTCAATTTTCAGATTTTCAATTTTGCTCACATGCTGTATAATCCTTAATAAAATAACAAGGGGATAAGTGGACCTTTAGATATTTTTTCAAGAGTGCTAAAGTAGTCCAGCCGAGCCCCCCACCCACACATTCTAATTTGCTGAAGTTGAAGGAGCTGATGGGAGTAGGCCGGAGTTCAATCCAACAATGTGATTGTTTACTTGAGAAAATAGACTGGTTAAGTGTCAGCATAATCTAGCATCTTAATCCATACAGAGTGCCCATTTCTAAAGCATAGTGACAACATGCGGAACGTAATGCGGTTATAAGACTTTCAAATAACCTACTATATTTTGTGTGTAATATAAGAAACCAATATATCTATGAAAACATGGATGTTATAGCCCTAATTCATCCACTTTCATTCTTATTTACATGTCAGAAAAACGGCTATGGACTTGTAGGTCTACATAACATCCATTTTGAACTGAATGTTATAACAGCTTTACGATGCACCCTGTGGATAAACTTTTATTTACATCCCTCCCCAGCTCCTCCTCCTGCTCTGTTTGGGTAGATTTTGAGTGTTCGGTCTAGTGCAAAGGCCAGCAAGAGGATAACAGCGAGATCACATTTATTTACTAGTGGTGTAATAATTTACCCAGCCAGACGCAGAGTGGGGCACCTTCTGGTGACCCTGTTAGCTGTGACACAACAGTTAGAGTTACACAGTGCATATTCCACACAAATCCTACCAAAGTCTGAGAGACAAATGTGTTTTTTACCCCACACTTTTACACAGATCAAATCTAACCTGACTTCTCTCAGCTGGATCTCAGACACTTTTCTAGACATCTGAAGTTTAATAACATTAACATTGAAAAATATCTAAATCAAGAACGCACAAGAAACAGAGCAAAGTCTGAAATTACCATAAATGCGTACTTTACAATGAACACTTAAAACATTCATATATGATGCTTTTGCACACTAAACAATGAGTTTGAGGCATTTGGGGGTGTGTGTGTGTGTGTGTTGTGTGTGTGTGTGTGTGTGTGTGTGTGTGTGTGTGCCTTCTCCCCCTCAGCCTGAGAAAGCAGATTGGCTCTCTGAGAGGAGACTCCTCTTTACAAATACATTGCTGCTGTAACTGCATGCTGATCCAAAATCAACAAACCGCCTGCAAACTGATATGAACCGGTTCCAAACTGCCAAGTGGACATCCTCTCTTTTCCAAGTGTCAGGTGCTATGGATCTAGACCAGGAATGCGACATAAAAAACATTTCTGGTGGATCCAAAATGTAACAAAACAACACGCATGCATTGATGAGCCTTTGTGTTGGCAAGAATTTTCTTAAAGTCAAACACTAACAATTGAAACGTGGACACTGATGATAAAATCATTTCATATCATGATCTTTATTGTACATTTTCATAAAGTCTCCTCCAAACAGGGGAAAGGCTTTGACATCCACCTGTTCAGAAGCAATTTGAGTATTTTCTAATACATATCCTAATATAATTTTGAAAGTTTTAAACTTTTAAAACCTTGAAATGCAAAACATTAGCAGAAGTTAACCATAAATCTACAATAACACCTAGTATACCTTTTTTTTGCCAACTCTAAAGGTCACAAGCTGTAAGGGGAGGCACACCGCCCCTGGTCAAAAGGTCAAAGACCTGTTTGTTTTAAATCTTCACCTAAAACTCACAGTCAGAATGAGTCTCTCTGTCTGTCAGTGGTGATCCCACTCGGGAACCAGAACACGAGCCATGATGCAGCGGGCTTTGTTTAGCCGGAGCGCGCTGCTCACCCAGCAGGCAGCTGCGGCCGTCGACAGTCTTCTGGCCGCGAGGAGCGTACCTCTGCTGCAGCGCCTCGACCGCTCCATTTCCTCCGCCACCACCCCGCCGCCGGCATGCATTCTCCGGCCGCTGGAAGCGCCACTGCGTTACCTGTTTGGACCTGGACCCTCAAACGTTCCTCCGCGTATTTTAGCGGCACAGGGCAGGCCGATAATTGGTCACATGCATCCAGAAATGTTTGAGGTAAACGTTTTGTTTTAAACTCAAATAGACTGAGTTATAGAAGCCTATAGGCTATTTCCAATAAAAATTACTTGGAAATAAGTATGTTTATAAAAATACAAAACTTGAGTACAATTTGGAGGTGCATTTTGTCTTTTGGCTAATTTCAGTCTAATAAGTTTAGTAGTAGTATTGTTAACTTTGTGGTATAATTCATTTTGTTTTTCCACTACTGAGGTGTGGGTTTTATTGGACTAAATTCAACTTAAACATTTGTGATACACTAATTATTAATGTAAACAACTCAATGCATTTACATCAATAGTTTGTGCGTAATTACGCATACGCCACGTACATCTAGTAACAATAGCTGACAAACTAGGCTATAAAGCGGTTTGACGTTTTTATTGTATTTCTCAGATCATGAATGACATCAAGAGTGGGATCCAGTACATCTTTCAGACAGAGAACAACATGACTATAGCTATGAGCGGCTCCGGTCACGCGGCCATGGAGTGCGCGGTGTTCAATACGGTGGAGCCCGGAGAGAGCGTGCTCGTTGGTATTAACGGAATCTGGGGAGAACGCGTTGCAGAAATTGCAGAACGAATGGGTGCGTTATTACGCACGGTTTTACGCACTAAACTACATTTACACTGATTGTTATCATACCATTAATCTGTCTGACTCAAATGTTTTTTTTATCTTTAGGTGCCAATGTACATAGAATGGTAAAAACACCTGGAGGATATTTCAGCAATAAGGAAATTGAACAGGTAGGCAGTTCATACGTTTCCAAAGCTACAAACAAAAATAAAAATATTGTCAGCAAAAATGTCTTAACTATTATGTTAAATACATGACTGAGAAACGTTATCATCTACTCTGTCAGTAACAAGAACACATATGTCATTAAAGTCCATTGTATGTCTTTCTGTAGGCTGTAGAAAAACACAAGCCTGTCCTGTTTTTCCTTACACATGGAGAGTCTTCTGCTGGCCTCTGTCACCCAGTAGACGGCATTGGAGACATCTGCAGGAAGTGAGCATCCAAATGTATCTGCCTAAAGCACTGCGTATGAAACAGTTTCATACAATTACCAAATACATTGTCACTGTTGTCTCCCACAGACATAACTGCCTCTTCCTTGTTGACACAGTCGCATCTCTTGGTGCAGCACCAATTTTCATGGACAAGCAAAGTAAGACAATTAATGAATAACAATGACTACTTGCTACCATGTGCTTGCGTGTGATATAATCTACCTCTCTTTGTGCTACCAGATATTGACATCATGTACACTGGCTCTCAGAAGGCTCTGAATGCACCTCCTGGCACAGCACCTATCTCCTTTAATGACAGAGCATGGTGAGTAGGGACTTTCTGCATGTTCCATATACACGTCCGAAATTGTCACAGCTGCATACAAAAATCAGACCAAGCAATCATCTATTTGTCTCTCTGTTACCCCTCACAGCCACAAGATGTTTAACAGGAAAACAAAACCTGTATCCTACCTCTTTGATATGACTCATTTGTCCAACTACTGGGGTTGCGACGGCCAACCAGCCAGAGTGTAAGTCCATTACAGCCAACTGATTTCATCCTCTCTCCTCATACCACCTTAACTTTGCTTAAACTCTGTTAGAACTAGACTAAAACACATAAGATGTTTAAATTCTTGGCTATTATTATTCAAGCTTTGGAAAAAAAAGGAATTTGATGGGTGTCATTGTGCTGGATATTTAATCATGTTTGCTCTGGGTTTTAGATACCACCACACTGGTCCAGTGTCTGGATTCTTTGCCCTGAGAGAGAGTCTGGCAATTGTTGCTGAGAAGGTCAGGGATAATTTTACAACTTGTTGTAGATACTTTGCTGAAAGATATTAACAACTTCTAGAGTAACAATTCAATTATTTATATTAACATTTGTCAGAACCTTCTTAATACAACTGGTACATAATGTGGGCCATGCTGGGGGCACACTCTTGATTTTGTTTTGTCTCCAATTATGTCAATCATTTTTATTGGCAGCAATATGTCAACGTCTTTGTTCCAAACACCATTGAATCTCGAGGACGGATGAAGCAGTGTTGAAAATGAAAATGAAACATAGCTCTCAGAGTTTGCCTCTATAAGAGGGCAGTAGTTTTGAGTTGGCACAGCCAACTTCTAACTTTTGCACGTACCTCCATCGATCTTTGTCTCCCTCTAGGGGCTGGAGGAGTCCTGGAAGAAACACAAGGAGGTGGCAGCCTACCTATACAGGGGGCTGGAGGACTTGGGCCTCAAGCTCTTCATCCCTGAACAGGTGAGACAGACATAAAACAAAACAACATGCTTGGTGTTTTGTTCACAAGAACAACAAAGAGCTTATCTACAAGAGACACAACACTACAACTGACCAGAGTTATTGTGTTGCCCTGTTGTGACCACTGTCATTTTGTGACATGTCCTGCAGGACTTGAGGCTCCCCTCCGTCACCACCATTGCCCTTCCGGATGGCTACGACTGGAGGGAGATGCTGGCCTATATCATGAAACACCATCAGATGGAGATGACTGGAGGCCTAGGCCCTTCTATCGGCATGGTGGGTTGCTGCTGGTATTACAACCCTGTACAGAGGAGAAAATATGCCTTTAACATTTTGGTCATCAGCTATTATAGATGTGACCATCAGTCTCAGCATTTTAGCAGACGGTGATGTTTTCAAAAGAGAATTATTCATCCTAAAATAAACCCTTAACAAATAGAGATAATCCTGGAAAGTTACAGCTTTGTGAATCATTCAGGGCAGGCTCTGATGCAGTGTCTACTCTCTCTCTCTCTCTCTCTCTCTCTCTCTCTCACTCTCTCTTCATTAGGTGATGAGGATCGGATTGATGGGATACAACTGCGAGAAGATTAATGCAGACAAGGCACTACATGCCCTGGCAGATGCTCTCAAGAACTGCAAAAAGAGCAAGGTTTAAGACACCTGATTCCCTGCCCAGCCACCCTGTACTTATTCATTAGGAAATACAAAGTAAACACTCAGTGACCCCAACATGCAGACCCCTAGAACAGTGCATAAAGTTCAGGAATCTTTCTGTGATTTGGGATGCAAAGATTTTATAAAAAGCTATATTGCCATGTGCCCTTCTTATATAAGTATGACAGTTTTGAAATACAGGAGCAGATATTGTTATATGGCTCATGCTAAATGTACTGAAAGATGTCAATAAAGTGTGCTTTAATTTATCAAACACATCTTCTGCCTCAATGTGTGATAACAGTAAAGGATTTCAGAAATATCTCCAAAGGTCTATACATGTGCTTGAAGGTCTGAACTACATTTCCCAAGATTCCCTACTGTGGTGGCCGTATAACTCACAGTGGCTCACCACTGTCACAGTGTAGCCTACTATTCATTTAATGTCTTTTACTTCTGCCTGATTTTTCGCATTTTCTCCCGCTTGACTGCAGTTTTTTTAATGGCGAGTCCTGGCAATCACACAGGTAGGATGTTGGTTACTTTTTAAATAAAAAAAAAACAAATGTTGAATCGATGTCAACTGTATAGCTCCAATGTCGCAGTGACCGTAGGCTCAATTAAAACGTATTAAGTATATTTTAGCTAATTAATTTACTAAGGTAAAATGGGTCCTCGTATCTACAGCTCTTTTAACATACAACTCAAGCTTACCGTTGACCGTTTGGGAGTTTAATTTCACCTAATACGATAGTAACATTAGCTAACTTTAGCTTCCATGATAGGAAACCAATTGCAACCACCACCGGGACAAAGATGCGCTGGTTGTATTCAGTTACTTTTGAATATCAACAGGAGTGTTTATTTGAATAATCGTCTAATTGATACTTAACGTTATTGTGATAACTGCGTCTTGTTTGCAAAGTTTCGATATTAATGAGTGCGATATAAAACAGTCACCTCCCTCTGTCTATCGTCTGTATTTAGCAAAGTCGTCTTCTTCTGCCTTATTTCGACCAAACCGTAGCACTACTGCCACCTATAGGTAAAAGTAGAGATAAGCAATCATAGTGCATTTGGATTTTAGATTCACTATTTCCTTACTTCCCTGCTGCATGGATATATAATACATAATAAGATGTTTTTGGATGTGAGTGTATACACTTGGTATCACATACATACATACATACATACATACATACATACATACATACATACATACATAGTATGCATGCATGCATACATTTATACATACATACATACATGCAAGTAAGTATACATTTATACATACATAGGCTTACATACATACATAGGCATTATACATACATACATATATATATATATATATATATATATATATATATATATATATATATACATACATACATACCCGTGAGATTTACAGTTACACTTTATAGTCAGAATACAATAAGATACATTTAAATTAAAGAAAAGACAAGATAAAATTAAATAATACATACATTTTTTGGAGAACAATAAAAAGATGGTGCATATGGGTTTACTGTCACATTGGCATGGCTAACTAGGACACTTGAATAAAACAGAGTCCTTGCTAACATTATGAGTAACACTTGTGCCTCTCCTACTATAACAAGTCAAAATGTCTGCTGTGAAGAAGGCTTATCTGTTAATTGAGATAAATGCTTTTTAAATAAAAATTTTCACTACTGTTCACTTTATAACATTTACCACTCATAAACAGATATTAGTTGCCTGTAATTTATATATACTGTGTGTGTATGTATGTATATGTGTGTGTGTATATATATATATATGTATATAATTACTCTAAATTATATAAACTGATCTCTTCAAACTCTCTGTTAATGATATCAATGTATTCAATATATTTCTTGGTGTTGGATCAAATCTGTGGTATCACCTACCACAGCCTCATATGGAATTTATTTTCTCTTTTTTATGATAATGCATTATAAACTGTGTGTGTGTGTTTTGCCATCAGTGGAGTTGAACCCAGCCCTCCTCCCTCTAGACTGGCTTTTGGGTAGCTGGGAGTCAGATGAACCTGGAGAGGGATGTTTTTCCTCCATAAAACCTTTCCGCTACATAGAGACACTGAACTTCAGCCACGTGGGACAACCAGTCATCAATTTTACGTAGGTTACTCTGTGAGCAATCAGACTTTAAAGATTAACACCAAGGTTGAAAAACTGTTTCCTCGCTGTCTGTGGTTAAAAGTTTCAAGCCTGTTTCATGTGTGACCTACACCCAGCATCGATGATGGGTAAAATACCAGACCAAACAATCTACCAGCAGGAAATTTGCATAATGTGGACAGACTTCACCTTCAGTCGTTTGCTGATTCTTCGCCTTTTACTGTGTCCGACAGGTTCAATGCCTTCCATGCAGAGACCAAGAAGCCCCTGCACAGGGAGTGTGGCTTCATTCGAATGCAGCCGGGGGCCAACAGAGTAGCGTTCATCATCGCACAGAACTCAGGTAGTTACATTCATCTTGCTGGAGGTCCTCGTAATTAAAATACAGGCTCCTGATTGTATTTCTGGAATGTGTTATAATTTTGAAAGGATCATCTAGATATGCAGAGGCTGGATATGTAAAGGATTGTCGGACACTTAACACAAATATACAATATCTCCCAACGTATTTTGCATTCATTAAATTAGATGTGACTCAGGGCCATTGTGAAAGCATATACCCAACATGATGCAAAAACATGAATACTTGGCAGTTACACTCCAATCTATGTTTGTTTTACTTTTTGCTGTCTTTTGTGTTGCATTTAAAGGCAATAAATGATTCTCAAACTATTAACACGGTTTTAAAACTATTTCCAATGTAACATTTAGCTTGTTGCTTTGAAAATGTATAGTTAATTTTTTGTTACCAGTTTGAAATGAAATTGGTAATATATAAAGAGTTTTTTAATGACTGCCGTGTTTACACAAACACTTCATGTTTTGAGTCCAGTGTGCCTTTGTGTGCAGGTCTGGTGGAGATTGAGGAGGGAGAGCTGACAGCACAGCAGCTGAACCTACAGAGCCAGGCTCTGGCCAGAGTCTCTTTCGCCAGAGAGCCACATGTACAGAAGGTAAAACTGGTTCTCTGATCATGCACTCATTGTTAATATTAATGGATTTATTTAGTTGCTAAAATCAAATCTATTTGACATTACTGCCCACACAGTCCACAAAGCTGCACCAGAACATTTCTCCGGAACTTATTTTAATGTGTCCGTGACCTCGCCTGCTCTCTTCCATCTTTCAGATTTCTAGAGTGATTCAGCTCCGACCAGATGGGAGGCTGGAGCAGACAGTTTCCATGGCAACAGACAACCAGCCACTGATGCAGCATTTGCACATCACCTACCGTCGGTCGTCTTGACCCAACGGGCTGTGAGGCTTCTTTTACGTAGAAATGCTTTGGTCAGGAAAGATAAATGTTGCTTTAAAAAGGGGCTTAACCAACACTTAATCATGGTTTAGTTAGATAATCATATAAACAGTTTGAGTTATGGTGTACTATTAAAACATTACATACAGTAATAACTAGGCGTTTATGCACTACAGTGAGACAGAAATAGTTACTGTTAAATAAAAACTAAATGAAAAGGGATGTGTGGAGTTTTCTTGTAAACAAACAAAAGTTATATTTACATTAAGCGAAGTCTCGCATTGTCAGACCTTCCTCCACATAACAATCTGGGATGGAAGAAAAACGTGCTTTGGTTTATTGGCATTTCTTTAAACCAATCACAATCATTTAACGGGGCTAAGCGGCGAACAAAGCCACGGTGCCGCTGCAAAATAACCTCGGTTAGGAACTTGTTGTGTTGGAATGTATACGTTTAAAAGTAGTTTTATTCGTGCAACAGAAAACTCAGATTAGACAGATAGTCTAGCAAGCTGTCTGGATTTACCCTGCAGAGATCTGAGGAAAGGTTAACCATAGTCCTCACAAATCGACCAGAGTTAAGAATGCCAACGCAAAGAAAGCGAAAATTAGAGACATTCAGCCCAAAATTAGGGACATCCTGCAGAATATCCGGCGGCACAATCCCAGTAATGTAAGGTCTTTGATATAGATTACATTAAGTGCTTCTCACCCAAACTCATTGTTTGTCTTGAGGTTTAACAAAGTGAATTTCCTTCCTCATAGAACAAAGTATTTTAAATTAAACCAGAACTGATTTAATGAGCCATTCACAGTACTAGCCGTGTGTACTTAGACTTGCCTGGTTTAATCTAGTCTTCTTCTTCCCTGCCTTTCCTGCATATTGCTGCAATTTTGTCGAATTACCAGCAGCTGTAGATCAGTGGAATAGAGTGAAACCACTACTAGAGGTCTAAAACTCCACAGTAAACCTTAAAATCTAAAAAAGATTTTGTATTGCACTAAATGACCTTGGTTAAGTATGGGTGCTTGCACTATCTTAATATTTATTGTCGAGATATTTAATCTTGGAGCTGTAAAGCTTATAAAACACTGAAGAATTAATGTTAAGTAAAGTGGCCTCTTATCTTCAACTTAGAAGAATGAAAGCTAAAGTAACTGCTGTTGTTCTGGAGTCAATGAACCGTGTTCACAGAGAGTTGTTCTATGCTGGATGTTATTGTGATTGCGGTTATGATTTGGTTTTATGTCAGTATTATTGGTATAAATGTAGATGTTTCTTTACAGGTTGCATTAAAAGAAATTTCACCCAGCTCTTTACTTGTTAATTTATTTTAATATGTTAATGTTTTTAAGCTTCCTGTTCTGTCCTTGGAGTCTTCAAAATGAATGACAATAATTAGATTTACCTGTGTTATTGATGCTCCTATAATGTTACAGCATCAAGTATACAATTCTGCAACCATTTGTCTCTTTTTTTTTTGCTTTTATTAAAGAGTAACAGTAAATGAGTAGAAAGATGTGGGGTATGACATGCAGCAAAGGCTCCAATTTAAACTTGTGGGATAAAGTATCATAAAATATTCTACATAAGTACATGTGAAGATTTTTATTTTATTATGGGTTTTTAAATAAAAAAAACAAACAAACATCCAGACACAACTTTATAAATTAACACTGTGAAAGTGACCATTAAGCATACCACACAATCATCCTGAAGAGCCGTTGTCTTTATACTGCTGTGGCTTCAATTGATAATCAAAATAGAAGGAAAAAAAAAAAACATTAAATCATAAATAAAACTATTTACAGTTTAAAAAAAAGGAAATCAATTTCACCAAAATATGTGGATGCAGTTTGTACTATTCTTCTGTCTTCAAGTTCTTTGGCAAACATTTCTTGGTCACTGGCGTCTAAAGTCGCAGCAGAAAGTCATATTTGGGGAGAGGCACTGCTTGTGCTTTGGTGAAGTACAATAGTGTAAATTATACTCTCACGAAAACTCACGGGACCCAGCCAGCTGAGCATCAATTTTCATTACAAACGTGGTTTTCACCTTTCTTTACTGCTTCATATTATCTGAGACAAACGTCAAATCAAAGCATCAAACTGTTTATCTCAGGAGTGCAAACAACGTCACATTCAACCTGAACACCATCACACATCACAGTTACAACACTGGAGAAGCCTGCTTCACTGCACCGTGTAAACAGTGTGAAAGTATGTAGAAGAGGTGGAGTGACACAGACTTGTTTTGTTGCCTTTTATGCTTTAAAATATCACCGTGACTACTTTGACTGAAGGGTAATCACGTATCCGACAACGAGACAACACAAACACAACGCTGATGAAACTTTGACGGCCATCCGATGTCTACAACAATCTCCGCTCCATCGATTGTTGACCGAAGTCATCGAAGTCTGACATTTCAATCGATGAGGACTCCTGTGCTGAGTCATGGTTCCTTCATGATGTAGACGTACATTGTAGTGAGGAAGTACTTCAGGGACTCGATGGCAGACGACAGCCAGTGGTGTTCAGGGGCAAGATCCTTCTTCACCACACATTTGGTAATCTCCGCCTGATAAAAGAAAATTAATATTTTAAAAGATAATACATAAAACAATAAGAGAAAACATCAGGTAATAACTTTAATAATTTTTTTTAGACAAATACAAATAGAATTTAAGGACAGATTAACTTTTCAGGGGAAAAAGTGTTTCAAATTCAGAAAATAGGAAGTACCCCAGTGGTAAAAACGACTTTGCAGGTATAATGTTTACCATGTTCACCATTTCTGTTTAGCGTGTTAGAATGCTAATATTTAAATATGTATTTTAAATACAAAAACACAGCTGCAGCTGATGGGAATGTCATAGCTCTGCAGGTATTTGGTCATTAATAAATTTAAATTCTGACCTGTTGATGGTAAAAAGGATGGTTAAAGGATTATTAAAATTAATTCTGAGGGGATGTGAATGTCTGTAACAAATATTATAGGATGGTTATTCTTAAAATCACTGGGATGCCACCTTCATCGGACTTTGCTTTGAGTAAAAAACACACCCATAGTATGAATGACTGGCATTTATTTGGAATTACACTGCAATGCATTAATTCATAACAAAATGTAAGTGCTGCACCTAAAAATTTATTTTTTCATTTTTGCAGTCTTTTACCCAAGAGAGGGCTACAGAAACAGATATTCCCACTGCAAATCTTTGCATCGGATCAGCAAACAGGAACTAAGAGTATGTAAGGAAGAGCTCAATTTTCAGAGCCATAACTGGGCCCTTCTGAGCATGCTATCAGACTATCAGTGCTTATAAAAACAAACAAACAAAAAGTTCTGATCCTTCAACAAGATTACATAATCGCAAAAGCAATGTGGTAGACCAGAAAGTTGCCAGTTTTAAACCCCAGAGAAACAAGATGGAAGCAGTGTTTTTATTTTTTTGTGTGTTCTTTTTCAATCTTGTTGTCAACTCGGCACCGTCAGACACCGCCTACCAAGAGCCTGGGTCTGGCCGAGGTTTCTTCTTAAAAGGGAGCTTTTATCCCACCACTGTTGCTTGTCCTTGGGGGAATTACTAGAATTGTTGGAACTTTATAATTTATAAATTATAGGGTGTGGTCTAGACCTACTCTATGTGTAAAGTGTCTTGAGATAACTCTTGATATGATTTGATACTATAAATAAAATTGAATTGAAACACTAATCATGCAGCAGCATTAATCCTATAAAGATCTGAGAAAAAAAAATAAAACATGATTTAGTAAGTGCAAATGGAAAAAATAAAAATAACCTTCTGGATTTCCACTTACCCATCCTCCTCGTCTTTTCAACCAAGGAACCAGAAACTTGCGGACGAACTGGCCCAGACTATCCACTAAGATGTGAACCGTGGTTGCGTGACCCAGTCTGACACAATCGACAGCCAGGGCTCCAGCGACTGCGAACATCGATACCACTTTACCCCATGTTATACCTACAGCGAGAAAAACAGACATCACCGGCATACGTTTTATGTCTTTCCTTTGTCTATGGATAGACGTGCAAGTCCTGATTTTCATCATTAATGCATTATTAAAACCATGACTGGATGGGAGTTTTATGCATCAGCAATTCAACCTCATATTGATTTAGTCCTGCAGACACAGAGCAGTTGTTTGGAATAGAATAGAATACACTTTATTGTCCTAGAGGGGGATTTTGTCTTTAATAAGTGAAGAGCTAAGAGAAGCCAAAATATTCACACTATATCCAGAAGACCTGAGCTTCAGTCCTCCATGGTGGCAGAATTTCCTGACTAGAATCAAATTGCCATAAAGTATTTATCGCAACATAAACACTCCTTTTCCTGTTCTCATGGGTGCCAATCCAAGTCCATGCCAAGCATCACCACCCACCTACTCTATGGTGTCTCTGTTACATAGTCTGTGATTTTACCTCTAAGCATATGGGGCAGTCGGTGGGCTATGTACTGAAATAAACTGGAAATACCAGGTTTGAATGTATTTGCGTTAATGTGGCTGATAAGACACCTTACAGAGCAGTTATCAATTAAAGAGGGTTAGATTGTTTTGCCTTTTCCTGGAGGTGGGTTAGTTAGTTCAACATGTTCAGAAAATGATTTTGCATGCACTATTAAGGAGGAACCGAGAGCTAAAAACGGCAAACTCTTGTCTTGCCACCTAAACAACCCGGTCTAAAAATGAATGGCGTCCAGCCATTTCTAGGTTCAGTTTGCAGTGCAGCAGAGGCTGATACAACAACCGTCAGCGATGCAGTGCAGGGCCTAATGGCATTAACCTCCTTAGGCCGGCTCCCATTGTCATGACCTAAAGTGTCTTACTGTGGCTATAAGGGGACAAAGCGAGCTCTGAGTAAGCTTAAATAAGATAACTGTCCATGGAAGCTGTCAGAGCACGTCACATCTTGCTCCCTACTGAGAAACAGGCCAAGAATAGAGACAAGATTGTCAGGGATAAAGCTGGAGGAGAGGACAGAGGAAAGAGGCAGAACAGAAGTGGGAGGCAAGCAGAGATAGATGAAGGAGAGACAAGCCATGTTGATTTTACTGAGGGAGACCACAGTACAGACCACTGCTGAACAGCTTCTAAAGAAAATAGGTGGTTATGATACATAGATCCACTGGACTTACCATTCCTTTGTGTCATGTTACGCTCTTTGAGCCATGATGATGAATAACAAAAAGCTACATAAGTCATCATAGAACAAATTCCAGTTAGCAGGAAAAACAAACTTAGATGCATTTTTCTATTTATATTCAGGTTTCAATCTGTTCCAGAAGGCAGGGGCAGCCTGGGTTCACCAGTTTGTTATTCTTCAGGAGAAATCCCACGCCGTTTCCAAAAATGACATCCTTGTGACGTCTAAATAAGCACAAATTTAGCCAGAACACAGGCATGAAAATTACATTAAGCAAGTCCATTTTTGATCTTTCCTGGAAAAATGACAAATTTTAGTTGCTCGTCACACTGCAGCCAGACCATCTAATCTATCCCAAAGGCTCACACTGAGGACATAATGTTACTCTGTTGTCAAGGCAACTTGAAACAAGTCCAGGAGCCAGCACAACCAAGTTTAGGTTGATACTGACAAAACTGAAGTCCTCTCTTAAGATCAAGACTGAATAAAGATTTAAGCAATTAAATAATTAACTTATTTATTCTCTTATGACTCACAATTCACTCAGAACATCCTGTGGCTATTTCAAGATAGTTGGAATAGTGTAAATAAGATAAAATATATATACTGTAAGTACTGTAACTGTATCTCTACTTGGTTACCTTACCCTACATGTGGCACATGCCTGATATCAGATAACAACCATTGTATTTTAGAGCAAATTTAGTTGCACTTTTCTGTCACGTTTCATAGACTGCAGCACAGCAGCATACATCTTTAACATGCTCATGTCACACCTTTATTATCCATCAAAATAAAAACTTGCTACCTAACAAAAACAAGTCAAGACACAAATTTCATGGACATAAATGTCATGGCAAACTATACAACATTTGTCAAGACATTTTACTCAAAACCACCAATGATGGAAGTAATGTCAGGGGATAACCAAAGTCAGTAGGATTCATTCTCCTACAACCATGAATGTCTGAACCAAATTACATGACAATCCATCAGGTAGTTGTTGAGATATTTCAGTCTGGACCAAAGTGGGGTACCAGCTGAACTACAGACCAACATTGAAATCCCTAAAATGACGCTGCTAGCATGGCTACAAAGTTTTAGAACACCCAACAATGTCTGCAAATTATATTTACCAAAAAAAAAAAAAAAAAACACTTTATTATAAAGGCTATACTAGGTCCAGGTTACCAAAAACTACAAGAGACCAAAAAAACAGTAGAAGCAGGTATTTTGTCGGACACACAATGCCTAAATTTAAAACAAAATGTAAAGAAGAATATAGTATCGTTGTAATAATAAGGCAGTATACTTCATATAAATACTTAATCCATAAGAAGCTATACCCCCAAACTATCAACGAATCAGAGTCTGAACTTGGTGATTCTAAAAATCTGTGGGAGAAATGATGCGTTTTAGATGAAGTTACGCTCCACTTACTTATGATTCACACCCACTCACTCTCACTAAAAGCACCTCTCAGCTAAAAGGGTCTGATAGAAACTGAACAGTCACTGAACAGTCACACCTGTTACTGTTTTCACAGCAACTGCCTTCATCAGTTGTCTGAGACACTGCAGCACTTTCTGTGCTGGCTTTGAATTGGATGGCATACAGTGTACCACATCACCATCTTTATCATCACCTTTAGCAACAGCCATGTACCTGTTGAGAAGATCTCTGTTGCCACGCCAATGAAGGCATCTGAAACCATACTCTCCATGGCAACAGAGATGTTGAGTTGCCGTGCCACGTTCCTGTACAAATAGGGCTGTATACACTCCAGCTCGTCGCCTAGGTAACACAGAGAGAGAGAGAGAGAGAGAGAGAGAGAGAGCATCATAAGTCTGTTAGGAAGACTGCAGTTTAAACTAATTATAGATTGGATAACCAACGCTGTGGGTTATCCAATCTATTATACAATCCATTGAATCTAACCATTCAACTGCTTTAAGCAATTTACTTTGTTCAGCTGGTGGAGGGTCACTCAGACGTCAGGATGTTTAAGTAAAACATGCATGTCTCTTAAAAAAGTCTCTTAAAGTAAAACATGCATGTCTCTTAAAAAAGTCTCTTAAAGTAAAACATGCATGTCTCTTAAAAAGACGGCTGGCACTTTAGCTGCTGTGTTAAGTAAGTCAAGTCCTCCAGATGTGATAACTTAGTTCAAGACACAGAAAGACACACAGACACACAGATAGAGAGAGAGAGACACACACTTGTCCCAAGCTCAAAGATTGAATATATCTATGATATACAATGCAGTATGTGGAAATTGTCCAGTCTGAGGAGTCATTCAGTGTAGTTTCTTATATTTTATATGTATCAATTATCTTTTTGATCTCTCAGCCTACTATTATGTAAAAGTAGATTAGTAACTCTGCTTTTTAGAGCCAAGAGCAGTTCATACTGATCATATCACTGTTACAGCAGTCAGTTCACACAGGCTTCCATCTGAATTCACACAAGATAATGAGAATGTATTGATTGCGGTGAAAGCAATGAATTCAACAACCCGTGTGAGATCGGAGAGCATTTCCTTTCCAGTGTTCAGAACTCAAGTTTGCAGCCTTCCTAATTTTCTCTAGGAAATGCACACAATAAACTTCTGATAAACACTGTTACATGGAATTTGCATTTTGCCAAGAGGACCCAAACAACATTTTGCAAAGTCTCAAATCCAATACGTTTATTGAATATAACTGATCATGTGTCCTGCTCCTCCTATTGTATTGTATATTGCAACAGGAGGCATATTTTCACTTCTGTTAGTTTTAAATATATCTCAAAATCTGGCATATTTCATATTTCAAATCAATTTGATGGTTCGGAGTTAAGCTGTGATATGACTTTGGTAAAGATTTTGATCCAGTTTAAAGAGTTCTTAATATTACAAAAATATTGAAAAAACTATTTTCTGGCACAAATGTTTCATCATTGTCCATCCCCAAGCATATTTTGAGACACAGACCCACTGAAAACTACATTCAGAGCAAATGAAAATGCCCTTAATTATTTATTAAGATTATCTTAATCTTTGTATAAAAAATAAAAGGTGGAGGTTAAGACACTGTCAATAAACCAGAATGTCCTCTGACCAAAACATTTGCTGCATCTCTCTACTGTCTATGCATGTATAAATAATAATAAAAACAAAAATGGTATAAAAAATACCCCCAAAAATATAAATAATATAATACAATTATGAGGACAATGCAGCCTGTCCTGGGGTATGCACTCTGATCTACTTAAAAGCATTATGTTGAAACTAACCACTTCAACCTTTTTGAGTTATCCTCTCCTGAGTGTATCAGGTTCAACGTATACAAGGAAATAATGGAGATAGCCCTGAATATGCATATTTTGCCCCTTTGAGCCTATTATTTAACTCCTGACTAAAAACAGTTCTTCCGGTTTCTCTTACCAAGACAGAGAAGCACCAAAGACACCTCAGCAAGCGCTGCATTTGAGGGCGAGAGGTTGAGTTCGGTTTTGGACCATCCCATTCCATTCTGGTTGAGTCTGGATAGTATGTAGTCCCTGCACAAGGCTTTAGACTGGGACACCAGCTCCTTCTCAGTCAACGATCGGTCAAACACATCCAGGACATCTGCAGCAAACACAGAGGACCGCCGCAGGACCTCCATGTCCTTTCTGCAGGGAGATCAGGGTCAAAGGGAGTCTGACCTCTTGGGATCAGATGAGTCTCAGTGCGTCCTCTGTTTTTATCCCAGAGGAACAAAGTTCAGCAATGGAGACAATATGGCAGCTGTGAAGACAGTAACCCCTTATTAATATATTATTAGAGGCAGCTAGAGAGAGATTGGTTGACATGAATTGCATCCCTTAATCTCCAAATGTTTCTGTTGGACAGATGCTTTTAACCAACACACTGGTGCTAAAAAGGTACGCGTCTTAGTAACATTCACCAGGACTTTAGGCGTTGTTGGGTATCTGCAGACACTGACAATCTAAATCAGACCACAAACTTACATAAGAATATGATGGAGGCGTTATTGTAGTGAGTCACACTATGGGATAGTCAAGATGTTGCTACATATCTTGGATTATGCAACATCAACCTGATACCAAGAGAGGATAAAGGAAAGCTGTTAGGACAGCAGCAGTCAAAGCTATCTTGATTTGAGGTTAAACTGCATAAAGCATAACCTACATTTGTCAGTGCATCATAGTAACCTGATAAATAGAATACATATGAGCTATAGGCCCATATGGATGTAGCCTTTCCATCATTTAGGCTGTTGCACGCAAAGAACAAGACACGCTTACCTTCAGCGTTGTATCCACATTGAGTCCCCGCTTCTGATACGACAAATGGGATTTTCCCAATGAATTAATCAGAAACCGAACTTTCGGTTCTCTGTAGTGTTCCCCAGCCAAGAGAGCCCGAACGTGACAGGAACACAGCTCGTCTCCTCTCACAAGTAAATGTTTCTATCATTAGGAAACCAGTGCGAAGTTCTGCCTCAGGTCACATTCCTACGGACCATCGTCTGCTCGATCCACTTGTTTCTCTGTCTGAGCCGAGGCACGCACTTGGAGGACGCCTACCTGTTGGTTTGTTCCACTTTCCCATTGGCGCTCAATAGGTGCGTTGGTTTCATAGTCAGGAGAAGCCCGGAGGAGGAGTTTGACGCCGCGCCTCCCAGCAGCTGTACGAGATCACCTTCACATGGGGGACAGAAGAAGCCAAATCAACTGCATCGATATTTCCATTCACAAATCTGGGTAAGAAAAGCAGTCAGTCAGTCAGTCAGTCAGTCAGTGAGTGAGTGAGTGAGTGAGTGAGTGAGTGAGTGAGTGAGTGAGTGAGTGAGTGAGTGAGTGAGATGGGCTTTCCCAGTACAGGTGGAGGCTATATAACTGTACAGATGACCTCCTCCCAGAATTATGTGTTCCTTGCTGACGCAGCACCTTTTATCCCTCCCAGAGCAGGTGTTCCACTCTGCACTTATATAGCCTACTGACTTCTGATGCTCCATGTAAAGGATAAAAGAACTTTATTGTCACATACACATGTAACAAAATTAATTCTCTGCATTTAACTTATCCCTCAAGGGAGCAGTAGGCAGCCATTTACAGCCAACTCCAGATCTGAGCCAGTGCTTCGATCAAGGGTACTGACTGGAGAACCTAGTACATGCGGAGCACCCGCAGGAAACCCATGCAAATATGGGGAAACCATACAAACTCCTCAAAGAAAAGCCCGGAATAACCCGGATTCAAACCCAGAACCTTCTTGCTGTGAGGCTGTGTGCTGTTAACCATTGGGCCATCATGCTGTATGAAGCAGTTTTATTGATTTGTTGTTGTATTGTCACTTTTTTATTATCCAAAATACAAACATTTATATGTAGAGTACTTTATCGTTATGTGGTATAATGTCTATAACAAGTTCTGTTGTTGTTGCTGTTGTTGTCAGTAGTTTTATAGTTATCTGTTTATATATCTAACGATTACTATATTAGCACATGATTACTTTCTAGATCAGGGGTCTTTAACGTTTTTCAAGCCAAGGACCCCTTAGAAAATGAAGTTGCATATTAAACTGGACCAACAATAACCTTTATACAATAACCGATGTACATATGTTTTTGCATAAAATACTAAGACATTAAAATAGCCTGTTAATTTTTAACATGATTATATGTATCATGTTCTAATGTTAAACATACATGTAGCACTGTTAATTCTTATAATGTATGTGGTTATGGCCTTAGTGAAATCCCAAGCCAGTAAACCTATCATCAGTGAGGATTCATATTTAATAATATGTTGGATTGATTTTAGGACTTTTAAATTTTTGAAAAAAAACACCAAAAAAAAATTTAATATCTAGCCTATCTATCAATAAAAGTTAATCCTTTAGGCGCCCCATACTGTAGATTTTGTTTTTTGTTAATTTTCAAAGTAAAACTCAATTAGCTGTTGTTTTGATAGGAGATGGTGTCGATATCATCTATATCTATTATTAGGTAAAATGATTACGTTTTTTTTTTTGTATAGTTAAGTGTTTGGCCGCTGAGTGTCGCTGTTACTCACTTTGCTGCTGAGCCCAACGTTGTTGTTTCCTGGTTCATTTAAAAAAAAAAAATAAAAAAAATAAAAAGTCCCTGGGTGCCTCCCTAGGGAGGTGCTCCAGGCCCGTCCAGCTGGGAGGAGGCCCCAGGGAAGACCCAGGACTAGGTGGAGGGATTATATCTCCAACCTGGCCTGGGAACGCCTCGGGATCCCCCAGTTGGAGCTGGTTGATGTGGCTCGGGAAACGGAACCCCCCTACTGGAGCTGCTGCCCCCGCGACCCTATACCGGATAAGCGGATGCAGATGGCTGGATGGATAAAAAGAAAGTCGTTGTTAAATGTTATTGAGCTAATGTGCTCATTTCTTAATGTTTGTCTCCTGGGACAGATTCAGCCTGTTATCAATATATTAACAAAACACAATAATATTTGCAAGTAGTGCTGATGATTAATAGTTTTTCTTTTATCCATAGTCTGATCCTTGTTCTCAATGTTACTCTGATAGTCGCACAGATCAGTGTTGGAGATACTGTATGTGCCGTAGAGATGCTTTCTAACAATATAATGGAACTAGAAGGTCCCAAAAAATAGCCTACATTTGAAAAACTCAACAGCAATGGCTTTATCCAGAAATCAGGACCCAGTTACTCTGATAAATCACAGACCGAGTTGTGAACAATTTCAATTAGAAACAATGGTGATTTGTTGGTGAACTGCCCTTTGAGAATTACCTGTCCCTGCCAGCAGCAGTGTCTCCTTGTCTGGAGTAGAAATGTTCTACATAAATACTAGCGTAATTAATTCAAAACAACTACACTGACAGGTTAACAGGTTACGTTTATTAATTGACACCACATTTAGAACTGACACATACTTTCTTTCCAATGCACTAGAAAAAGCAATATAAAGTAGTATTAGTTTTAATTAGTTATGTTGTCTTATTTTCTATATTTTTGACTCATTTGTTTTTGGCTGTTACAGTACTTTGCTCTATGCTTATTGTTATTTACCTTTTTTTTTTTTTTTATTTGTATGCACCAAACACACCAAGTCCAATTTGATGCAAGGGAAACCTTATTTTGGCAATAAATCTCCTTCTGATTCAAATATTTTTCTCTTATAACTAACCTCGATTTCACATTGTGTAAATCATTGTGACTCAAAATGAAAATAATTCATTCAATAATAACAATATTATAAAATCACTAAAGTCAATCAATCATCAATTTATTTAAATTGGTACTTAGAACCTGTTCATCTCCATAACATCAACAAACTATAGGCGACTGCTTCATAAAGTCCAGAATTAATGAATTAGTAAAGTGTCTGACCAAGTGTTCTTATTAAGTTAAACAACAAAATATCAAAACTCAAAACCGTCATGTTATTAGAAGACTGAAAAAGTGTCCTGAGGTGTTGATGTTTCAGTAATTAGCATGCTAATGGGTGAGTTTCTGTGTGATTCTGTTAAAAAGAAAACATCACCCTCCTTTTAGTCAGTGTTCACATTCATTTGTTCCAATGAGAAACCTGAACTTTAGAATATTAACACAATTGACCCTGTTCCGAGGTTGTATAACAGGTTGTACAATTAGTTTTTTGGTCAGATGAGTGCAATGAATGAAACAGCTAGGTTGCAAACCACACTACTACATGATGAAACACATTAAAACCCACATTAAATAGTTTCTTCTCATTACAAACGACACAAAAAGTGCAACTCTGGAGGATCAGCGTTCAACAATGACAGAGTCACTGAAAGATGGATTCATGAGCTCGGATGACTCATGTGTTTGGGAATTTCCTTATGCTATTTTACAAAATACCTCACTGCATGTCCACATTCGTGCTCACTGAGTTCATTCATTCCTTTCCAGCAGCCAAGTTCAGTCTTAAACACCCAGAAGCATCTCCCCTGTCCAATCCTTCACAATTGGCTAATTGAGAACAACCCGCTATGTCTCGAGGCTTCTGTCTATTCCTGATTATGCTATTAGGCAGAGAACTATGGGTCATGGACAATGTTAAGTTGTTTGTTAGTTTCTATGTGATAAATTCTATTGGGCAAAACGTGGACTTAAGTCAATGTTAAATGGCCACAAGACTAAGAAACACAGGGAGTGTCTTAGCGTGCAGTAATATGGCAGCTGTGAAATACAGCTGACAAATGAATGACAAAGACAATAACTTTAACATTCAATCTGAGTCAAAAACATGTCAGTGTTCAAAATGTTGACATGTTTCAGTCATGCTTTGTTTTTTTTCCTAGTGGAGAAACAGTGGCAATATTGGTGTATATTTTGGATAGCAATGCTTTATCATTTTGAAAAAAAACCTTGTGGATGAGCTGTTTCTATCGAGATGCTGCATAACTTTGCCAGAAGTTCTTCAGTGCAGCTACTCCTTTGCAGAAACACTGCATCCTTCTCTCTAGAGATCAATGAGTAAAACAAAACTGTTGAATGCGTTAAGGAGCTCAGTTTGTCTTCTGTTTAAGATGTTGGTGACCTGAGACAAGTGTGACTGAAAGCCACTTTCAGGTGGCCATTTAGTAGCCACTGCTCAAGTTTTAGGCCTTCTCTGAAACACAGCCTACCACCAAGAATGATGTACTCTGAGAGTACAAAGGAAACTGAATGACATACAAGCACTAAATGCAATCACTGTGGTTTTATTTCCACCTAGAATTTACTTCATGACAAACTGTCCAATGCAGGAATTTGTTCCAACTTTAAATTTTTAACTTGCCATGTTAAAATTAAATCACTGTGCCATGTGTGTGTTTAAGATTTAGGGCATTAATCACACATTCAATGATTTAATGTCTGTGTTTTTCATGCCTGCACTTCATTGAAGCATGTGCTGAATTGTCAAACGGTATGTAAACAGACAGCGATGATTCCTCCCTTCCTCCCTCATTCTCTCGTGCAGAGATTCCTTTCATTCCAACCTTTTAGTCTATCGTACGAGTACGAGGGGGAGTACATTTCAAAATTCATTCAGGCCTCACGCCCATCATCAAACAGGTAAAACCAGAGGCACAGCAGAGCTCGTCATAGCAGCCAGGGTTGGACTGAAAACCCAGCCTCTGTGCTACAGCACAGGGATGGGCAACTTAAAAAAGTGACGTTAGGTTTGTGAATGTGTGTTATCTGATTTCACCTTTAGCCTAAATCATCATGCATTTTTGTAATTAAATGATCAGACCTTTTTTTTTTTTTTTTTTACATTTGGCTCAAGGAGCTTTAAACTATTAAGATTTATTTTTAACCTGTAACTTTTTTTGGTCAATAACTATATCATCTTTCACATAAAGTTATTACTTTTATCCTTATGTTTTTATTATTATTATTATTATATGTGCTTAGTTTTCGTTGCCCAACAATGGGGCCCATTCACCTTTAACCAAGGCTACAGGCCTTCATGCACTCCAGGACCCCATCCCATTTGTCACCATTGACGAGCCAGTCCAATCACAAACAGGCTAAGTGAGGATGGGAAGGTGGAGCTAAGCATTGAAACAGGGTGTGGTTCTGAAACTACTAAGATCTGTAGAGTCCCGGGGTTTAAATTGAGTTAAATGATCCCGGTCCCATATCTTGGCTGGCCTCTCACTTTTACTCTTTCTCTTGCTTCTTTTCCCATTTCTTACCTGTGAAACCTTCAGCTCTTGTTGGATGTCTAGCTAAAATAAATCCTAGACATTTGAGAACACCTGGAGGCTACCACCCACGGAGCTTTTCACGGACCTGGTTTTCAGCTGATCACCTCTCACTGCTGCTCCTGATCTCTTTGATTCTCTGGATTGAGTGCACCCTGCGCTGGCTGTGCAGCGGCTTTCTTCACACCCGGGAGTTAGTACAGCGGCCGGTGAGTCACTTGGTACTAACGTAGTATTGTAGCAGTTTCAGAGAAAGTATTGTAACAGTTTCAGGGATCTGAGATTTGTGTGTGTGTGTGTGTGTGCTGCTCCATTGTGTGTTTTAATGCATCATCGTTAGACTGGTGTCGTTTGTGTGTGCCAGATACACCTTCCGTTTTATAGTTCAATAAAGTTGGACTATAGGGTTAACACAGCATTACCTCTGCTGCTTTTAAATAAAGTATGCTGAGTGGATTTACTCCTTGGAAATTGCTGATCAGCTCATATCTTGGTGGGTTGGCTAAGCTGTCTGTGAGGGCCAAGTTCTTTGCCTCACCTGTTTGACTTGCTCTGTTAGTCAGCAGAGTATTTCATTGTTTCTAAACTGACAGCAGAACTCAGATGTTTCACAATCTGTCATGAATCCTTCTTATATTCTTTTTTTTTTTTCATTTACTACATCAAATGAATGTCCTTTTTTTTTTCTTTCTTTCTAAATGAAGCACATTTAGTGCTGAAACCGTGAGGGTTTGTAGTTTACATGCTACAGTTTAGATAAGACAGTGAAAGGAGCTCCTACGGATTTCTCTGTATGTTTTTATAGGGAGTTGTAAGTTTGTACACAAGGGGTGTTTGATGAGCCTGTGCAGCTGTTTCCTGTTTGTTCAGTCAGTGGGGAAGCAGGTAGACAGGTCGCTTTGTCGCTCACCTGCCCAACCGACCGACCTTACCTTCAGCTAAGCTTCATCTCATGTTCTCTGACTCTTTCTCTTTTCTTATTTCCCCCTCCCTCCCCCCAGTGGTTTTAATAGGACAAGAAACAAGGAGTCACCATGTTACGAGAAGCTGTATCAAACATTTTAAAATTACATGATTATATACTGAAGCGGACTGGTAAGTGTCTCTGTTACATATTTACACCTCTAATTTGTTAAAATATGAATGAATACGCGGTGATCTAATGGCATAACTATATAAAGCTGTGTAAAAAGTTTGATAAAGACATTTTTGCTTCTGTCTTTTTGTGTGTGTGTGTGTGTCAGAGACAATGAGAAATGTTTTTTATCCTCCCCAGATGTCCGAATCAAAGACTACCCACTGATGCAAGACCCTCTACATATGACCGCCATCCTGTTGGCCTATGTCTTCCTCTCAATTTACATTGGACCTCGCCTAATGGCAAACCGCAAACCCTTCAGTCTCAACACATCTATGATTGTCTACAACCTCAGCATGGTTTTACTGAACGCCTACATAGTGTATGAGGTAAATAATGGCGTTATCTCCTGGCTAAAATCCCCATTTCCTCACCAACCAGAGGGCTTGTGAAATGTTAACAGCTGCTGATTTGTTTCTGTCACCTAGTTCATGATGGCTGGATGGGCGACCACCTACACGTGGAGATGTGACCTCATTGACAACTCAACCCGGCCACAGACTTTACGGGTAAGCCAGTAGATTTGTTTATCATTTGCTTCAGAGCAGAAGAGCTCTCACTACCTGTTTTACCCTAAAAGTGCTCCCTTTCAGGTTAGGACTGTTCTAAAGGCTGCGAAATAATGTCCTTCAATGATTGTCCATAGTTAGATATTTGACATTACAGCGCCTTTCTTCTTTTTCTTCCCCCAGATGATTAGAGTGTGTTGGTTGTTTTATTTTTCAAAATACATCGAACTCCTTGACACGGTAAGGACATTTTCATCTCTCCTAACATTTATTTTTTGGCTTTTTTCTTGTGACCTTTTTAGTTGTCACACACGTCTTCTATGCATGTTAACTTTAGCTTGTTCTATTTTTATTGTTTTAGCTATTCTTTGTGCTGAGGAAGAAACATAGCCAAATCACATTTCTCCACGTTTTTCATCACTCCTTCATGCCCTGGACGTGGTGGTGGGGCATCACCCTGACTCCTGGTGAGGTTTACTCATAATATCAATGTTAAACACTTCATACGGACATTATGCATAAACAAAGAATTATAGACATGGCCTAATATCTTCTCAAATTACAGATTGACACGACTTTGCATCCAAAGAAATGAAAGTTCAAAGCCAAAACAACAGTTGCATAAAAATGTCTAATGAAATGCATTATTTCCTGTTTTCCTCTTTTTCAAGCTGGAGGAATGGGCTGCTTCCATGCCATGGTGAATGCTGCCGTCCACGTCATCATGTACTTCTACTACCTACTTTCTGCAGCCGGACCACGCTTCCAGAAATACCTGTGGTGGAAGAAATACATGACCGCCATTCAGCTTGTACGTCCTTTTTTTTTTTTTTAAAGTAGAAGTATTATAACGACATGATTTGTATCGTTTATTTTACCATGAATCTGGGTTAGAATAAGATGAGTAATAACAACTCTGTCCTTTCTCTGTTGTTTTACAGACACAGTTTGTTCTGGTCTCTGTCCACATCAGCCAGTACTACTTCATGGAGAAGTGTGACTACCAGATTCCCATGTGGATCCACCTGATTTGGATGTATGGCGTCTTTTTCTTCCTTCTCTTCTCCAACTTTTGGATCCAGGCCTACATAAAGGGAAATCGACTTCCTGCCGCAAAAGACAAGCCAAAACAGAACGGCTCAACCAGTGAACCTATCGCTGTGGTGGCCAATGGGAAACACCTGGAGAATGGAAATGGACACCACCACAGCAACGGGAAAATTCTCCTGGTCAAAGTAAAGGAAATCTGACTTGGTGACTCTGGAAATGAGGAGAAGAAGAAGAGGCTCTATTGAGCTATCTTGAAAATCTTATGCATCATTCATATCTAATAGCATATTGGAATGGCACAGATTTCAATATTTTACAACTAAACTTTATAGTTTCTATATATAAATCTTTCTTGTGCACTTGTTGGGCTATGTTTTTTGGTGGTGATCTCTACTTGCCACATTGTTAGTCGAATTAACTGTGATAAACGCTGTCTGAAGATCGGTGCTCATTTTTTCACTGATGGTATTCTTCAAACTCGGGTTGGGTCCACACAAGCTTGACCTACACTGTTTGTCTGGCGTGTTGCTTGGAAGTGCCGCACAGTTTCCACTGAAGACCAGCACATATGAATAATGGGTACAAAGTTCATGCCAAAAAGATTGTCAAAGATTTAGTTTTGTTCTGTTTTTTTTTTTATTTATCTTTTGAAATAAAACTTTTTTTAGATAAAGGTCTGTGTCATTTGGAAAGCAGTGATGGTGTGCAGTTTGTAAGAAACCTCAATTTTTCAATTTTAAGAATTGTGAAAAATGTTATACTGTATATTACAGTATTGATGCATTCAGCATTTTTGCATAATTAGGTAGTGATATATACATGTTATATTAATCTATTGAGTTTTGCAACACTGTATGGTCTATTCTCACAGCATGAAGTTAATAGATTCCCTTCCATTAAATTAGAATTAGATAAACTGCACTATTTCTGAATATCACTGCAGAATGTATATATTGAATGGTTTTTGCTGTTGTTGTTCATTAAACGTGCTAGGATGATCTAATTTTAAAGCACTGCTAGCCTTTTAAAAATTGGATCTGATTGCCACTAAAAATACATAGTAATGGATGTTTAGGGGTATCCAGAAGCTGTTTGTTACAATTAACCCTTACAATGTTCAATAGATTAACCTGTTTGACTCCAGCAGAAATAAAAACTTGATAAATGTATTTCAACTGTACTGTTTTCAAATGTTTCACCTGAGTTAACAATTTCTTACTTTTCTACACCAGGTGGGTCCAAAGATTCTAATAGAGCCTCAACAACAAAGTTTGTACACAGCTAACTTAAACTAAAAAGAAAAAGACCGAACATAAATGAGCATGTATAGCTCTTCATAATCACACTGCCAGCAACACTAATATTAAATAAACATTCCTTTAAAGCAGAGATTTACTCACATATGGAAATCTTTATGGAGATTTTTCTACAGCAAATTGTCCATCCATCCATCTTCGACCGCTTATCCGGGTATCGGGTCACGGGTGCAGCAGCTCCAACAGGGGACCCCAAACTTCCCTTTCCCGAGCCACATCAACCAGCTCCGATTGGGCGATCCCAAGGCGTTCCCAGGCCAGGTTGGAGATATAATCTCTCCACCTTGTCCTGGGTCTTCCCTGAGGCCTCCTCCCAGCTGGACGTGCCTGGAACACCTCACTAGGGAGGCATCCTTACCAGATGCCCGAACCACCTCAACTGGCTCCTTTCGACGCGAAGGAGCAGCGGCTCTACTCTACTACCCCGGAAAGACTCCTTCTTCAGTCGCACGGCTTCTCTGACCACCGGTGTCCATCAGGGTGTTCGTGGGTTACCGCCCCTTGAGGCACCTAAGATCCTCAAACCACAGCTCCTTGCCGCAGCTTCAGCAATGGAAACTTTGAACATTGTCCACTCAGGTTCAATGCCCCCAGCCTCCACAGGAATGCACGAAAAGCTCCACCGGAGGTGTGAGTTGAAAGTCCGTCGGACAGGGGCCTCCTCCAGACGTTCCCAATTTACCCGCACTATACGTTTGGGCTTACCAGGTCTGTCCAGAGTCCTCCCCCATCCACTGACCCAACTCACCACCAGATGGTGATCAGTTGACAGCTCCGCCCCTCTCTTCACCCGAGTGTCCAAAACATACGGCCTCAGATCAGATGAAACGATTATAAAATCAATCATTGACCTTTGGCCTAGGGTGCTCTGGTACCACGTACACTTATGAGCATCCCTATGTTCGAACGTGGTGTTTGTGATGGACAATCCATGACTAGCACAGAAGTCCAACAACAGACAACCACTCTGGTTTAGATCAGAGAGGCCGTTCCTCCCAATCACGCCTCTCCAAGTATCTCCATCATTGACCACATGTGCGTTGAAGTCCCCCAGCAGAACTATGGAGTCCCCCACTGGAGCCCCAAAAAGGACTCCATTCAAGGTCTCCAAGAAGGCCGAATACTCCAAACTCTTGTTTGGTGCATATGCACAAACAACAGTCAGAGTTTTCCCCTCCATCACCCGCAGGCGTAGGGAGGCGACCCTCTCGTCCACCGGGGTAAACTCCAACGCAGCGGCGCTCAGCCGGGGACTTGTGAGTATCCCCCCACCCGCCCGGCGCGTCACACCCTGGGCAACTCCGGAGTAGGACAGAGTCCAACCCCTATCCAGGAGTACGGTTCCAGAACCGAAACTGTGCGTAGAGGTAAGCCCCACCAGATCTAACTGGTACCGCTCCACCTCCCGCACAAGTTCCGGCTCCTTCCCCCACAGAGAAGTGACGTTCCACGTACCCAGAGCCAGCCTCTGCCGCCCAGGTCTGGTCCGTCGAGGCCCCTGACCTTCGCCGCCACCCATATGGCAGCGCACCCGACCCCAGCGGTTCCTCCCACAGGTGGTGGGCCCATGGGTTGGAGATAAGGGTGCCATGTAGCTTCTTTGGGCTGTGCCCAACCGCGCTCCGTGGCAAACCCGGCCACCAGGCGCTCGCTGACGAGCCCTCTGTCTGGGCCTGGCTCCAGACGGGGGCCCGGGCTTCCGTCCGGGCAGGGTCACTCCCTCGGTTTTTCATGGGGTTTTTGAAAGCAAATTGTCATTGATATATTTATCCTGTGGTAAGATGGTGTAGGAGAGAAAACCTATCTTAAATAACATGTAAATTGTCTGATTAATTACTGATTGCAAATGTTCAGTGATGTTCTTGCTTTGGCAGTATAAGTGCTAAATGATATTTTGTTTGTCTATTAGTGATCAAATATAATTTTAAATATGCATCTAATTTGAATGCAAAAATGCTAAACCAGGTGTCAGAGCCTTATGTTGCACACAGGTGTGTCTGATGGCTATCAGCATGCACCGCAGCAATGGAATGATCATTTTATCCGTGCTTTTGTAATCTGCATTTTGTTCTGGGACATTTCCACTGTTCACATTTTGAAACAATTACTCAGAAGGGAATGCCATTACACCACAATGTTACTTGCACCAGTATTTAAATAAATGAACTCAATGTCCCTTAAGGGAAAAGGTTATTTTTCTATTATAAACCCTTGCCAGTTTCATTATTTTACCTGCACCTATGGAAGTACAGTGGACTGAGAAAGTTTACACACCCATGCTAGAGTTGATTAAAATAAATCGATCTTAATGCCTTAAAACAAAAAGTCCAACCTTTTAAGGACACCAATTTTCTTTGTGAATGAATAATGTATTGTAAATAAATGTGCTACCTTAAAATACAGGGGGCATAAGTATACACATTTCAGTTAGCTTAACTGCTGGTTTGATTTGCATGGAGAAATGATGCTATGGAGAAGTTCCCCATGCCAATCTCTAGGTGTCGTAAAGGGTATGTGATGATGTGGGGTTATTTTAACTCCAAAAGGACAAGGGAACTTTGTCAGGATGCATAGTCTCCTGGATCCATGAAATAACTGGCCTTTAACAATAAAAATGTGCCTGCCTCTATTGGAAGTTAACAGGGGAGTATATAGTTATGCCCCCTGTATTTTAAAGGAATTACATTTACAATACATTATTCAAAGAAAATTGGTGCCCTTAAAAAAGGTTGGATGATCCTAATTTTTTTGTAAGAGAAAAAGCATCAAGATCAATTTCTGCAATTTGTTAAATCAACTTTAGCATGGGTTTGTAAACCTTCTCAAGCCACTTTGTCACTACCAGTAATGTTCACAATGGTTAAATCAAACAGTACTAATCCACTGAACCAGTTGACAAGTTTTTTGTGGCTTACACATGACTGGTAAACTCCTCACTGCAGGCACTGGACTGGTGATTAACTGGTCACGTATGTCAGATCAGTAACCTTGCACCTATTAAAAAAAGATTAATTGAGGAAGTAGTAAGACTTCATTATATACTCTAAATGTCAGTTTAAATAAATCTGCAACAGTTAAACCTCAGAGACAGTGAACTCTAAAGGCTATAAGGCAACTTCTACAGAATACACAGCAATAACGTTCAGACTACCACAACAGGTAGTGTTTGAATGCAATTTGACACATTTGAAACAAAACCACAGCTCAGAAAATTAATGACATATCTACAGGATAAACATGAAAATAGTTTTGTTGGTTTGGCAGGTGTTAACATGAGAAACTGCTGAAGAGAATGACTCACTACATGTGAATTAATATAAGGTTACAGTTTGCATCATGGCAGTACTTATACATGACCATTAACTGACAGAAGCCTATTAAAAAAAAAAAAAACATTTATTTATAAGCATTTATTTATAACCTAGTCTGTGGTAGACAATGCATCCCGAGTGCTTACAAGTTAAATACACTGATTTCTTAAAAATAAAAAGACACTCACCACATTAGCAGACCTGTATAAATTGAATTAGCATAAACAATATAGACTAACAACCCATCACACCACCAATGGGAGCTGTAAACAGCCAGTTACAGTGAACATCTTAGTGGATTAAATAAAACATTTGGACAAACTCAGCATAGACCCTCCCCCAAAAAAAAAAAAAAAAAAAAACCACACAACAACAACACACACTATCTGATTGACTGATGAATTACACCGCTAGTTGACTTGACCAGCCTCTCCTTGGCCTTCTTAACAGGATCCACTTCAAAGCTCTTCCACATGCGGATAGTCTCATCTCCAGCAACAGTTGCAATGGTCGAGCAGTCAGGGCTCAGAATCAAACTGAGAACTCTGTCCTCGTGGCCTATAATAAAAAGCATTAATATGTTTAAAAAGTAGTAGAAAGCGTGATGTAGCTCCCAGGTCACTGAATAATTCCATTTAAAGTTAAGTACATAGCCACCACAGTCAAAAACTAAAGAGTTACTAACCCTTGAGCTCGGCAACCCTGGTGAGAGCAGGGTACTTCCAGATAACTACATTGTTGTGGGCATATCCATGGGCAGAGACAAGTTCTTTGTAGTTGGGTGAAAACAACAGAGATGAGATCTGAAAAAGAAAAGAAATTTGAGCTTAGACCTATGAAGTTTAAATTCTCTCAAAATAGAACATTTGCCTGAGAATATCCATTGGAACTTAAGAGGGTCTAGCCGTGTGTAGGTACCTGGGACTGAGTGTCAAGTGAACTGATGCAGGAGCCACTGTTAACATTCCAGATGCGGATGTGACGGTCACTGGTACCACCTCCAGATGCAAGGATATTGGGCTGCCACGGACACCAGGCCAAAGCCTACAATTATAAAAACACATTCAAAAGCTTAACCAAGTAACACTTTATCCTGGCCATTTATACATTTGAAAAAAAAAAAAAAAAATTAGTAAATCCAAGTATCCCTATTTGCTTTAAATTTTACATTTTTCATTTGCATGAACTGGGGTATACGCTCCATATTCATGTGCCATCTTGAAATATGTTAGCAGGTAAGGTACATACAGGATATACTGTGCCGCCTTTTGCTGTCACAAGATAAACTTACAGGCGCTACCAATGGGTATCATTGCTTCTGGCAAGTTTGAAGAAGGAAACATGGACACATTCAAAATCCAAATTTCAGGAACAGGAGTCGTCTTTGCCCAGAAAATTAAAATGAATATTGAAGAGCAAAAGGCTGGCTTTCTGAAGCCGGAAGGCCACCGTAGCTGTAATACGTACTTTGAACTGCGTGGGGCAACAGAGTCAATTGAGCTATATGATCAACACTAGATGGGAGAAATTCCAAGACCTGGACCTTTAAAAACTAACTTGTTTTCCAGTACTAGTATGAAGCTACTTACCTTCACAGCTCCTTGATGATCACTCCAGCATTGGACTGAGTTGCTGGTGGTGCCCTCCTGCATACGTGGCCATACATAAACCAAGTTATCATTGCCTCCACTGGCCAGATATCGCCCATCAGGTGACCACTTTAGCCCACACACCTCCTGTGAGTGACCAGTAAGCGTGAAGATGTGGTGTTCCGCCACCCTCACATCATGATGGTGGATGTGTCCTGATCTTGAGCCACTAGGGAAAGAAACATAAGTCCAACACAAAAGGAATTGCACGCTTTGGTACATTTTCATAATTGAGGAAAACTGTACCTGGACAGAACATGGTCATTCCAGCTCAGGGAAGCAACTCTAGACGTGTGGCTGGCCATGCTGCGTAGACGCTTTTGGTTGTAAACATCCCACAACTAAGAAAAGATGTGAAGCAGTTATTTGATTGCCTGTGTCCTTATGAACCAAGGTGGTGTATTCATCATAACACTGACCTGAATTTTGCAGTCACTGGTGCCGATAGCTAGATAGGTTCCCTCTTTGGTCCAGGATAGTGAGCAGATGTAGACCTCATCACTATCCAACTTCATCAGAAGAGTGATGTCTCCTTGAGAGGCATCCAACAGGTAAACACTATTGTGAAGTGCCACAGCAAGAACATTTCGACTGCTCCAGTCAATTAGATTCAAATCTGTGGAGGGAGGAAGGGGGCACAAAATGATTGCTAGGTGTACAGGTGTGCCTTTGGTGTAAAAATTGAATACTTGTGTACAAAAATCTTAAATCTAGCATTTATAATGTAGTGAACTTCCACCCTCAGTGGATTATTAAACGAAGATGTGATAAATTGCACGTGCATTGCTTTTGTCGCAGAATAAAATACCAACATGCGTTAATGTTATGAGGAAAACCTCATTACACTTACAGAAATCATTTCGAAGATCAGGAGCATCCAGGATTTTGTCAGGAGTTGAAGATATGTATCTTGTCTTTTTGACAGAGGCAGGGGTTGCCCCCTGACTGTAGAGGACTTTCAAGTTATTTTGGTAACCTGTACATTAGACCACATAAAAAAAGAATGTAAATACAATAATGCAATATTTTTGCCAAGCAATATGTTGACACATCTTGACGTTACCTTCTGGAGCATTCAGCGGTTTCCCTCCAAGGTGAAGTATCTTTGCATCTTCAATGTTGTATCCATTTAGTGACATAGACCAGGCTTTCTGGCTTTCCTTTAAAGACAATCAATATAATCAATGTAAATCAATACAATCCTTTAATTCACTGAGGATCATGAGAAAGTGCATCAAAACAATAACTCACTGATGTTCCTGCTGTATTGTTTGAGTCCACAGGCTCATTCTCTTTTGAGAGAAGAAAACTTGCCACATCCATCTGTTTGCTGTTTCTGGTGGGAATGAAGCGGTCGCCGCCCATCTTAGAGGGGGTCTGCTTCTTATTTTTGCCTATGATACACAAAACATCCCAATGGTTAACAATTGCACATAACTAACTCCTTCAGCAGCAGACTGATACACCCACGGTGTAAAGAGGAGAGGTACCCAGGTCGTTCATCCTGGCCGCTGTCAGACTCTACAACACCTGCACTACCTGATAATGTTGTAGTTTCTCTTCACATTTTTCCATTTACTCCACACTCTGTATCTCTTTATTATCTGTATTTATATTTTTCCATTACAATTACTTATTCCATAACATTTATAGTCACTGGTAAATATAATTTATATTATAGTTTTAACGTCACTCACACTGCAATATTGTTTTGTACTATGGCAACCGCACTTTACAATACCTTTATTTGTCGCCACTTTACATTCAGCATACCCTTTGCTCATTGTCTGTTGTTTGTGTGTTTGCTTGTTTTGCTTTTATTGTAGAAAAGTCTGCTGTAATAAGGGAATTTTCCCCAATGTGGGATAAATAAAGTATTATCTAATCTAATAACTACAGAGCCTGTTAAGTGTTACGCTGCATTAATATAACGGCACACATTACCTGGTGTTTTGCTGGGTGTTTTTGATGAACTGAGCGACACATTGGCAGATTTGCCAGGCGACAACCCGTTCAAGGCGGATGTGTTCGATGAGCTGGCCTTCCTCTGCCACCTTGCCATGGGAGCGTTTGTGATGGGCATATCCAGCTTCAAGATGCTATGGATGTCGTTCTCGAACCCAAACTGCGCCATTTTATCCAGGTTCTCACACAACCTGTAATGTGTCAGTGTAAATAAAAAATAAAAATAAAAAAAATAAGCGTTTTTAAATGACGTGCAATAGTAACGTCTACTGGTTAATATTAACGTTTCAACTAGTTTCAGGTCGTCTAGCTAGCTAACGTTAGCTAGGCAACGCACGCTAACGCTTGGATCACAGAGGTAACGTTAACGTTACCTAACTAGTTATCTAGCTAGTCTCCTATTGTCAGACCCATCAGCGTTGCAGTACATAGGAAGTCGTTTTATATCAGCCAAACCTATTTTGCATTAATGTTGACTTCGGTATAATGACTGCAGGTAAATTTAGTTAGATTTCTTTAAGTAAATAAAAGTAGCTATAACCTTCAGTACCAATAACCTCCTTAAAAGTTTAATTACCGTCAAATGTGGCCCTTCCAAAACTTCAAAATTAACCGAACGATCTCACTTTTTCAAGAAAACGTGGAATACACTGGACTCTGACCGTTCTCTCTCTCTCTCTCTCTTTCTCTTTCTAAATTTTGAATTTCGTGACGATGACGCCACACGGTTTAAATGCCAGAAAGAGCTCCTGTGATTGGTTCGTTCAAGTAGTGCCGTTATAACTATGGTAATGTTTATGAATGCGTTTATGTGATTGGTGGAGGAAACTTCCTGCCCAAAAACAATCCTCCTCCCAAAAATATATCGCCATCTATCGTCCAAAAGATGATATTAGAGTTGTGAGTTGTGTAAAACGTAAACAATAAAAAACAGATCTAAAATCAAAATATCTATAAATATCAAACATTTCTATAGAAAGATTTAGTTTAGGTTGCTATAATTTGAAATATCGGCTACATTTATTTTATTTAATGATTGAGAAATGTATTTAAAGGTCATATAAAAGCAGGAAAATTATTTTTTGTTGTTTGGTTTCTTCGAGAGTTTTAGATTTCAGCACAACACCTGTATTCTGGATTTGATTTAATATTTTACAAATACCTTAAAAGTTATCCAATTCAAAGAACCATCAAAAAGTAAGTAGAGAGAGGCACTACATTATATAAATATTCTATTTTACTAAAGAATATTTCAGTAGAAGACTCATAATACACTCAATACTCAACTTCATGGAAAATAATACACTCAATAGAAGACGCATGATGACAAACTGACGTCTGTCACGGACTAACCTTGACTTTAAAAAAAAAACATACTGTCTGTGACTAAACGTTATGAAAATAAAGTGGGGTTTGAAAGTTTGGGCACCCCAGGTAAAAACTTGTATTAATGTGCATAAAGAAGCCAAGAAAAGAGGGAACAATTTCCAAAAGGCATCAAATGACAGATTAGACATTTGTATATGTCACAAAAAGTTAGATTTTATTTCCATCATTTACACTTTCAAATTATCAGAAAACAAAAAAATGGCATCTGCAAAAGTTTGGGCACCCTGCAGAGTTAATACCTTGTACTGCCCCCTTTGGCAAGTATCACAGCTGGGAAACACTTCTTGTAGCCAGCCAAGAGTCTTTCAATTCTTGTTTGAGGTATCTTCGCCCATTCTTCCTTCCAAAAGTCTTCCAGTTCTTTGAGATTTGTAGGCTGTCTGGCTGGTCCAGCCATAGATTTTCAATTATATTGAGGTCAGGAGATTGTGAAGGCCATGGCAAAACTTTCAGTTTACGCCTCTTGATGTAATCCACCGTGGATTTTGAGGTGTGTTTAGGATCATTATCCATGTGTAGAAGCCATCCGCTCTTTAACTTCAGCTTTTTCACAGATGGCATCAAGTTAGCGTCCAAAATTTGCTGAAATTTTATTGTATCCATTTTTCCTTCTACTCGTGAAATGTTCCCTGTGCCACTGGCTACAATACAACCCCAAAGCATGATTGTTCCCCCCATGCTTAACCGTTGCACAGAGGTTCTTTTCATTAAATTTGTGCCCTTTCTTCGCCAAAAGTACCTTTGTTCATTCCGGCCAAAAAGTTATACTTTAACCTCATCGGTACACAGATCTTGTTCCCACAATGCATCAGGCTTGTCTATATGTTCATTTGCTTCAACTTCAAACGCTGATTTTTGTGGTGAGGACGTAGAAGAGGTTTTCTTCTGATGACTTGTTCATGAAGACCATATTTGTACGAGTATCTCTTTATAGTGGAATGGTGTACCACAACTCCAGTGTCTGCCAGATCTTTCTGGACGGATTGTGCAGTCAAATGTGGGTTTTGACTTGCACAATCCTGCGAGCTGTTCTGTTTGATATTTTTCATGGTCTCCCAGATCTTGCTTTAACTTTTACTGTTCCTGATGACTGCCATTTCTTAATTAAATTCCAAACAGAGGATATTGGCATTTGAAAACGCTTTGCTATCTTCTCCCGCTTTGTGAGCGTCAACTATTTTCAGTTTCAGTTTTCTAGACAACTGCTTAGAAGAAGACATGGTGCTGATTTTTGGGGCAAGGTCAGATGAGCCTGGGCATTTAAAACCTTAAGATTGACATCACCTGGTCTTTCCAGACAATGATTGAGAACAATCCATGACATTGTCAGGTCTCAGGTCTCCAAAGGGCACGGTGCATGCTATAAACTCTGCAGGGTGCCCAAACTTCTGCAGATGCCATTTTTTTGTTTTCTGTTATTTTGAAAGTGTAAATGATAGAAATATAATCTAACTTTTTGTGACACATTGTACGAATGTCTAATCTGTCATTTGATGCCTTGTGGAGATTCTTTCCATCTTTTCTTGGCTTCTTTATGCACATTAATACAATTTTTTACCTGGGGATCCCAAACTTTTGAACCCCACTGTACCCTGAATGTATTGGTGTCTCAAAGGACTGCTAGGAAAACAAGAAGGATGATCTGATGCAGATGATTTTGATTGTTAAAAGAAAATAAACTGTTGCTTGCATTCAGCAATCGTACTTTAATTTTCTGGAAATAGAATATTAATTATGGAAATGAACATGAAATGTTCAAATCATCATACAAACTTCAAAGTCTGCTATTTTTAAAACTTTTATGAGGTGTAGTATCCTACTCTTTTCCCACTGCTAAGCAATTTAAGAGCCACATCTATATTTGGTCAAATTTTAATATTGTCACATCATCAGTTCTTATATAAATTTATATACAATTTGTTAATTTTGCATAGTGTGTTATGCAGGTATATTTTTGCTTTTTATGACAGCTTTTAGTGTGCATGAGACTAAGTGGCCAGCATGGTTAAACAGTCACACATAAGCATGAGGCAGAGTAAATACAAAAAAATACAAAATAAAAAGTAAGTATATGCTAGTATAAGTATTATGCTATTAGATTTAAAAAAAAAAGTCAACAGTGTTACACTGTTTGTGACAAGTGCTTCATTTTGTTATTCCTCTTAATTAGATGAGTAAGAGACTCAAAGCCAAGTCCAAACCATCACTTAACTGTGCACAAATTCTGGATGTGTCCTTAAATCAGCATTAAGGGCAAGCTGACAGAGTGAAAAATATAAAATAAAACATTTCATAAAATTATCTTTATTTAACAATTTCTTAAAGTTTACATGAATAGAGAAAACGTATAGGCAGTCCCAACAATGCAACAGTAAAACCATAAGGATGGTATCTCAAACCAACCATCACAATCTGACCCTTTGGATAACTGGACACACTTAGAGTAGTCCATCCAGTGTTTGGTAGAGTTCAGTGTGTGATAGGTCTATCAGTGGCAAAACAAAACACTTTAAGCAGGGCCTTATCTACAGACCTTAAGACAATTTGTGACAGTCTCTCTCTTAAGTTACATTAGATACTATACGTGCTTGAAATAACATTAGTGTTCCCTGAATAGCTTAGTCCAGAAAATATTAAAAGACAGCAATCATGTTTACATTTCTTTGTGTATGCGAGTATTTATACATGCACAAATACAAAAATGATATGCAATAAAAAAAAAAAAAGCAACAGTGTAAAGTGGGATACATGTATTAAAGTGCATAAAATAATGTGGTCTGGAATCCAGACCACATGCGTTTCACACAGTGGGCTGTTGGTACTTTAGCAAAGGTTTTGGTTACATTCATGGAGCAACACTGTCCATACACAGAAGGAAGTCAAAGTGTAAATCAGTAAGTGGACATTCAACAGTAGAAATGTAGTAGAAAACGTGACCCGGTTCATGAGCTGGAGCTTTGAATTACAAAGTATGGTAACCAGAGGCTTTTATGTCTGGAGCTGTTTCAGTCATGTCTTTAGGGTAATGTATAATCGAGCCAATAACACCTGCAATGAAATCAAAGAGCAGAGATTAGGCTAAAAAAAAAAAACAACTAGCTTACATAATGAGCTGCACATTCTCACTCACTGTTCAAGATTATTGGATATCACCCATAATAAAATTCTTATGAGCATTAACTTTCATAAACTATCACCCCTGCATCACCTGACAAATGCAGTCATAATCAAAGTGAGCCTCATTTTTATGACAGAATATGACTGCATACTGCACGTATCACTGTGTGAATCAGGATGGACTAAAGAAAATGAAAAGAGCATGCACATCCAAAGGGTATGTGGTTTTGAGTTAATTTAATATTTAACTCCAAGATACTCCAATATTTTCCCAAGACTTAACTGAGAAGTCGACAGGGACTAAAGAAAAAACATTGAGCTGTTTTCTTACCTCCAGGGTGGCTCAAACCTAGGCAGAGAGTGAGAGAAAGACAAATCACATCATTATGCCTTATACATTTCCCTGTGAACATGAGACTCCATACCAACTTATGTGACTTTTACGTCAATCATGTGAAAGCAAAAGTTTCAAAATGTAGGTGTTAAATTAAAGCAGATGTAAAGATTAAATAGTGTTGCATAATGACTCAGTGGTGAGAAAGGCAAGGCAGAGACCGTTTCAATGCAGACGCCTAAGGAAACTCTGGGCATTCCCTCAAATACTGAGAAATTTCTACTCCTGCATCATTGAGAGCATCGCAACAGAACATCACTGCCTGGTATGGAAATAGCATCAAACAGGACCACAAGGCACAGCAGACAGTGGTTTATTGGAGTTATTATTATTATTTTATTGGGCTGAACACACAATAGACAGTGCCCTACCCTGCCTAAAGGATATTTACACAAGGCATTGCAAGAAAAAGGCTGAGAGAATCATCAGAAATCCAAACCACCCGGGCAACAGCATTTTCTCCCTGTTGAGGTCGGATACAAGGTACGGCATACACCAGGCCAGCACCGAGGGGAGCTTCCACCCTCAGGCCACTAGGATCATAAATGAGGACACTGACTTAACACTCACCCGAGTTTTTGAAGAGAAGAAGGCTGATTACAATCAGTCCTATAAACGCCAGGGGCGCCAAGATTGGGATCAGAAACTGAGGCGAAGGAATTCCTGGAACTAGAAAAACAAATACAAATGTAACCCGACTGCATGCCAACAAACAGGCTACTGAAAAATGTATGGGTACCTATATGTGGAGGTGGACCGTTGCAATCACAGGGACAAATTGAGGTTTTAGGTTTTCATAATTATTTATTTGTTTAGCATGCATTGTGTTACACGACTTCAAAATGCCAGGCAGGTACAGCTACGGACCCAGAAAAGTTGTATCTAATATTATCGTTAATTCTATAGGTTATCACTCAGTGAGAATAAAAGTGAATGAATGATGTAGAATGTGTCCTGCCTTACAACAAAGTTGCACCTGATCATGTCACAGACCGAGTGCCTTATCATTTAGTTTCTATTAATGCTACCACTTTTGGACTTGAAAGGTTTCTCCATGAGAGCATCAAGCCATGTTGCACCATGGTTTGCTCCAAAATACACCATTCTAGTTCAAATCGGGTCATTTGATCTTAAACATTGGCAGCTTGTGTCCTCAGCACAATACTGCAGTATCAACAATGTGGTTAGTTTGAAAAGACGTACTTTGTGGGTAACATGCACTCATTAGGTTTCAAATCTCTTAAAGCTTGCCGATAGTTACAAAACCAAACACAAAAGACTCCAAAGCCAGAAAAATATATATATACCTGGCTGCTTCTCAGAAAGCGTCAGTTCTCTCATCAGCTTGATGCATCCCTCCTGAAGGGGGCTTTTCGCCGTCTTTATACGCTGCTCTTCCTGGTCCCACAGCATTTTAAAGGCCAGTGCCTCCGGTACGTGGGCTGTCCACGTGTCAGAGGGGTTCAGAGTCAGATAGACCTTCCCATCATAGAACACACGGTCGGTCCAGTGCAGCTGAGAACCCTCCAGTATGCATTCGCGAGAACGAAGGACAATGTGGTTTCCTAGGGAAGAAGATAAAAGCTAATAACAAACATAATATTTAACTGACAATAATATTTGATCCAAATTGAGATTATGTCAATTTTCACTGTCATTACATTCATTACTGGTACATGATGATTTTCTTACTTAGAACTGAAGTCTGGTTGATACCGATAAGAGTTGGAAGTTGTGTATCAGCTGACATAGTTTGGATAATGCTGTCAACTTCCTGGTTTTTGCCAGTAAGAGATCTTCCATTGAGAAGGACCTGCTCCTCGACCTGCTGAGCACCCACCACGCCCCACTGCTGGACCTGCACTATGATGGTATCTAACAGTTAAAAAGTAAGAAGAAGTAAGACTCCAAATGTTACAGTGGGCTTTAAGTTCCCACAGGAATTGTATTATGTAATGAAAAATAGGCTAAAATGACTTGTGCACAATGCATGTTAGATTACTCATTCGAAAGTAGCCCTGCATAAATATTTAACTTTGCAAATCATAAATAAATGTATTATAGCCATGAAACAAAAAGTAAAAGCACTCAATTCTGCTGAATGTCCCTTTTAAATATGTTAAATTATGAATGTTGTATTTTTGGTCCATGTGGCATAGGTCCAACCACTTAAATGTTGGGTACTTTCCATTATTGCGATGCACATACATAGTTAATTTTGATTCTGCAAATTACATTGTCATGTAATAATGTCACATTTGTACCAGAATAAATAAAAACTAACCTAAACTGTTTTACCAGTTTCATCAGTTAGACCTGTACAATCTGATGCATTCTTACAAGAGACTTAATATAAATCTTCTTAAAACCCTTTTAAAGTTTTGTTGACACTGCCAGACAGGGACTGATTTAACTCTTTGATTGTATTTTGATGGGAGCTGTTTCCAGCCATCTGTTCTCTTATGTACCTTATGTAAACAGGAATGGATGATATAGTTAACTTTCAAATTTAAGTACTCCAATACAACACTACAACAAAACTATGGCCTCATAAATAAAAGTGGTGCTAACGTTCCTTTTTAGTGTCAACAAACACTGATCACCAACTACATTTTCCACACACAGGCCTAATTGTATTGACATTGTGCAGTTGTATATTAGCCAGCTGTATAATAACCAACTGTCCTGTGAAAAAAACGAGCAGTTAAAGTATAAAAATTAGTACGAATCTCAGCAAATTGGAATGACTCGAGTAGCTAATAGTGTAGCTTACTGTAATTATAGCTGCATGTGTGCTTTCAAAGACTTAGCTACTAACGTATATATAAGCGTGGGTGGACTTAACATGCAATGCAAAGAGACAAGCTTCTGTTCTTACCTACTGGAACAGGATACCCCAGTGATAGGTCGCATAAAATTAGCAAAACAATGCCAAGAAAATGCATTTCAAGCGTCACTTGTCGACTTCAAATCGAGGAATGTTCAACTGTCAAGGAAGGACAAAAGTCTTCAGAGTTATAAATAGCAATGATAGTAGTAAGCCATTTAAGCGTAACCAGCACACTAGCTAATGATACATCCAAAAGCCAAAACTTCCACTTATGTCCTTCTACTGCGCACTTCCTCTGTATGTTTAGCTTTGATGAACGTTTGTTTAAATGTACACCCGTCTCGTTTCTGATTGGTTAACATATATGGCTGGCACATCCCCATTTTATTCTATGGCTCCCAACTAGATCCTGCTCCATGGAAAGTAGTTAGCAAAATTAACAAGCAGTAAACATTAGATCATTCAACACTGAGTGCGGTAACTATGGTAACATGTTTTCACCATGGCAACAGAGTCATGGGCATGTCATGTTTGCCAATAATAAAATGCATTTACCTAAGTAGCTTACATGCTTTAACATTGTACTTGAGTCCATTTTGTTACTTTAGACTTGTACTTCACTATATTCCAAAGGGAAATATTGTGGGTTTTTCATCCAGTTAAAATATTGACATTCTCACACATTAATGCTTCAGTGGTAATAATTAAAAATATAATACATAATAAATTAAGTGACTATTACAATTCTGCTGCAAAGTTTTATGGTTGATACTTTTACTGATAATATTCTTTAATTTTAAGTAATATTTTGAAGCCAGGAACTTGTAATTTTGTATTTTTTTACATTGTGTTATTGCTACTTTTACTTATGTAAATTATCTGAATGCATTTACTGCCACCGACAACTATATCACACTTTTTTCTTCTTGTTTAAATTAAATGTATCATAAAAGAGATCAAATGAAAAACTACAAGTAGAGTCAGATTTTAAAGTAGCAGTGTGGGTCCATCTTCTGCCGGATTTTCTGTTCGACATTTTTGTTGTTTTCATGGCCATGTCAATTGAAGTGATCACTAAATATAAGGGAGTCTCTGTTTCTGGAACTCGTCAACTCAAGGTTAACAAACTCAGAGAGTCTAGTAAACATACTTTGTGGAAAAGGCTCCTCCATTCTGCATCAGGACAGAACACCACTGAAATGGTTGGATAGTATTACAAGTCTATCTTGTTATGTATCTGACTTTACCTATTTGCATATCATTTTCTGGACTAACTACAAATATTAAAGAACTAAAGACATGTTTTGAGGTCTCTGTACAATGACTTTATTGTCCTTTATGGTATCCATATTTAAATGTATACAATAATATTTCTATGTATTCCAATACAGGGAATGCATAACATCCATTCTTTTAAAATACTTAATAGGCTAAGTAAATCTAACACCACTGATTCTGTGACACGCAGCTTTGCTTAGCCGGTTTCCTAGTTAAGCATAATCTTGCTTGTTGTCAATTACTGTTCATGTTAGTGAGTAAAATGTTTAAAGTTATTGTTATCCTGGCTGTCACAGCCTGTTGTTTTTATTGGTCTGATAATGGAGGTGCATTTTGTTAATCTCAGTCTCTCAGTTCAATATTAGGTCAAGTATGAATCCCAAGTTCCTATTATTATCATATCTGTATGCTCAGGACTAAATATTAGAATCCCTTGATATTCAGCACAAGCACTGTTGATGGAGATGTCCTCTAGGGAGGGGATGGATTGGGGGATGACCGCCTGGGGCCTTCATATCTGATGCCTTATAAATGTTTAGGTTATCAGAAACAAATGACGTAGGAGCATACTAATGATTAGATATGTTGACCTTCAGTATCTGTCTAACTTGTATGGGTGTTTTAAGTTATGATGTTATGTTTATATTATGTTATGTCATGTTGTGTTATCTTATGTGACGGTGTGTTATATAAAGAATAATTATTTGGATGTTGATATTGTCACCAGACCTTTTTAGCCAAGTGCTATACTGTTGCGCAGGAAGATTTATAAAATGGAAGGTAGCCTATACAAGGGAGATGGGAATTGATTGAGTGCAGGGGACTTTAAAGAGTGAGGGGATTTTAGGAGTCAGGCTGTTTTATGCTTCATGTAATCCAATATGGCTTGCTTTGCAGTGAAGTATGACAAATATTACCTACACCACATTTTTGTAGACAATTCCTTTACAAGCTTGTGATCTTGCTTACTTTAAATAGTGTCTCTTATATATGTGTTTCCTTTTTTTAGCTTTCTAAAAATGTGTACATGTTTGTTCTTTATCTAATTCTTATATTAATAACCATGTTGTGACCTGCATCAGGCATTACATAGGGACCCATTTAGAGTGTTTGTTGTCAAATGTTCTGCAGCAATTAAATACTAAATAAATGGAAACTACTGACTTTGGGGTTAACCTAGAAAAATTAAGGATTTTTAAGTTTTCTATTTTGTTGTCTTGTTGTTTTTGTTGTTCTTAGTCTCAGTATTAATCAAAACTTACTAACAACCTGTACTTTAGTAAAAGTAATACCACAATGTAAAAATACATGATTGCAACCAAAAGATCTGCATTGAAAATTTTACATAAATAAAATACACAAAATTATTATTAGTGCAATAAAGCAGAATGGAGAATTCCATAATTCTTTTTACTTCATATACTACATTATTGGACTATTTTTATTGATGCATTAATCATTGTAATGTTGTAGCTGATCTATCTTGTGCTTTTCGTAATGTTGGATAGTTGAATCACTACAAATGCAACATATTCTATGTTGATCACATGTTTTATATGTAAATGCTAATCTACAATATAACAATTATAGCTGTCAGATACATCTAATCGAATCAAAAGTAAATTCCCCTCTGTTTTACAGTGTTGTTTTAGTAAATACGCAGTACAGCGGTTTATAGTGTGGGCCACCACTGCCCTCCTGTGTCTGGCCCTCAGACTGTATGGTCTGGCCACAGCATGAGCCTTCTCTGGATTGGCTGAGCGGTTGTCAGGACTGTTTACAGGAAACATGGCTACCAGGTCTGTTGGAGAGCATCAGGAGATGGAAGGCGAGTAAATGTATAAAGATGCAGCCATGATATGGTTGTATTAGCTGGTTGAACTGGCATTAATTTAGACAAATGTATCTATTTATAAATATGCAAATCCGGCGATTAGTTTTCCTTGTTCCGAACCACACCTTCACCATTGACTTGCTAGCTAGCTAACAGGCTAACAACAATCCTCGTTAGCTGACATTATTCAGTCCTTCTAGTCGACATCTAATTTCCATTTTCATCGCTGCGTTGTCTAGTCTAATGGTTTGACATTTGATTTTATGTTTACCGGAGTCGTCCGCTCATAAAACATGTTTCTAATCATAAACCTGCCTACTGTGGTCCAATTAACTACCCAGCAAGCTAACATGGTTAGCTAGCAGTGTTTACCCCGTGTGTCAACGTGTGTCAGCCATTCATAGTTTGCGAATTGTCTCTAAACTGGTAAGATTGGAAATACAGCTGTTATCACACCCACAGTAATTTAAACTAACACATTTAATTCAATAATGTTAATATTTGTAATCGCGGGTGGGCACACATGTTTTTGCAATGATTGCATGTTGCAGAGTGTAGACTAATGATCTAACGTTAGTTAATAGCCTTTGGTTTGTGACAGTCAGACAGAGGCTGGATGCTTCACATGACATCCCTTGATTACTCAGCATGCTAGGTGGAGCTGGGCCTAGTCTTTGCATCACATCCCATGTGCATCAGCTAAATGTGTCGGTGATACAACAGCTCTGCGTATGTATAGATAAATATAGCTTTACTTGTCTTTGTCTGCTGACTGCAGTTGACCGGAGGGGTGAGTCTGAGGAGTCTGGTGATGAGGAGACTAGGAGGAGGAGTATCAATGGCAATGTGGACCCCACTCAGCCCCCTACCACTGGTAAATCAGCACATCTGCATACAGCACAAATGAAGTGATACAAGTCAGGCTGTTAGCTGTAATGTAATTTCTACATGACATATCTACATGAAAGCATTACATAACTGTGAGTCTTCTCAACTGCTTTAGAACCACCTTCAGTGTCTATATCATGTTTATGAAAACCCTACATTGTTGCAATGGTCATATTACATTATCTGATTTATTCTTGCTTCCATTCCAAGGTAAAGAAGAGTCTCCTGTTGACATGGACACCATAACCTTGGACCCAGAGGAAGAGGTTAGTAGATGGTCTAAAAACAATGCTGCAGTTCGGCAGTAGCTCATGTCACAAAGTTTATGTGGCAATGCTTTTTAGCAAATCCTAAGCAGAATGTCCCCTTGGGGACAATAAAGTATATCTTGAACTGTCCTCCATCTTTAATGACTCCTTTGGTAGGATGATTGTTAAAGACTTCAGTTGTCTTTTAGGAAGGTATCATTTTTTGGTAGGTCTTTATTTGTAGATTTTGGGATTGGACATAAAGTTCTTTATTTGCACTACAATGTTATATGTTAAAAGGTTATGTTCTTTCTGACAGATGTTTAACCACTGCAACTATATATTGTCTGTCAGTCCACAGTGTGTAGGCTAGGTATGTGATTAACCCTAATCGCTACTTTTCTCTCTAGGATGTTGATCTTGTTCATTGTCGTATTGGAAAGATTGAAGGATTGGAGGTGCTACAGAAGGCTAAAGTAAGTACTCTCAGTTTTTAGTGCCACTGTCAGTGAGTGATGAAGTAATGTTAGTAGCTTAGTATGCACAATATGGAGTTATTATATAATTTTTTTTTCCTAGAGAAACCAGACAGAATTTTGGTTGCAACCATTTGTTCTTTTTTCTTTGTTAATCATATTTGAATTTTTCATTTAAAAAAATGTAATATAAGAGTTTATGGTCTATGATAAAATTCAGCTATTTATTGTATCTGTTAATTGCTTTCTTTTAATCCTTCTCTTTGTATAGACACTCTCCTTAAGACAGAATCTCATCAAAAAGATAGAAAACCTTGAAAGTTTGAGCTCACTGCAGGAACTAGATCTCTATGACAATCAGATCCGCAAACTGGAGAACCTGCAGACTCTCACAGAGATTGAGTAAGTCTGAAGAAAACAGAAGGCTTTGTTTCTATTGTTTCCGCATTTTCTAGAGAGGGCCAAGCTCAAGTTATTAATGGCAAATCCAGTTTTGTACATACTTGTATCAGGTGATAGTTGGGGTGTTGTATTTTCCATGCAGGTAACATAGATCAAAGAACCAGCATCTCAAATACAATTCATTCTAATCGTATACTTGTTTAACTGATCCACAGGCAGCTTGACGTGTCCTTTAATATGCTGAGAAAGATTGAAGGTTTGGAGCAGATGACTCGGGTGAAGAAACTTTTTCTGCTTCACAACAAAATTGGCAACATTGGCAACCTGGACCACCTCACAAGCCTGGAAATGCTGGAGCTGGGCTCCAATCGTATCCGGGTATGTCATGAAAATGGAAATGTTAACACTTTGCAAATCAAAAACTACATATATGTAAAGATGTTTTTTTCAAAATGATGGTGTAAAATTATATATTCTAGTGATTTTGTTGTTTATTTTTGCCTATTTTCTTGTGTTCCCAGGTCATAGAGAACCTGGATACACTTGAATCTTTGCAAAGTTTGTTTCTTGGCACCAATAAAATAACTACGCTTCAGAATCTGGATGGTTTACACAACCTAACTGTTTTAAGCATTCAGGTAATTCACAAATTCTCTTCAACACCTGTGTAAGTGGTTACAAAGCTACACTGTGTGTGTGTGTGTGTGTGTGTGTGTGTGTGTGTGTGTGTGTGTGTGTGTGTGTGTGTGTGTGTGTGTGTGTGTGTGTGTGTGTGTGTGTGTGTGTGTGTGTGTGTGTGTGTGTAAACATTGGAGAGTAACGTAGTGTACTTTTATTACAGAGTAACCGGATTACTAAAATTGAGGGTCTACAGAATCTTGTCAACCTGAAAGAGCTCTATTTGAGCCACAATGGCATTGAGGTCATTGAGGGCTTGGAAAACAATGTGAGTTATAGAAATTCCACAGCCTATGTATGAAAGGACGGAATGTCAAACTGTCCATCATGTATTTTGCTAACTGTGCAAACATTTACAACAAAGTCTGTTCTGTACTTTCAAACGCTGTTTTCCCCTCACAGAAAAGGCTCACAACGCTTGACATTGCAGCCAATCGAGTAAAGAAAATCGAAAACATCAGCCATCTGTCAGACCTGCAGGAGTTCTGGGTATGGATAGTTTGTAAAAATAAACTAGAATATAATTTGATTTGCCAATTGTCTATCTTTTTAAAAGTTTCAAGACTGGTTAGATGAGCATGCATCATCAGACATTTCTGGTAAAAGCCATTAGGAATTAGTTTCCCACAAGAACCTAGAGGAAAAGATAAAACAAAGTATACTTTGAAATGAAATACCCCAGGTTAGTTTCCCTTTTGAAAACTTTTAGAAAGTTGAGTTACAAGTTCATAAGAAACTTATTTAACATTTAATAAATTGTTAATAACACACTATATTGATGTAAACAAGCATTAGGGCAATTCAAGTGTTTATTTTACATATATAATAAACAATTTACATATATAATATACAGTATATGCAGTCTGTTTTTAACAAATCCATTAATAAACATGTATACTCGCTCACAACTATGTTATAGTGTGTTATAAAGCTTGATTAAGTAATTTATAAAGTCAAATTAATTCTTCTTCCTCTTTTGTCACCACATCCTCTACATTGTATGTTGCAAGTGTGTTTAAAGTTTGTGTTTGAGCTATCTTTGCAAGGCAAAACTAAGTCTGTCCTTTTATTGGCTATCTTTTTTCAATCCCTCCCCAGATGAACGATAATCAGATAGATAACTGGTCAGATCTCGATGAGTTGAAGAATGCCAAGTCTTTGGAGACCGTCTACCTTGAAAGAAATCCTCTACAGAAGGATCCGCAGTACCGGCGAAAGATCATGCTAGCGCTGCCCAGTGTGCGCCAGATTGACGCTACCTTCATCCGCTTTTAAACTGCAGTGTAAAATTCACCTGCCAACTTCTCAGTGTTCTCCCTCACCACCCTGCCTGCCCCACGTACAAAACAAACTTCATTTTGAAACACACTGGCCTCACTAAATCATATTGTCACCTCAAACACAAATACACATTCCAAAATTCACTGTCACCCTGTGTATGCACTCATTCACACCTTAATCTATGCTATTGTGTAGAAGCTTATTTATTTATAAAGCTGGACTGTGGAAAGGATTTCAAAAAGTACCCTACAACCATGTCATTATTTTTCCTCTGCACTTAATTTTCTTTTATTGTTTTGCATGTGGGATACAGTATGGAGACACAATCAGTCAGTGTCCATCAGGAAAATAAGATACGAGTCTTATCATGTTGTTGAAGTTGTACTTCTATATACAGTATGTGAGAGGAAAGGATGGCATTTTTACTATTTGAGGGATTTTGTTGCAAGTTCATTCCTTTTGGCCGGAGAGGATGACATTGTTCTCACAAGGTACACAGTGGGTAAAATAACAAATATCAACATTAAATGGAAAGTCCATAAAAAAATAATTTACATATTTTAATCTTTAGAATACTGCTTATCTTATCATTAGGTTTCAAAACGCTTCAAAACTGTCCTGGACAAATTACCAAACTTTACAGCCACAGAAAAATCTATAATTAAGCCTAATATGCCAAAGTGACACCATGCAGGTTCATGCTAGATCAGTGAAGTGGCACCTGCTTGCTTTTTAAGGAAAACAGCTAAAACTGATGAATCAGTAAAGAATAATATAGTTTATATTAATAAACTGGTATGAATCTTGCTTTGGTAATCTTTGAGAAAATTGTTTATTGATTTGATTTGAACAAAATGTAGCTTGTTTTTTAAGTGAATTTACATACTAATGGCAGGACTGGTCTTACATAACTAAGTAACTAAATAACTAAGTAACAGTTAACTACTGTAGGATATATTAAGTCATGTTCATTTACTAAAATGTTTGGGTTCAAAATCTCCAAAATGTAAAACCACTACAGTGACACATTCTGTAATATTCTCATTTGGCGTTCGGTATTGCTTAAAAATAGATCATTTTGTATATTCCTGTTTGCTATAGGATTTCATAGATCAAGCACTAAGATGAACAAAAAGTGAATGGTCTGTTCTTATGGTCTCCTGTATATAATGCTTAAGTGCACTTGATTTACTCCCACTACTTCCCACGTCCATTAAACACTTGTCTCCGCTAACAAGATCACATTTGGACACAGCAGAAACGCATCAGATTTAAATACATTAATGGGTTTACATGGAGAATGCTAAACTAAGTGATTTCTGTGCAACATAAGACACTGATCATTATTATCTAATTACTTTCATCTGGGTCTAAACTGCATATCCAAACTGTTAAAGTGACCTGAGTTAATATTGTATCTCCCTTTGTAGTCAATTGTATCGTAGGTGTCTTTAGCTGACAAATTGCTCTCTTTCAAAGGAATTAACATTGTGATCATAAATCCAAGTTAGTTACGATTGGTGATTTTGACCATGTATTAATAGAACATTTATGAGCCCATATCAGACTGACAGATCGGTGAAACTGAAGGACATGATTGATATGTTATTTTATATTCAGCTTTAACTATAATTAACTTTACAATTGGCCAGTGGGATTGGAAGTGTCACTTTGTGTATTTGTAAATAATTTGGACATCTCATGATGTAGAAAGTCAGTGCCATCATCACCTTTCCCTTGTAAAGTGAAATCCCTTTTTTTTCTTACTTGTTTTGCCAGGCAGCACAGCAGATTTGTGTGAGATACCGTAATTATAGCTTGAATATAATTGGTTACTGAATGAGCAATTATTCAAACTGCTAGTAACTGATTGTTGAACTGAGTCTTCAGGTTCCAGACTTTGTTGATGATGTTTTCAAACTGAATGTATTGTGCAAATAATAAAGTTACACTACTTAAAAGACCTTCCTACAAAGTCTTTTATGTTAACTTTATTTACAATGGAGTACAACAATAGTGATTCTAAAACCTAAAACATAGTGCAAGTAGTCCATTAATTAAAGGACAGTTTAAATTTCAAATTCATTATAATTATTTAAAGGCTTCTTGGCCTTTTTGTTCTTTGCGTCTTTAATTTAGGTGCCAGACCTTGTAGAATTGTGGATGTGAAATTTTACCTACAATGATCAGCAACTAAATATTAGGAATTCTCTTCATCCCAATTATAACTTGCTACATAAACACACAGAAGGGGACAACAAAAGGAGAAAGGAGTCCCTGGATGCCATAAGACACAACTAATCACTGCATCATATAAAACACGTGAAAAAACAATATGATAGGTAGGCTTGTTGTATCATTCTAATACTTTATTTGTTGAATACAGCAAGCTTTGCAGTACAGAGAAGACCAAAATAATTTTGCACCAGGAAATGCAACACAATTAAAAGTGTGTCAATGTATCTCCAATAAAAATGGTTAAAGAGGAAACAATGTTCGTTTGGAAGAGATTATATTTCTTTTAAGACTATGGGAAACCTACAAGAACTGCATAAAACCTATGTAATAGCCATATTTATTTAAAAAAAATTATGAATATGTATGCTAATAACTTGCCATTTGTTTACTGAACAACAAAACCCACAATGCAGCACAATCCTTTGGTGACGTTTGGGGCTTGCGCGGCGCCAGCGCGCCAGGCAGGGGAAAAGGGACGGCGTAGCGCATGCGCGACATTTATGTTGTTGTTTGTGGCGGTAAGATGGCGGCGCTCGGAGACACCTCAGCTCCGGGGGTGAACGGGTTAATACAACAATTCACATCAATAACAGGTAAAAATTACATTTTATTTTACGCGTGATCTATTAAGTAGGTTTTGGTTATCCAACAGGAATAGGTCCCTTGTCCAACAAACCACAAAATGAGTGCGTAGATAAGAAAACGGACGTTAAGTCCTCCCCTGGCCCCTACGCTGTCAATGCTTTGCAGAGGAGAAAAAGCACAGCCAGTTATCTGCTAGACTCAAGTGAAAGACTCAGAAAAAGGACCAGAAACCCAACCGCTTTGAATAGTATCTGTCACAAGCACTTTCAAATATCATATTTTCTTTGTGGTGCTCATTGCAAGACTATCTCGCTAGCCTAGTGCTGATTTTGTGCTCCTTTTTCCATTACATGTTGTTTGATAATGTGGAATGGACGTCGGCTGTGCAACCTTTCCCTTCTTCATCATCACCATCCATGCTTTACGTTGTGTTACTGTATTCTTCACTCTGACTGTGACGTTAGCCGCACTCGGATGAGCTCACTGTCTGTCTCCAACTACTCGTCAGAGGTCCTCTATAGTTTCTGTGCTTGACACAATGAGCAGTGTACCAGTTTTAAGTTATTTAACGGAAAAGAAAGGAGAGACTCAGTTCGGGGGCTGCTGCTAGACTTGGAAAGTGAAACGGACATGCGCAGTACACACGGAAAGATCAGTGTAGCCAAACGGCGCTGTTCACGTAAAAAAGACTCAAGTTAACCCTCATATTTATGTTTTCTCACATGCAGTTTATTTCCATACTTTTATCCATTGTGTCAAGTCATGATCTTAACACATTAAAGGACAAACCTGGTATCTTAGCAGCCTATTTGTAGCCTACAAATCACGTAGCCTACACTTGAGCTACATTAACGTCACTGCCAGTGCCTATTATTTCCCAAAGCATACAATTAACTTTGTTTAGACAAGATGCATTTTCTTCATAGATTAACTTTCAGGCAGTTTTGCTTTCATTCATGTCAGTACAGTGTTGCAGTCAACTGGTAAAGACTTGTTGGTAATCCATTACAGTGAACAGCATCTTTGTCATTGCATTTCATAGGACCCTATAGTTGTAAAGCTTCATTTTGCATTTACACTAAACAAGGAATTATTTTGTCTCATTAGCATGTCCACGCATGTTGTGAATATGCTAAAACATGCATCAATTAGTATTAGATTGGGTTCATTTAATGGATTAATTTGATATACAAGAGAAGAGCTGCAGACATCAAACTACTACATCGCTTTACTGTGTGTCACAAATAAATGTTACTATATACATCACATCCATAATGTTTACAGATGTATTATTGCTGTAGATGTGTGCAGAAGAAATTGCAGTGCAGAATTGACAAATATATACTGTATTTAGGGTAATTTAGAAGCGTACATAGTTTGTCCTTGTGGGAGCCCTGAAAAGTTCATTTTTCAACTGTTCAGTTTCTGAATAGTACCTGTCTTGGTCACAACGTTAATAACCAAACTACAATGTCCGTATCAAATGTTTATAATAAAACCAAATTGCCAAATAGATTATCAGATATTTTTTTAAACTTTGAAATACTGATTTCAATGTCAAAGTATTCCTCAGGCTCTACTCACAACATAGTTAAATTAATTGAATCCATGGGACCTGTTAAAGTAAGTTATAAAACAATGAAATGCTTTGAAAAATTGAAGTTGGAAGTAATGTATAGGCTACCTGATGTGTAGTAAACACGTTTCAACATGCAAAAATAAACAGTCCATTCAAAAGGCTATTTCAATATAAAACATATTTTACTGATGATCTGCAGTTTTCAATCATAGATAAATTGTTCCATGGCTGACATGGGTAGTGTAACATTTCACACACATGTACCTGTCAATTAAAGTTTTATCCATAATGTTTTTCAACATCAGTATGCCTTTGTCCAATACTCCTCTAGGAGCCACAGAGAGTGTAGGACAACATATGTTGGAAGCATGCAACAACAACCTGGAGATGGCAGTGACCATGTTTCTGGACGGAGGCGGGATTGCAGAGGAGCCCAGCACCAGCTCCAGTTCAGCAGCTTCAAGCAGCAGAGCTCCCCCTTCAGAGTATGCTGAGTCTTCCCAGTTTTCTTCCACATTTAAATAACTTAAAGATGGAGTCTTTTTTTATTGTTTTATTTTTTATAATGCTCCATATTTGCTCTGCTAGTTTAGATTGATTGTTGTAGTTAACAGTGAGCTGAGAGTAGAATTTGGGGTTTGGAGCACTACTGTGATTTGTGATTTGCTGCTTGATATAACAAAGTTCATTGCTTCTTAGAATAATACTGTTTATATATTGCCTCATGTCTCAGTGATGTACGAGCACCCATTCCTCAGAAGCAGGACATATTGGTGGAACCTGAACCATTGTTTGGAGGTATTGTAATTATCTTATTGGACCTCATGCAAACCAATGTTACACAAAATAGATGTTTCTGGCTGTGCTATTTTAATCATCTGCTTATTGTGAAATGATGTGTCTTGTTATACATGCAGTGCCAAAGCGAAGAAGACCTGCTCGATCTATATTTGATGGTTTCCGAGACTTTCAAACAGAAACAAGTGAGTAAATTCAAGCTTAACGAATCTGGTCCGTAGCACTCTGGTATAGATTAATGCTGCGTAATTAACACCAACAAGACAACATGTCACCTTATCTCTCCGTCTCAACCTTTTTCCACTGTATCTTTATTTCCCGTAATGACTATGAATGTTTTTCTTTTCCCAGTACGCCAGGAACAGGAGCTGCGTAACGGTGGAACAGTGGATAAGAAACTGAGCACCCTGGCAGACCTTTTCCGTCCTCCCATTGAGCTCATGCACAAAGGCAGCTTTGAGACGGTGAGGAGTCAATCACCGGACACTTTAAACCACAGATCTTTATTCAGTTTGTGTGAACTTTCAGTGAAATCTCAGATGGTGACTGTGTAGATCAAAGGTGGGAAACCAGGTCTGCCATGTATGGAAGGTTGTAGGTCGTGTGCAGGTTGTCATTTGTGATGCATACATTTTCTCTCTCTGGTTTGATGTGCACTCGCTGTATATGTGAAATCAGCTGAGGAAGTGTTTTAAAATGAAAACCGGCATACCCACCATGGCATGATCACATACCACTGATGTAGATGGTTAAGATTGTTCTTCATAAAGAGACACATTTATTTCATGAATTTTATCATTTGTCATCAAGCTGTTGCTTAACCACATATGTTCTTTTGGTCTTCCTCCAGATTTGGCGATTTAATAATCACATCTCTCAGTAATTGACTAAATCCATCTTGATTTTCTGAGTTTTCTTCTGATTCTGTTTTTAAAGAAGCTGAATTACGATACACAGTATGTATAGTACTAATTTATCAGGCAGCATTAACACAACTAAACAAAAGTTACATGTGTGATTTGAAGAAAAACAGTTAAAAGATATCTTGTAACCAATATTTTGAACATATATTTAAATCAAGTACAATTATGGCACTGAACCTTAAGTTACAGCAAATTTATCGGGGAGTCAAAGGTCTTTAGTTGCACAGTTGAGAACAGGAATCCTTCCTCTGGCCCTTCATGTTGGCAGCTTTAAAATCATCCAGTAGGACAACATGTTGTGTAAATAATGCAAGGAGAATTAAACACATTTTATTTTATATGATGAGTTAAGAATGTCTGTATTAAATGAAATGTCAGAAATATGTTGGTGCACTGATGATGACATAATGGAATGGTTGTTGTTTAATTTTAATGCTTGTTTCTAAAACTTGGGGAAAATGTCAGGATGGTTTAATTGTTTAGTATTATTAGTAATTTATGTTCCTACTCTGGTTTCTGGAACTCTTTCTTTTGTTTTCTTATAAATAATGCTATTTATCAGGGTCTAAAATTTAAAAATCTAAATTTTGGGCCCTTAAATTCTTACATGTGCTGAAGTATTGTGTTCTGTGTCTTAAATAATTTAAACAGGTCTTAATTTTCCTATGTCCACGCAACGCTACCTCATTATGCTATTATTTTATTTATTTATTTTTTTAATTCTGTGGTGTTGTAGTTCTTTCTATTGCTAGTCCAAATATTTCTCTGTATTACAACTACAAATGAGACCGGCAATTTATTGCAGCCAATCAGCTTTCTTATTATTGGCTCAAGACGTTTTGGATTGTACCACAGACATAAAACTGATTTTATTCTTTGGCTATGGCAAAGTTCATATTTAGCGTTACTTGGCTTGAAAAAACTGAATTTAGGGCTTAGTTGATAAAGGTCTTGAATTTCATTCATAATGGTCTTAAAAAGCTCTTAAAAAGTCCTACATTTTACTTGGTGAAACCTGCAGAAACCCTGTTTATGCCTGACCCAATAATAAAAAAATCAAATAATATCTTTCCTCTACTGTGCTTACAGGCAAAAGACTGTGGACAACTTGAGAACAAGTGGCTTATGATCAACATTCAAAATGTTCAGGACTTTGCCTGCCAATGCCTGAACAGGGATGTTTGGAGTAATGATGCAGTGAAGACCATCATCAGAGAACACTTCATATTCTGGCAGGTATGTTGTTTCATACAAGGCCTGTGATGCTTTCATGTTCAAACTTTGTGTTGAGGTCTTTGCAAGACCAGGGTCCAGCAACTCATTTGATGGGAAGGTTGAGTTGAACTTCATTATTCAGTTGAGAAATTCATTTAGTCAGTGATGCAAAAAGGAAACCATCGACAGTACAGCAACAGTAAGCAAGACACGTAAAGCAGTGGATTTACAGTGCAAATGTTTTTTAAGTACACAATTATGTTGTAGTACTCATTTCTTCTTTTACTGTAGAAAAAGTCTTGCAAACAGCCTGACCTTATTCAGCCTGATCCTATCCTAATACTCACACAAATGTCACTCACTTTGAGTATATCTGGTTTATGGTTCATGTCTGAATTGTATTGTGCATTTTCTTTCATTACAGGTATATCATGATAGTGAAGAGGGACAAAGATACATCCAGTTCTATAAGCTGAACAAGTTTCCCTATATTTCCATCCTCGATCCCCGCACAGGTGAGTGTGCATGGGAATTTAGTTGCAGCAGTTCTGATGCTTGATCCTAAGTGACACCATATATCTGCTGTTGTTTGGGGTGGAGGGCAGCATATACTGTAACTCTCATTTGTTCATCCATTCATTCACTATTTCGAAAACAACACAACAGCATTAGGAGAAGTAATTTTAAAGCAGCATCTTTGAATAATGGTGCGTGACTGAGCAAGAGATGAAGTGTTGAGATCAATACAAGTCAACAATCGTTTTTTTCACTTAATAAAGATTAATGATAATATATAAACACTACGATTAGCAGATGTCTTGCCCTTACTATTTACATCGGTAAAGTAGTTTTAAATCAATGCAGCTGAAGCTGAACACATCTACTTTTGCTGCTTAAATGCTCTATAATTGATTTTGCTATTGACCTGTGGTGTTCAAAACATTTTCACTACAGGTCAAAAAATGGTGGAATGGAATCAGCTGGATGTGGCGTCATTTTTGGAGCAGACTACTGGCTTCCTGGCAGAGCACGGCCAGCTCGATGGGCCATCCTGCCACGCACCCCCTGCCAAACGAGCTCGCTCTGTGGGTCTCTCATCTCATGTGTCGCTCTAATTCTCATTCTTTTTTTCTGCTCTAATAAGAGTTCTTCTTTCTTTCTTTCTCTCTCTCTCTCTCTCTCTCTCTCTCTCTCTCTCTCTGGGACTCTGTTTTAGTTTTTATATATCATGATAGAACTCCTCAAGGCTGAATAACATGTAAAATATTAAATTTTTGTGAGCTGTACTATCTGCGAGAAAAAGGCTTCTCTCTGCTTGGTCATCAATCTCTTATTACTGATGAAAGTATCTTAAAATTTGCATGCGTCTTATACTCTAATAGTACCGTTAGTCACCCCCAAAGATAGTCACATTATCATCAGTATTGGCCAAAACAGCCATGGCTAGTGTAATAGGTAATACAATGTTTTGTGTTATTATACCCAGCTCTTTTGATTTTTCTACAGCTGCACACTCTGTTTTTTGTTGTAGGAGAGTCTAATTGATGCCAGTGAAGACAGCCAGCTGGAGGCAGCGATACGAGCTTCCCTACAGGAGACCCACTACGAGTCCTCAAATGCCCCCGAGGCCCCTGATTCCCCCCGATCAGATGAGGAATCAGATGCAGAGCCTTTCTCTGATAGCGAGGGTCCTATATCTGTTGATGGCTCAGACAGCGAAATGCCAGCACCCCGCGAAGAGAGAAGTTTTACCAGCAAACACACTCCACCCCCTCCGGCCACGACGGTTCAGCAGCGTCTACACCCCGATAGTTCCACTTCTTCCCACAGAAAGTCTCCATACAAAGAAAACAACCACAGTCACAAGAAAGAGGAGAGCAAAAAGAACCACTTGGAGCCGTCAGCTGCTGCTGCTCCTCGTCATCCTCAGCCTGACGCAGATTCTGCAGGTAACCACTGTCCTCCAGCGGACAAAAGCGCTGGACCTTCCAGGACTAGCACCACCAAAATCTGTGACGTGGACTGTCCTGACGACAATGGTACGTCAACGCGTCATTTTAAACCTCGATCAGTTATGATGATGGTTAAGGTATTAACATATTTACATCCATGTTTTTGTTTTTTAACACAGGTCCCAAAGCCAGGTTGATGCTCCGTTACCCTGATGGACAGAGAGAGCAAATTTCATTGTCTTCTAAAGCAAAACTTTTGGTGAGAACACACTACAATACTATTTTAAAGAAATAGTTCATACATTTTTGGAAATACGCTTCTGAGATTTGTTGCTGAGAGTCAGATAAGAAGGTCGATGTCACACTCATGCCTGTACACTAAGGCTGCATCCACACTACTACGTTTTATTTTTGAACAGCACTTTGAAACAAAAGCGCTCTCCGTCCACACATGCTTTTTAGTCTCTGTATATGAAAAGATCTCTGTCCATATAAACACATCTGACAACACATATCACATGACAATTTGCATACACTGGGCATGCACGTGCAAACAGAAAGCAGATTGTCTAATGTTGATCTGCGGTTATTATGGATGTATAGGTTAAAAATACAGAAGCACTTCTGAGAAAAAAATGATGAAAAGTAGTACCAGGAATTTATTTGCCTGGACAGACGGCAAGGTGAAACGGTTACAAATAGGTATGTAAGCCTACCTAGCTAACTGTTAAGACTAACTCGCTTACACCATCGTTTTCATCAAGTTTTCAAACAGGGTCAGCAGTGATTCCAAATGTCTTAGTTCAGGGGCTTGGAAATGCCGAAGTAGTGTGGAAAGGTGTAAAGGTAGCAAAATATATGCGTTTTTAAAGAAAAAAACATATAAGTGTGTATTTAGTATGGAGCTGGAGACAAGAGGGTATTATCTTAGCCTAAAACTGGATGCAAACAGAATTGTATTTGCCAGACTCCAGGAAGGTGCTGCTTGCCAAGAAATAAGTCTGGCACAGAACTCCCTAGGAAACAGCAAATTGTAATTTTTAGCCTTTGTTTTTTGTACAGATTTAAAAAATGAGGTACAGTGTAATGTGTTTATTAGTGAGCTTCATCTGTGCTGATGAGTGAATTTATTAACTTTGGACAGAGCTAGGTTGGCTCCAGGTAAGTTAATCTACCTGGCTGCATGTTCCAGCTTCATATATATTGTACAAATGTGGGAGTTGTATCTGTCATGTCATCTAACTTCTGGCAACGACTAAGCGTATTTCCCAAAATGTCAAACTATTGCTTTGGAGTAAATTAAATGGTAGTTGTTTTGCTTACAATGTCTCACCTCTGGTATTTCACTCTTTCTCGTCAAGGCCCTGGTAAGACACGTCCAATCCAAAGGCTACCCAAATGAACGCTTTGAACTCGTCACCAACTTTCCCAGAAGGAAGCTTGCCCACTTGGACTATGACATCACGCTGCAGGAGGCGGGGCTTTGTCCACAGGAGACTGTATTTGTTCAGGAGAGGAACTAGCCTTGTCAGACACGCTCACTTTTGCTTGTCTGTATCTCTCTGCTAGACCTCACCCTTTCACCACTGATCTGGGACGATGTCACTGGCCTTGATCATATAACCTTCTGTTCTCCTGGAATTGGGCCCCATTTTTGCCAAGACAACTCTTTGTGGATGGACTACTGTCCCCGCCACTCCACGAGTCTGAATACTGACATCTCTACTGACAGCCTAATCCCTTTGTAGTGCGATACAGTTGGCCAGTAAGGTGTTAAAAATGCCGACACTCGTTAATTTTTTAATGCAATATATTCTTTTCTGATGCAGGCTTCATTGAGTTCTGAACACTGAGGCACATCTGGATAGAATATATATATATATATATATATATATATATATATATATATATATATATATATATATATATATATATATATATATATATATATATATATATAACAATAGCTCATATTCAATAAAAACAAAGCCTAAATAATGGATCACTGATTGATGATGAGGCACCAGGGACTTGTACAAAAATACTTTTACCTTCCAGAAAGGATGTTAAATGTCAGAGTTTATTTTCTTGCTCTTGTTTTCTCTACCTGGGGAGACTCATTCTTGTTTATTTTGACCCAAAGTTGGTCCCTCACACGGTCGTTGTTTGAACAATTGGAAATGGTTTCGGAAATTACTAGTCAAGAAAGTGTGTCGGACATCTGTGACACACCTGTGTAGATCTGAGAGGATTTGGGTTTATCTGCACATTTTTACTCAAGTTTCTATTGGTTAATTAGAGATTGTTTTTGGATTTCAACTTTTGATACAGAAGGGAATGAATGAAGGGTGGTACATCTCATCAGTCGGACCTACACTGTACAGAGATGGCTTAGAGAGACTGATATTTAGCTGTAGTCAATGTTTCCTTTCTTTTTTTTATATGCTGCCAAGAAAATATGCTGATGTTGAAATATAACCACCAAAACCAAGAGAGATTCTGCTTGGTCTTTTGTCACATTATAAATGAACTACACAGGCATGTGATGAGACAAATCTCATAGGTCAAAACCCAAACCAATACCAAAACAAATCTAGAAAGACATGTAATAAAAACAGAAAAGCAAAAACTCATGAGAATCAACTGCAACAACTTAGAAACCAGATGTTTTCTACTCTGTTATGATAATTAGTTTCAGTATGAACCTAGCTAACCTTTTATTTAATCAAATTATGTTCATATGATGTCTTGTTAGTTGCTAGCCAGGGATTTTTTTATTTAGGCCTAAATCAAAGACTGACAATGTTTAGTCAATGACATGGAGGACAACAGCTGTATAAGGCTGAGAGAACCACCTCAGAGTACCAACCAATCCCTCAACAATCTGGCAATTTGTGATAGGATCTGTAGTGTCTGGAACTCCTGCTTATAGTTATATACTGTAGCTTTTTAATAATGCACCATGTGGGCTTTAATTAGCTCAAATGTGGACAGTTGGTGGCACTAATGTGCCTTAAATATTAACATGCCTTCAATAAATAAGGTGAAGAAGAAGACCACTAGCCAGTTTAAATAATTTAGGTTTAAAAAAACATTTAAATGAGCTTCACAAATGTTTTATGAAATAGGAAATTAATACAGAATTCTTTTTCATCCTGTTTTTGGATGACAAAACAAAAGATGTTAATGTTGAAAAGTTCAAGTTGTTGCAGTTTGTCCTGGAGAGGAGCTGTTTTCCTTTTCTATTCAACTTTTGTTCTATTTTTAATGGTCCCTTATTCTAAAAAGTGAGACTTCCATTTCTTTTTTTATTATAAAGCAGATCAAGGTGCCATATAAATACTGTAAAAATATCAAACACTCAATCCACAGGGAAATGTACACAGCCCGTCTTTAAACAAGCGGCCAGGACTTTATATATAGGTAGAAAGAACTGCTACAGGCTTGTTACAGTCATTCCCCAGCTGCAATGATGGTCTGGAGACTCTGCAGATGCGTAAGACCCAGGAATGCTAACCAATCACAGCAGACTTGGGCTTAAAGAGACCGCCGCTAAAATGGAGCATTTCAGACAGACCATATGAGAAAAATCATGTAGCATAAAGCTTAAACAAGAAAGCATGAAAATATGTTCTAGTATTAACCTGAAAATGAGCATATTATGGGAACTTCAAAGTTTATTTTTTTTACCGAGCACTTCAGTCCTAAAAGAATGGAGGTGATGTGTGCTGCCATGTTAGTTTACTAATATCAGAATAAGCTATGTGGCAAAAAAGAAAAAAAATATTTTTTATGACAGAAGATCACGGGTTGTTTTGGATATAATGAATATATGCAGGGGTATAACTGTAAATAACAGTGTCAATAAGGAAATAAACATAGAAAATCTACTATTTGAAAAATAGGAAAATGTGACCAGTGCTATTGTTACTTAGAAACAATCAGTTCCCCGTCTCTTTTGTCACATAATGACACTGTGATTTATACTGTAGATCACATTTAGTGTCAAGCTTTTAAAAGAATTAAGAAGAAACTTTCAAAAATCTTTTTTTTTATATTTTCCTTTGAAGGCCCCGACTGATAATGTCAACAGTGTACAGGGCAACAGTCAGAGGTGAAAGAAAAGGACTTTCAGCTGTACAAACAGATGAGGGCTCTATGTCACTCCCCTTGCTGTTTGGATACTACAGTACGTAAAGGGCATTCCTTCAACACTGTTTTTGTGTGTAATAGGCAAAAGGAGAATTAGGGGAAATGTGCTGGCAAAGGGCAGCACTGAATAAAGTACTGAACCCTTTTCCCTCTTAACTTAACAAGAGAAACAAAGTAATGCTGATGAGCTGCCTCAAACACAGAACACCCGAGGTTGTAGGTTTTCTTTGCACAACGGCATCTGGAATCAACAAGATCACAGGTCAAAATGTCATCTTTTAAATAAGTGAACCATCAACATTGCTTTGGATAGTTTACATGTGATGCTTGTTTTGCTGTTTTTTGAGCTTGCAGATCATGAAAACATTTAATAACCCAGCTGGAAAAATACTAACAAGCTACAAAAGCAAGATGATCTAATGTCCTGCAAAAGTTGTATTTTGAGGAGGTTAAATGTTTTCACTTAACAGTGATAACCTGCATTTATTTCACTTGAAACCTATATTTATTCATCAGTGCTTCAGGACAGGGCCCTTGGCACAACCGTTGTTTGAGGGTTTGTCTATTGCATAAAAAGTATGTTGACCCCAGTCTTCTATGGACCTGTCAGCTAGTTTTCAGAAAGAAATCAATTATAGTTAATGTGTGATCAGTGACCCTTCTTGGAGCTGAGTTTAAAGGGGCACTCCACACCAATTTTACATATTAAGTTCAGTTGTCACAAAGAGTCATTGTTGTTTTCCACTAATCAAGCCATCATTTTCTTTGACGGAAAGTCTGTGTTACAAACTAGAGGTGTAGAGTTTGAAAGAAGTGGGCATTTAAGAGCCAAGGGACTACTGAAAGATGCTATTGCGTTATGGGAAATGTAGGGTCCAGTTTTTTTTGGCCTCTGCTGCATCAATTTTGACCATTCTTGTTTTAATCTGTCTCTTGTGAGTCCTGCAACTTTATGACAGTGCATACATATATCACTGGAGCACCTGCAATATATGCAGAAGACAGAAACCTGCAGTTTAAAGAAATGTTTGTGGATGGAAGATTTGAATCACCAGATTGGCTTGGTAAAATGAGTTGGCAGTCCTTCCCATCCTGCAAAAAACTGCTGGATGTAACTATATATAAAATCCCCTTTGCACTGTGATCAAACAAACAAAGACCTGATAAGCTTAATGAATGTCACCCTCCTCTCAAGATTTAACCTACACAGGTGTATACTGCACTTTAGTAAGCATTTGAGGTATTGTATTAAAGTTTAGTAATTCCATTTTATGCTATTTAATATTTCTACTCCACATTTCAGAAGGGAAAAATTTACTCTTTACTCATCAAGATTTACTTGACAGCTATGGCTACAAGTTACTTTTAAGATAGGGATTTTACTTTAAAAAGCATTTGATAAGTTTATGAAATAATGCATTATTAGAGATTAAACCATTGATTCCTGAGCTTTTTTTTTAAATTAAGACCCTTCACAAAAAAACTGTCTGAGTTTTTCCAACAAAGAAAGACCCATAAACTTCTAATATTGTTATTTAGATTCGTTATAATGATAGTAGCTGAATAAGACCCATAAACTTCTAATATTGATATTTAGATTATTTATAGTTATAGTAGCTGAATAAGGCCCAAAGAGCTATAGCTTCATTATTTAATTTAAAGCAAAACTGAACTGGGTTTTTCATCTTTTATACCCCATCATTCATCTTACAACCCCTGAGCTGTAATTAGGGGTTGCATCTGATGGAAGGAGGCCTAAGCCCCAGGTTGAGAACCAAACTAAACTATTAATTAAGTTGTTACAAACAACTCCACATCAACCAGCTACAACAGGAAAATGCCTTGATGCATTCATATTTAAATATTGTAATATAAAAATAAATCATATTTTATTGTATTATATTGTTCTGCAGAACAATTGCTTGTATTTATATATATTTACTCATTTTTGATACTTTACATTTAGCTTATAATATTTCTGTACTTTTGCTGTAGGATTTTTGCTTGTAAAGGGGTATTTTTACATTGTGGTATTGGTACTTTTACTGAAGTAAAGCATCTGAGCACTTCTTCCACCTCTGCAAAGGTGACATAGTTTATCATAAACAACTGGGATCAGCAGTGTCTGTATTTCCTCATTCACCAGCCAGATATGTTTTTTTTAGAAAGTTTTCAAAGGTGCTTTTCAAGAGTGTTATCATCATGTGTGGGTATGAATCATCACCGGCTGAGCATTATGTCACCGCTCATTCCTTCACTTATACTCGACTTCTACTTTTTGTCAAGTACAAAATACACAACCCCTTCCCTTGGTAACACTTTTCTTTTCACTTCATGTACATCTGAAGCGTTAGTTGCTTTAATGATGGATCAGAGCCTACATACAGAGCTTAGCAGGAAAAAATGTAATTGCGTCACAGACTGAGAGTGTTTGTGTGTAATGTCCAACCTATAATGCATTGTTAACCCCCTGCTCTGCATGTTTCAAGAGAACAATCACTGATAGTAAGCTTATCTGCTCTGATTTAGCAAAGTCAGGAAGGCTTTGTGGACTGTAGTCACAGTCAGACACAAGAGTCCCAGAGGTATTTTAGGAAGCTAGGGGACTTCAAAAAATCAAAACAAATATTACAAATTATTGACTAATATCCCTGCAGATCCAAATGCATGTTTACTGCAACAAGTATCTACCACATAGATCATTAGATTATCTTGTGTTTTTAGACTCATTTGTATACCGTATATACCTTTTATATTTTTGTCTGGTGCTTCCAGCAGAAATCCAGCTCATTTGTCCATTGAGCTGCTGGCTGTATTGTCATGGGGTGTCATTACAGTAATACTGCTTAGTGAAGTGTCAGCACTGATTGACAAAGGCACCGTAATCATAATCTGTGGGGGTTGAGGAACAGGTTTAAGACTCAAATCCTGACTCACCAGGCAGATAATGATAGAATCTTTAATCAATCAAAGAACAATAATTCTGTAAAGGCAGCAGACAAAACCATTGGCCAAGGGAAGCAAACACATCTCACACACAGTATGATCAAAAACTGGGATGGAAATGTAAAGCAACATAGACAATCTGGGTATACAGGTGAATGCTGGCTGAGAAGGAGTATACGCTCACTGGCCATTTTATTAGGTACACCTTGCTAGTACCAGGTTGGCCCCCTTTTTCCTTCAGAACTGCCTTAATTTTATGTGTCATAGATTTAACAAGATGCTGGAAATATTCCTCCAATATTCTGGTCCATACTGATATGGTAGCATCACGCAGTGGCTGCAGATTTGTCAGCTGCACATCCACGATGTGACTCTCCCATTCCACCACACCCCAAAGGCGCTCTATTTGAGATCTGGTGACATTTGAGTACAGTGAACTTATTGTTTGTTACAGTTTGAGATGATTTGAGCTTTGTGACCCTAGAGAACTGCTGTTCACTGGATATTTTCTCTTTTTCTGAGCAAACCAGCCCATCAGGCACAAACAACCATGCCAAAGTCACATTTCAAATCGCCTTTCTTCCCCATTCTGATGCTTGGTTTGAAATTCTGTAGATTGTCTGCTAGGATTTTCATGCATAACTTTCTCTAGGGTTTACTGAGAATGGTTCCAAAAGTGAGCATTAGTTTTAGTTGATTACAGAGGTCAGAGGAGCATGGCCAGACTGGATCAAGCTGATAGAAAGGCAATAGTAACTCAAATGACCACTTGTTACAACGATTTAGGCAGAAGAGCATCTCTGAACACACAACACTTGGAACCTTGACGCAGATGGGCCACAGCAACAGAAGGCCACACCAGGTGCCACTAGTGTCAGCTAAGGACAGGAAACTGAGGCTATAATTGTCACAAGCTCCCCAAAATTGGACAATAGAAGATAAAAAAAAATGAGGATAAGTCTCAATTTCTGCTGCGACATTCAGATGGTAGGGTCAGAATTTGGCGTAAAGAACAAATCATGGATTCATCCTGCCTTGTGTCAACGGTTCAGACTGGTGCTGGTGTAATGGTGTAGGGTATTATGTGTGTGTATGTATGTATGTATGTATGTATGTATGTATGTATGTATGTATGTATGTATGTATGTATGTATGTATGTATGTATGTATGTATGTATGTATGTATGTATGTATGTATGTATGTATGTATGTATTATGCTTTTGTGGCTTTTTCCCTTTCCTTTATATATCTGTTTTGTTAATGTAATAGGTTTACAAAGTGAAAACGCCCAAAGTCCACCCCAAAGGCGCTTACCAACAGAAAACACTGTTCACAAACTGCTCCAAACAGCTCTATTGTAGTCCAGCCTTTCCTTCTGTGACGAACATGCGTCACTTTGTAACACACGTTATAATGCTCGCCTAGCTGCTTGCGTGGCAAGCCCTCATAATCTGCTTCTTAATTGCTAGTTGTCCTAGTTAGCCAGGTACTGCACGTGTGCGACTCCCAACAAAGATGGAATAGCAGCGTGATGTAGCTAAAACAAAGAGCTCAACACACAGGGTGAAAAGAGGAGCTGCAGCAATGTGCAATACAACAAAAATATGTTTTTTTTATTTTTATTAAACCACATAAACATATTCTGGTACAACCTCTAAATACAATTACGAACCTGAAAATGAGCATAATATGAGCACTTTAAACCATTTTTTATTAGCTACTTCCAACAGGATAACACACCAAGTCACAAGGCTCAAATCATCTCAAACTGGTTTCTTGAACATGACAATGAGTTCACTGTACTCAAATGGCCTCCACAGACACCAGATTTCAATAGAGAACCTTTGGGGTGTGGTGGAAAGAGAGGTTCTCATTATGGGTGTTCAGCCCAGAAATCTGCAGCAACTGCATGGTGCTATGATGTCAGTATGGACCAAACTCTCTGAGGATTATTTCCAGCACCTTGTTGAATCTATGCAATAAAGAATTAAGGCCATTCTGAGGGCAAAAGGGGGTCCACACAACAAGGACGACTGGTGGTCAGGTAAGGAATGTCAGGAGAAGTTGGTCACTGGAATACATGAGAAACAATAACACACACTTTTGTTCTATTTTATTGTCAGCAGCAGTGCATACAATTCAGCATTTGTTTTCAGTCATTAACATGAAAAAAAATACTTGTTTGTTGTAGCGTGTTCAGACACTAGACTCTACAGGCAACTGAGAAAGCATGGAATCAAGGATTTACTGGAAGTAGATTGCTAGTTTTATCGAATGTCAATTTCAAGTATATTTTGCACTTCAGCAGTCACTACCTTTATGATCGCCTGATAGTCTGTGTACTATCTATTTGTATACTATGTCACTAAAATTACTCATAGGATACAAAAGTTTTGAAACAAGTTTATGTATACTCAGTATTGTGTTAATCTCAGCGGACAAGGGTGAAAATAAAGATTTTAGTCATGGTAGGGTTAGTGTCATAGTTACATAGTGTGTAATGATTCAGCTTAAAGGGTATTTTGTGGAACATCTACTTTTGGCAAATAATGGACATTCAACTGTGCAAATAAAATGTTGTGTAATGTGATTTTTTAAGCATTTAGATTTTGCGGATCAAGGATTGTAATACTTTGATACACGTGTCCATTTACACTTGCTGACATACTATACATACAGTATATAATAATAATAATAATAATAATAATAATAATAATAATACAATTATATATAATATTGTATAATATAATGCCTTGAGTATGGTTGCATAATGCTACAGTTTTACCTATTCCCTTTCATTGTTGGATGAATTCACTCAAGCGTCACGTTCAAATATTTGCTCTACGGGGCAAAATCAATAAGAGGAAAAAGTCCAGACAGATTTCATTGTCAGTGATATGTCTCGATCAGCATTTCTCCTGCTACACCTGATTCTCATTTATACTTCCTGTCAATTTACTTTATTCCTGTAAATCCCATTGACTTGAAAATGTTTTATTATAAGACACTGTACGTGTTCATATATAGCAAAAAAAATCCACTCCATCCAGCACCACGTCTAGGATCTTCCAAAGTTGCACCGCTAAAGGCTCCTTGTGAAACATGAAATCTTTTGTGAAACTTATTGGGTGATATTTCAATGTTTGGTAGGTTGGGTATTAATACAAATCAACAGGAACATTTGCTCTTGGGTTGGGCAACGTTGTCTCTATGAACACGACTCCGTCATGGGTTACCAGGGGCGTCGTTCTGGGGGGAAAAAAGGGGACCGAGGGCCCTCATGTGAGGATGGCCCATATTTAGCTGTGCAATAGCTGTGGCTGCGCCCTATAAAAAATGCCTTTCTACAGGGCCCAGAGTTGTGTGCTATGCCCCTATGGGTCACACTGCATCTTTTCTAATTAAAGTATAATGATGAATGCAATTTCTTATACACTTTTGACTTTTTCTTCTGATGGTATGAATGTGACAGGGTCATTTACACTTCTACCTCAAGTGGCTGGATGATTACTTACAATATATAGTATTCACGTTTTGCAGAACTTCTCCTTGTCTTCATAAAGCAGTAGTCACCCCAAAGTCATTAACTAAGTAGACCTACTTTTACTTAGGTGGCACTGTACTTGTGTACAAATTTTAGATAGAGGTTCCTTTTTTTTGCCACTTTACACTTCTAATCCACTACATTTCAGAGCAGAATTTGGCATTTTTTACTTCACTATGCTTATGATTTGATTCTGCATTTCTGATTATTTTGCAAGTTACTTTTGAACTCACAAACCACATGATCAATTTATGAAATATGATGCACGGCCATAGTTTAAACCAATCAATTGCAACCTAAAAAGTAGGCCTAGTTAAAATGAGCTCCATCATGATCAACTACAGAAAAATGCTGCTCACACATACATGAATGTAAATGTAATCCTAAAGCATAATAATTATATATGATATATGACAATATAACACTGATGTGAGCCTTTATGTGACTTACTTTACTTTTGATACTTGAAGTAATTTATGTAGACTGAACTGAAATTTTGAATGCAGGATTTGTACTTGTAATGGAGGTTGTTTGTCCTCAAAGTGCATGAATGGATAATTTCAGATAGTTCAAACAATGTTTGAAAAGTCTGAATTTCCAGAATGTTGAAATTTCAGCCCATGTAGCCTTATCGCTCTGTTGTTCTGCCATCCCGTATCTTACCAGCGCACTAAAGTACACACGCGCACGCCCATGCACGCACACATTAGGAAACCCGAGCAAACTTTTTCTTTTTTCCCTCTTCGAGCTCGGTCCGAGGTTTGCTATAAAAAGCCTGAGCTGCCTGCCGGACACTCTGTTCTGCTGACCTGGAGACCCCGCCGTCCAACATGCAGACTCTCCTCCTTGTTGCGCTGCTCGGATGCCTAGGTAAAGACATTTTTACATTATTGCACAGGGACCTTGTACACATATTTCCTAAACGCTCAATTTATCTGCATTGTTATTTACCCATCTTCATTTGCAGCCGCCGTGTTCGCGGCCCCAGCTGACAAGGTGAGATGGTGCGTCAAGTCGGACAAAGAACATGAGAAATGTGTGGCCCTTGCAGCCAAAGCTCCTGCCTTCTCCTGCGTGAAGAAATCCAACACCATCGACTGCATCGTTGCAATCAAGGTGAGGAGAGTAACATTATTCAGAGCACACACTCAGTGAGATGTGCTGCATAAATAATCCTATCAGAAAATTATTCTTCATAGCTCTGTCTTTAGCTTTATTTCATCTGTATGCCTTTAATAATGGCTAATAAATGAAAAGGAATATTGCAATGGTCAAAAAGACACGTCTTAGTGATGATTTGCCCAATGGACGAAGGATTCAATCATTTACTTATGTAAAAGTATCAACAACAAAATGTAAAATACTTTATTACAATGTTGTCCTGCAATTAAAATGGTAATGAGTCAAAGTACAGACGCATTACCAGCAAACGTGAAGTATCAAAAAAGTTCACACTATGCAGGATGGCCCCTTTTTAAAGCGTTACATTAATAGTATTATGGAGGCAAAGTATTATTAGAAAAAAAGTCAAAGTAAAGTATATCAACAGTAAAAGTACTCATTGCATGCATAAATATGCATATATATATATATATATATATATATATATATATATATATATATATATATATATATATAATATTATATTTTAATTTGTATATGTTGTAGAGATGTAAAATATTTGTTAACTACAGCCATCACACAAATATAGAAGAGCAATACATTCAATTTCCTCCTGAAATGAAGTGGAGTAGAAGTATAAAGTAGTATTAAATTGAAGCATTCAATAAAAGGTACACATTTCTCAACACTGTAAAAAGTTACAGTGCTTGAATAAATGTTTTACTTTCCACCACTGCATTTAGTTACTACCAAATTATGCAAGAAACCATTCGTCACATATCTTTCAGCTAGAGATCAAACATCATGTTGATAACAATTTGTGTTTTGTTTTCATCAGGCTGGTGAGGCAGATGCCATCACTTTGGATGGAGGGGACATCTACATTGCTGGACTTAAGAACTATGACCTGCAGCCCATTATTGCAGAGGACTACGGCACCTGTATGTTTACTAATTAGTCATATTTTTCTGATGAAATCAGAACAAGAAAGAGGCTGTCTTATAACATTTTGTATGAGCTACTGTACATGTTTTAATTCTTTGCTCACAATTGTTTTGCATACTGTATATCCAGCTTCAGAAACCTGCTACTACGCTGTTGCTGTGGTGAAGAAGGGCACTGACTTTACCATTGACCAGCTCAGGGGGAAGAAATCCTGCCACACTGGGTTGGGGAAATCTGCAGGTTGGAACATCCCCATAGGAACTCTGGTGTCTAGGAATTTGATTCAGTGGGCAGGCATTGAAGACAAACCTGTGGAGGAGGGTGAGTCACATTAAATGTTAAGCACAATCCTCAAATGAAAGTCACCACTGATCAAAGACAAAGACAATCAAACATAGTATTTATACTTTTAGTCAGAGCTGCAGCTACAGCCTACCACTAAGGACAATCCGTATTTACCCAGTACACTCTCTGGGAAGTTTAATTAGAAGTTTAACAATTTAATGTAATGTAATATCTGATAGTTAAATATGAAACTACAGCAATAACCCAGTTAGCTTAATTTAGCATAAAGGCTGGAAACAGGGGGAAACAACTTTGGCTCTGTTCAAAAGTAACAAAATTTGCACATTAACATGTATACTTGTTCAATCAGTACACAAACTGAAGTGTAAATCCACAAGTTGTAATTACAGGCAATGACTATGCCCAGCCAAGAAACAGTCTGGCACATAACCATATGTGATGTTTTTACACTACAAAATACAAGCCATTCCAGACTTAATGTTAAGCTAACTGGCTGTTGACTGTAACTTCATATTTACCACACAGATAATAGAGCGATAGCAATCTTCTCATTCTACTCTCGGTAAAATAGTGAATAATAATCCCATTTCCAAAAAAGTTGTGGCCAGGCTAGCTCAGTTGGTAGAGCAGGTGCACATATATAGAGGTTTACTCCCGCTGCAGCAGCCTAGGGTTCAACTCCAACCTGGGGGCCTTTGATGCACATCATTTCCCCTTTCATGTCTTCATCTTTCCTGTGGAAATATGGGTCTATAAATAATTTTTTTAAATGTCAAACTATTCCTTTAGCATAGTGGTTGTCCTATAGGCTGATTTGATACCCAATATGAATCATTATTTACTATTTTAAGGACAAACACAAATATTATGTTACTAAATAGCTCAATGTTGGAAAAGAACAATTCAATAAATACAGAATAAGAAATCCAAAGGATACCAAAAACAATGTTGAAACAGTGTGGTCAAACTTTCAGAAGGGTGTGGGGAAACATAACCTCAGTATTTCTAAAACCTTTGCTACAACCTTGCTTTTTGTTTTGCAGCGGTGGGCGAGTACTTTTCGGCCAGCTGTGCCCCGGGGGCAACAAGAGGCAGCAAACTGTGTCAGCTGTGCCGTGGAGACTGCTCCAGGTCTCACAGTGAGCCTTACTACGACTACGCCGGAGCCTTCCAGTCAGTATCAGTCTTTCTTTGATCCTTCTCAGTTCTACTATGACTTCCTGTCCTCTATCAACCCCTATACATTTATCTTCCAAATATGATAACCTGTCACGGCTCAGTCTGTTATCTTGTGACATTTCTATTATTTAATTAATTACTTAATAGGTGTCTAAAGGACGACGCTGGAGATGTGGCTTTTGTGAAACATCTTACTGTACCTGGTCAGTATCACACAATCATCAGTTGTTTCAAATCTGCATTATGACAGTATGAAATACAAGCAGTCTTATTTATTTCAGTTAAAGGCCAAAATCTTCCTATCTTTTTATTTTTTATTATTTTATATAATATTTTTTATTAAATTAAATATTTTTATATTGCTCAATACCAAAGAATAAAGCACTGTTGCCCGGCATCATCACATCTATATCACAATCACTGATTATTATGGGCAGCAACTTTTTATGTAGGTTAAATGATTGGGAAAGCACAGAAAGAAGATGGGTACAAAATCTTTTTATTTAGAACTAGAAGATTGTAAGAGGAAAAAAAACCATTGTTGTGGCACACTTTCAGAGTCTGAAAAGAGCAACTACGAGCTGCTGTGCAAGGATAACACCAGAGCGCCTATCGACAGCTATCAAACCTGCCACCTGGCCAGAGTACCAGCTCATGCTGTTGTCACCCGCAAGGACCCACAGTTGGCTCAATTAATCTGGAATAACCTCAATGCAGTACAGGTACGATACAAAATATTTGTACTGCACAAAGAGCGAGTAGTGGAGTTGCCTGATAAGGTAGATGAGGGAGAAATAAAATCCCTTACAATGTATTTCAGTGCTTACATACTGAGCTTTTTCTCTACAGTCTCTTCCAGACTTTAACCTCTTCTCCTCTGAAGCCTATGCACCTGCCAAAAACCTGATGTTCAAGGACTCAGCGGTGAAGCTGGTGCAGGTGCCCGCAAACACTGATTCCTTCTTGTATTTGGGTGCTGAATACATGAGCATTATCCGTTCGCTTAAGAAAGGTACTGTAAACTGAGCAAATGAAAAACACATTGACATAAAAACCATCACGCTAACGCATTATTGGACAGCAGACATTGACTTATGGGTGTACTTCACTTTCCAGAGCCGACAGGCACTACATCCACTGCCATTAGATGGTGTGCTGTGGGCCACGCTGAGACATCCAAGTGTGACAAATGGAGCATCAACAGTGTGGGGGAGGACACCACCGCCATTGAATGTGCAAGTGGTGCCACAGTTGAAGAGTGCCTGAAAAAGATTATGGTAAAACAGTCTTGGATGAAAATGTGAGAATTGATTTTGTTCCATTTTGTGGTGTTTGTCTCTGATTATTTGTGATCTCAATTATCCTGAAGCGTAAAGAGGCTGATGCAATGGCAGTGGATGGAGGACAGGTGTACACAGCAGGGAAGTGTGGTCTGGTTCCTGCTATGGTGGAGCAGTATGATGACGGTATGAGGCTTAGACAGCACAGAAACCAGCCCATACAATTCTATGTTTTATTCCACCTTTTCTACATGATTCTAATATTTGAATCTTTGTCTCTCTCCACAGGGCAGTGCAGCAACCCTGGAGGTATGGACAAAATGAGATGTTAAAGTATTGATATCCTTGTATTTAAAAACTGTATGTATAATCATGGAATTAGGTTAGAAAAGTGTGGGACTAAGCTGTAATGTAGAATTAAGGAAATCATCAAAAGAAAACATTTAATCTGTGTCACCACAGTATATTACAAAAGCAAAAAAAATAGTCAATAAGACTTTGTCTATGTGTGTGTGTGGGGCAGGGGACTTTGCAATTTGGTGACAATTACGAGGAAATAGGAATTTTCTTGAAGGTCCCATGAGATGGTGCTCTTTGGGTGCTTTTATATAGACCATAGTGGTCCCCTAATACCATATCTGAAGTCTCTTTCCCAAAATTCAGCCTTGGTGCAGAATTACAGCCACTAGAGCCAGTCCCACAGTGAGCTTTCCTTAGTACGTGCCATTTCTGAGTCTGTAGCTTTTGAAGAGGAGAAAGGGGGGCAAGGTGGAGGCTGGGGGTGTGGCCTTGACCAACTGTCACTTTGCTTGTTTGAAAGCCATGATGTCTCTCTCTCGTGGGTGGGCCAAACTCTCTAGGCGGGCAAAGCAGAGAAAGGAGAGGCAAGATTCCAGATCGGCCCATCTGAGCTTTTATTTTCTCAGAGGCAGAGCAGGATACCCAGGGTTTGGTTTACATCTATCACCATTTCTAGCCACTGGGGGACCATAGGCAGACTGGGGGAACTCATGTTAATGTTAAAAAACCTCATAAAGTGAAATTTTCATGCCATGGGACCTTTAAAGTAGAAGGTCCATTTGAATCCAAATAAATCTGCATTAATAACCGTAGCCTATTAATTTAAAATTAAAACCTTTTTTTCCATCTATCTGGAGTTGTGTGCTTCACTATAGACACACGTGACATTGTGGCATGTTGAGCTGACCTGTGCACTGGCTAAAAGACTTTCTAGATTCTAGAGCCGTTAACTGGAATTGATTATTGGAAGTGCACCAAGTGAACACTGTATTTTCTGTAAAAAAAAGGTAACAAATGGCGTAGTTCTTTCCAGAACACTTCATGTAAATTATTTGGAAATTATTTGTAAAGTAAATATGTGTGGATCTTTTAACTTTACTTTGATTTAACTTTTAAATTAACTATAACTAATAAGGAGGATAGTTTTCTGATTCATCTCCTTTTGTACTTCCACTCTTGTAGCCACATCTTCGTCTTACTATGCTGTTGCTGTGGTAAAGAAGGGTTCAGGGGTGACCTGGGATACCCTGAAGGGCAAGAGGTCTTGCCACACGGGCGTCGGCAGAACTGCTGGCTGGAACATCCCTATGGGTCTGATCCGCCAATCACAGGCGGACTGTGACTTCAGTAAGTGACTGTGTGCTTCTTCTGTAATACATTCTGTTCATATAAAACACATTTGAAATAAATATGTTAAGAAAGAAACATAATGCCACCCAGATGGTCTTGTCTATCAACAATGTGGGTAAATATTTGAACACACAGTATCTGTAAGGTTGCAAACTGTTTAAATATTTAATTAAAAAGTCCACTTGTAGCAACATATTTTCTTTGTGGTTGCAATATAAAGGCATTTTGAAGCACTTGGTTAAGGTTAAGTTAAGACTGTGGTCTTAGTGTTGAAATTCTGTTGCATATACCCAACATCCACCTACCTACGACTTCTGTAGTGTAGAATACCGTAACATTTCCTGGACTGGGAACATTGTGAGAGAACATAATCCAGGCAGCAATTACGTTTCCTCCAAAATGTATGTGGTGAAACCATTCTGTAGTGTAGAAATATCAATTTTTTGCAGACATGATAGCTTTTTCCACGTCTCTAAGTGCAACACATTATGTATCCTCCTCTCTTCAGCCAAGTTCTTCAGTAGCGGCTGTGCCCCAGGAGCAAACATCACCTCTCCATTCTGTACTAATTGTCGTGGCAGTGGCAAAGCTGTGGGAGAGTTGTTCAAGTGCAAAGCCAGTGCTGAAGAGCAGTACTACGGCTATGCTGGAGCCTTTAGGTAGGACGCAACATTGCACTTACTCTGCATACAATTTTACATGCAAGGAAGGAAGGAAAGGCATTTTGGGAAATATGCACATTTGCTTTCTTTCTGAGAATTAGAAAACATTAATACTACTCTCATGTCTGTGAGATCAGTATGGATCTTAAACCAGGAGATTGTCAACCTAAACTAGAACAAAGACTGTAAGCAGAAGGAAACAGCTAGCATGGTTCTCTCTAAAGTTCTTCCAGCAACTCTAAAGCTGCTAATAGGCATATTATTTTTAAAGTTTTGGAGAGAGCCAGGCCAACTGTTTCCCTTGTATTATAATTTAGGCTAAGCTAAGCTAACTGCCTCCCAACTCCAGCTCTTAATTAAAACGCAGGCATGAGAGTGTTATCAATGTTTTTGTCTAACAAAGCAACTAAATGTTTTTTCCAAAAAGGACAAACCTTCCTTCCTTTTAATTACACTTCCAGAGTACCATGCTCAGGCTAGAAAACCTCATCTTCATATTGCACAAGTTATGTTTTGCATATCATTGTAGATGTCTGGTTGAGGGTGCCGGCGATGTTGCCTTCATCAAACACACAACCGTTTCAGAAAACAGTGATAGTAAGAGACTGACTCTGGCCTGCCTTCATCTCAAATATACACAATTTTTTTTTGTTTTTTTTATAAAATTACCAAATATTCTTCCAACTTTCTTGTCAAAGGCAACAATTTAGCGGCATGGGCAACTAATGTGCAATCTGCTGACTACGAACTGATCTGCCCTGGGAAGAATCCAGTGCCAGTCACTGATTACATCTCTTGTCATCTGGCTGCCGTGCCCGCCCACGCTGTGGTGACTCGTCCAGAGAGCCACAGTGAGGTTGTTAACATTCTTCGGGATCAGCAGGTTGGTGATTATTTTTAAAGTCATGAGGCATAAAATACAGGGTAACATTTAAAAAGGTCATTTTGCACACTTGTTTTTAAGTTTAAAGGTATTTTCCTCCCTTTTTCACTTTAAACCCCTGTTGATTTCTGGCCTTGATGTTCAAATAACATAATTGTATCAGATCTTAAAAAAAGAATATGTTGGTTTTAAATTATTTTTATTTTTATATATAGGCCAAGTTTGGTAGCAGTGCCACTGATGCCTCATTCAAGATGTTCCAGTCAGAGTTAGGAAAGAACCTCCTCTTCAAGGACTCTACTAAGTGTCTCCAGGAGGTATCAGCCGGAAAAACATTTAAAGAATTTTTGGGAGAACAGTACATGAGTTCCATGTCTTCACTCAGACAGTGCAGTGACTACACATCAGGTTTGTACTACTGTTGTTGGGCAAAACAAGACTAACAGGACTGCAATTTAACAGATTTACATTAACATTGTATGTTTGTATTCTAGACACATCACAGACACCATAAAGATATACACCTGCTCTGTATTCCCAAGTTAGTTTTTGTCTTTTTCTGTTTCCAACAGATCTGGAGAAAGCTTGCACTTTCCATTCCTGCCAGCAAAAAAACTAGTGGAAACCATAGACCATGTTGTGCCTCTTTCAGCCCTCAGAAATTTGAGCACCATACCCACCTTTCTCACCCTCAGCCCAAAAATTGCATTGTGTTTTTTCTTATTGATTGTTGTAGACTGATCTTAGAAGTACAACCAACAAATGGATACATTACACTACCACAACTTACAAATCAACAATCCTGTGATCAATCATGTCCACATGTAGCTATTTTCATGCTGTTGAAACATAATGTGCCTTACTTTTCTCAAATAAAACCTTTTTAATGCTCTTCTGTGGTGACAGTATGGTTTGTTTTTGTCGTAGGCTAAATGTTTAGGCATTCATCTTAAATTTCACTAAAAAGTACAAAGAAGTGTCATAATGAAAGAGTAAAAGGAATATTATCAAATTTGCTTCCAATGGCTAAAACAGTCTGGAATGCTGTGACGTATTGGCTGTAATGTAACTGTACAACACCCCTAGGGTATAAAAAGTGCATGGACTTGATTAACATAACTGGTATGAGAGGTAAATTACCATGATTTGATATGCACTATTCACCAAAACAATGATTGATTGATTGTCATAATTTTACCTACAAGGGAAAACATTTTTCCATTCCAGCATCCATGTCAGTCAGTCTCCACCTTCAGCTGCATTTCCACAGACGTCAGAAAGGAATTAATAAATACATATATAAATCTTACTGGAGGAGGGGGGGGGGTCATTCATGTCAAAACTTGTAGCCAAACAAGTCTGCTTTGAGGCCCCAAGGTAAAAATGAACTTAAGGCCCATATTGACCAATCTGTTTTTGGCAATAAAGGCTATTTTAACTCAAATTTATTTAGAAATATGCCCCTCGACAAATTATGCAGATAATAATGCAGGGCACACCATAGTGCCTTTATTATTTCAGCTGATGTTATGTATTGGCAAAATTAGTATTAGTAGTAGATGGTAGTAGTAATAGTATAAGTAGTAGCAGTAGTAGTATTAATAGTGTAAAATGTATCATCAACTTTTGATAATCTCTTAATCTAATCATTTTAAGTCATTTTTTAAGTAATACTCGAGAGCGGGCTTGTTTCAGCTTCTCATATGTGGGGATTTGTGTTTTTTCAAGAAATATGTGAAGGTTAACTTATTATCTGTCACTTAAAACAGTTGCCTTTCTACCCACAAGTCATCTCTCTGATGAACAGCTGACTTCTTACCCACAGTGTCAGGTTCAATTCTGGTCAATAACCCAGTAACACTGTCTCTACAGTACCTGGTTACTGGTTCCACTTATTACTCCACTTAGTATTTAGTATTATTCATCATTCTCATTCTCATATCTCACTTATTATTTACTCATCATTCCCATTCTCACTTCTCACTTATTATTTCTTATTTATTCATCATTCTCATTTCCTATTTCAGATCTGTTCATAATGTTCATACTGCTCATACTGTTCATATTGTAATATAATAACATAAAACTATTCATCCCAGTATCCTTTGCACTATGTTCCACATTTAAATAATTTTTATTGAACTCTTCAGTGCACTCATGCCTCTATATTGTTTCTGTTTAGAGTATTGTGTATATATTAGTGTGTATATTTTGTTTTGGTTGTTTTGTATGTGTAAGCACATTGTGAGCATTGTGATGCTCCAAAGAAAAATTCCTCGTATGTGTCCTCATACCTGGCAAATAAAGCTGATTCTGATTATTGATTCTGACATTTTATGTATTGTTTGTTAGAACTACAAGTAGTATTAATTCGTAATACTTAATATTGGACTACTGCGTAGGCCCAGTACAACTACAAACTTTGGGAAATTCTGTACTGGTATTTAAATTCCTGACATGTGTATATTGTGTTTGTTACAGCTAAAATGTAAGGCGAAGGTTGATGAATTGAGCTGAGCTCCTGTATCACATGACCAAGGAAACGGCATCAAAATTTAATTTTCCCGGAAGTTACCCATGCGACTTGGAGGCGCACGCCGCGCACCGGCTCCATAGACCAAGAAACATCGCATTATGGCCTCGCACTGAGCCTACTGATGCGACAGTTGTGTACATACCTAACCGGCAATCCGTCACCATCGACGCCTTGATCATGGACCTCCGGTCCAGAGGCTTTTTTCGGGGCCATCGGAGTTGTCAATAGTACTCCCTAAGTACTATATTGTTTGATTTTGAGCACTGTCACTTTTGCACGCCCGGGGATTTAAACCGAAGTGACAGTAGTAGTATTCACCCCCATCTGCCGGTCAGCTAGCTAGCTAGCTCGCTAAGTCAAAAGCCAAGAAGGGCATCACTTTTCTTTTGGAGTAAAGGACAAGGAAACTGCAACACCACTACTTGTATTAACAGAAGACTGATCAGAGGCCGATTCCCCGAGTTACCATCTTACAACATATTCACTATTGATTCCTGGTAAGAATAAAACCAATTGACGGTGCTATAGCTAGCTTGGAGTACACCCAAGCTTGGCTTCATTTTTGTCAAAGGCACACAGGCTGGTTAGCTAGCTAGTTAGCTAATGTTAGCTGGTTGAGGCCCTGCCGGCTGTCAACCTCACACTAGGATAGCTATTCTACGAAGCTTTCCCAGAATTCTAAAACGGATGAAACTAAATTAGTTTAAATGTTTTAAAGGTGGTTTCAAGGTAGGTACCTAATCTTGAGGCATTATTTCGAGCTGCGTAGTTAACTGTAGTGACAGCCAGGGTCCCTTGCTCTCGTGGCTAAGCTTCATTTGGTGTTACCGTTATCATTGAGGCTTCGTAAGGTTAGCCCTAACGCTACTGGGTCATGGTTTAAAAACGACGTTTCACTGTGTTTAAGAGGTAGCTTCTCTATTATAACGGTTTGTTTGAAACCCTGATGTTGTTTGTCTTGTTGGCACAATGTTGGCTTAAGTTTAATGTCAGGTTGATGGTCTCGTTTGCTCGCTGGGCCTGTAATTAAATACATTTCGTAGGGCAGGGCTAAACCGATAACCAGCGTTAGCTGAACTGTAACCTAATCGGTGTCAAGTGTTGCAACATTATCGCGAGGACCGGCTTATTTGCTGTTCGAGTTTTGATTAGTCATATTGTCCATAATCACAATAGAACTATTACACTGAGCGCTGTGTACCTTAAGGTTAAATGTGGACTCTACGTTTAGCCACGTAGCGTAACTAGGCAAAAACCTCTGATAGTGGGACACGTAACGTTAGCTGGCCGATTGCTAACGATTTAACCTGCTTCGGCCGGGAATGCTGCCATGTTAGCGGGCCAGTAAAATGTTCTATCACACTTATAACATAGCTAAGACGCAATGTGAATCGTTTCCTAGACTACCTGTCACATTTACTGACTGTGCATAAGACTGATAGCCATCTCTGCTAATAGAACCATATGGTAGCTCTGTACATTGATGCCCCAGAAGAAGCATGGCACTAGCTAGCAGCTAACGGTAGTTCCTGTGTCAGCAGGTGGATGACACGTCTGCTAGTAGTATTCATCAGATTTTATTAATCCAGCATGACTAAGCTACTCCGGCACCTATACGATCATTTATCTTCGTGCGACAGACAGACAGATATTAACGTTATTTAAGTGGACTATTTGCACATGTAGTTAGCGCTACCAAGGAGTATTGAAGCTACTGTTAACACCGTAAACGAACTTTGACCTGAGGTATCCATTTTCTTAAATTCACTCAAAACGGAACAGTGCAACAGATTTGGTGGCAGGCATGTATGAATTGGAAGTAGATCCCCAAGCCATTATAAGTAATATCTACTACAGTAGCTAATTGTGGTTTAACTCAGTCATGGTCAGTTTTTTTAAAGTTATTATTTTTACAGTAAGGTCCCCTTTTTAGAATTGATTTTAAATAGCACCAATAGACCCCTTTCCTATTCAAAGGACAGTTTAGGGTAGAGGTTAAAACAAGTCTATTGTTATCTGATTTGAGCAAGGAATCCACCGATGATTTTAACACTAATTGTCTCTAAGACTGCTTGTATGAGCCATGAGACAATATGCAAGTGAAAAACATTGTGGGAGGTGGTGATTTTATCATAGGCAAAACCGCAGACCACACCCTCACTGCTTGGCTTGATGATGCCACACTGAAGGTTCATGTCTTCTCGTCATACAGTGTTAAGTAATATCTAACCTGTATGACTGCAACTATCATATGTTAAAATCAACTTTGAGCTGAAACCAATTTCCTCTCAATACCTTTGTTTACCACTTGGTTAATTCTTAATTGTTCATCTTGTTTTGTATTCCTTGCTCCTCCTCTTTTCCACAGAAAGGCTGGCAACACACAGCCACCCTAATGCAGAACCATAAAAGAACGTGAAATGAACAAACCACCACAGCCTATAACGGGGCCCACTTCTGTCCCAAATCCTGCCCCATCCCCTGGATTGACACAGGTGAGAGAAACAGACCTTGTAGAATTTAAGTTGATTTGGTAGATTAAAATGTGGTAACATCTATTCCCCCACCACATCCTCCTATCAAGGCCGCCTACGGTCCTGGACAGCCCCCTTCTCTTGTTTTTGCCACCCCTCCACCTCCACAAATGAACTCTGCACCTCAGCCAAGACAGGTATTGCTCACAGCATGTTTGTATATATTTTTAAGGTTTTCACATTCAGTGTCTAAGTATGTGATATTTTGCCTTGTATGGGAACCCTCCCTTTCCTACGCTTTCACAAAGACTTCTGACACAGCTTTTTCTGCTATAAGGCTTGGCTAAATCTGTGTGTGTGTTTTGGCCTATTTGCCATGTTTCTCCTTAAATGTCAATCTTCTTTCCTCTCTTCTGCTGTCCTCCCAGTTTGCTGCAGGCCCCCGTACTTTACACCAACAGGTACTAACACTAATCACTTTTGCTTACATCCCTACTGTCTCTTTAGTGTAATACATGCTTTCAGTTTCACTTGTTGGAGAATTAAATGAAAATGCTGTAGTGTTTATTAGATGAGTTAACTGAGGTCCAGTTAAATTGAGGTTTATCTCTCATTCTAGAAATGCATAATTCTCTGTAGGAAGTTGTGCCATTTTGTGACATTTATTTGGTAACAATTTATTTGAATGGGTGTGTATAAGACTCACATGACACCTGTCATGAACATGGTACACTTTCTAATGGAAGCTAACTACAGTTATCGGATACTTTAGTAACAAGTAAGCTATCTGACATTATTATTTACAGAGTTTTGGACAAACTGGCCTTATACCATTTATGACAACTCTATGACAAATCCAAATAGTACTAAAGGTCAAGGAAAATACTCAGACAGTTATAGTGGTCTCATGATAGCCAATGTCAAAACCAACCACACATGGCAGTTTGTTGTAATGTTAACGCAAAAAAGCTAAATAGTTTCTTTAAGTTTGATAATTAGGCCTGCTATGACACATTTATTGCAGGTTATGTTGTCTAGGTTAATGTCAAGTGTATCATAACAGACTTGTCTTGGTTAATATCAAGTTGTCATACCTCAAACGATGTGAACTTTGAATTAAACTTTTCATAATTTACCATATGACCTTTAATGACAACAGTCTAAAAGATTTGTATGTCTTTATGTTCATGACAGGTGTCATGTTAGTCTTATGCACATTCTTTTTTTTTTTTATTTCTTTTTTTTATTAAATGTTGCTGGGTCACAATGTTTTGATATCAGAATTCTCCCAGGCCTCATTATTCTTCATACATTGTGCACCTTCACAGAGCAGTTTAATATTTAGAAAATTGATTTTAGTACCTGCAGCATTCTGACACGGTTTCATTGCTCGCATGCACCTGCAGCCCTTAAAGGGATTCTTTAATCCACTCAAACCTGGGAGTCGCAGGACTTCAGGGGATCTTACTTTTATGCAGACCTGCACAGAGTTGCATGTGGTTGTTTGAGCTTACTGTTCATGGCTGCGAGATATTTTGCTGCTGCCTCTCATACTCTTCCTTCTTGCACTTTGTAATCTCAACCTTCCACATTGTCTCTTGTCCTCATTTTCACCTTAATCTCACTCTCTGCTCATGTGTTGCGCGGCTGAAGGGTGGATACAGAGCATTACAGGTAACTGCTTTTCTCTTCGTCCCTCTCCCCCCTCCTAACCTTGGTTAACTTCAGTGTGTGTGTGTGTGTGTGTGTGTGTGTGTGTGTGTGTGTGTGTGTGTGTGTGTGTGTGTGTGTGTGTGTGTGTGTGTGTGTGTGTGTGTGTGTGTGTGTGTGTGTGTGTGTGTGTGTGTGTGTGTGTGTGTGTGTGTGTGTGTGTGTGTGTGTGTGTGTGTGTGTGTGTGTGTGTGTGTGTGTGTGTGTGTGTGTGTGTGTGTGTGTGTGTGTGTGTGTGTGTGTGTGTGTGTGTGTGTGTGTGTGTGTGTGTGTGTGTGTGTGTGTGTGTGTGTGTGTGTGTGTGTGTGTGTGTGTGTGTGCGTGCATAGTAAAGAAACTAAATGCACACAAAGAACAAAACGTTTGCTGGTGATACACTCTTCATCCCTCTTTCTTTGTCTCCCTTATCTGTTCTCTAGAGTTACTATCAAAACCGACCAGCCATGGCCACCAGTGCTCCAAGGGTACAGACAAGTAGTGGCCCACGACCTGTTGGACCCACTCAAGTCTACCCGCACAGCTCACAGATGATGATGATTTCCCAGCAAGGGCTGTCTTTTTCTGGCTCCCCTCAGGGTTACTTTATCCCACCTGGACAGGTTGGTTCAAATTAGCAATCATCTGTTTGTTAAAATGCCACACACATTACAAGTCGACGTAACAACTGTAGATGTTCTCTTTGAATATGAGAAAGTATCTGGTCCTACAGAGTGAGAATTAATTACTGAACAGAACTGTTTAGGATCCCCAGCTTAACTTACTGGAGTTTCTGATAGCTCATTTTGCTTGTTTTGCTGCCACAGAGAAATACAGTTTTTGGCAAATGAAAATCAGTTGAGAGCATTTTCTAATGAAACAGATTAAGGTCCAAATCATTTGTGAAGCAGCCTAGAATTACCAGTGTCACAGAATGTCATAATAGGAAACATGCTAACTGCCAGAGAAAATCATTCCATCTGCTTCCAAGAGCCTGACAGGAGAGTTGGATAAGCTACACAAATGTGCAAGTTTCTATCTACCAAAAATGGGTAATAAGGCCAATTAATTTTTCTGCGTTAAATCAATCTCGTGGGTACGTGGAGATGCCGACCCTACGCCGTAGCCAGTCGTGCACCTCACAACAAAAGGAACTACGCGTAGCTCGGGCGTGGCTTGGTTGTATTTCCCCCAACTAATTTCCATGTTCTCGCTCTTCATAAACAACGTGAAATCAATGATCGGGTTAACTTTTCCTGCTACCAATTTCCGACTGTGGTCAGAAAGCACAGGGAAGACACTTTGTTTCTTTCACTATGACTCTAGAGTCAGCACTTGCTCCGAAGCTAATCCCTGTCACTTTCTCATTCGCTCTACCGCACGCTCCCCGCACATACACACATGCCAGCCATGCTATTCTCTTAAAGAGAGATCGACATACACACCAACGCACACCAACGCACAAGTATAAACTTCAGGCCACTTACGTGGACTATGGCGAATCCTCTGTGTGGAGTCTCTGCAGAACCATAAATTAGAGTTAGTTACTTTAGAAAAAGGGTCTCATCTTTTACTGTTGAGATGGCAGGGATTGATCTGACGCTCTCCCAATTTAATTGTTCCATCTATTGTTGTCTCTGACCCTTTATTTTGTCTCTGTAGTACCGGGCCCCATATATGCCTCCTACTCAGCAGTATCCTGTGACCAGCGGTACAGCAGGCTTCTATCCGGGAACTAGCCCTGCTGAATACCCTGCTTATGGTAAGGGTTTTTGACCGAGACAAACAACAACCAAGCACAACTACATACACGGAGGATTATCTGTTAAAGGGGATGACATCTTACCAACAGAACACCTCACTTAAAACATTTAAAGTATAAGCATGTAGTTTTAGTCTTTGCCCATAAGGTATCACTGGGTTTCCTGTGGTTTTGCTTGGCTGGTTGGTGTGTTTAATGTCTTTTTGGGTCAAAACACTGTTGTACTTGGTGAACTGCCAGTTGCATGTGGTCTGGCTTGTTTCTGCTTTGGCCTGTGTTCTTTCTATCTGCAGTCTCACCGGACACTGCCTTACAGGTTCCATGAAATGGCTTTGAGACAATAATTTTGTTCTTTGCTGGATTCATGTCCATACAAACATACTTTTTAGGTGGAATTTAATGTTAAGATGGATCTAATCTGAATATTAATGAGTTCAAAAGTATCGAGGACAAAGCCTTTAAAATGCAAGGCATTTGAGTGTTGCCGCAACCGCTGCACTTGGAAAAACAATTTTTCAAAAATGATACCTCCCCAAACACACTTCTTGTGTTCCTGCTGCAAATACTGATTTGCTGAACGACACATTTATAAAAAAAAAAAGTGAGGCATTGTGTGGGTAAAACTAAAACCTCAGATTATATTGACTCACACTGAAACGGTGAACATAAATTAAAGTAAGATATGAAAGATATGAAGAAGAAAAAAACAGTGGACATAAAAATAAGATGAAGCCAGGAACACAAGGCAATATATACATTAAAGCCGTTCATTTCATGGGACCTTTTTAACACCCTGCTTCCTCTGGATCCTCTCATTAACTCATTCTGCATCTGTCTCTTCCTGCCCTCTCTCCTTTTTTCCTCCCTCTCCCGTCCCTCACTCCCTTCCTCTCGTTTGCTGCGTTGGTTCAGAGCCCTCTCTTGCTGCGAGGGAGAGGCGGGGTGGTGGGGGGAGAGGGGGCGGGCGAGAGAACGGCCGTCTCTCTCTCCACGGTGCTCCTCTCACCTCCCAGCGCTACCCTGGTGAGTAGTGTGTGTGCTTGTGTGTTGGTCAGCAGGCTTTAGTGGCAAAAAATCTCTGTGGCACTTCCTGTTGCTGATAACGTTGGAAATTTTTTTCTTTTTTTTTTTCCTTTTTGCTAACACCCACGTTTACTTTTATATGCAAATGGAATACAAAGCCGTATACATAAAAAAAAAAAAAAAAAAAAATCATTCCACTATAAGTATTTTTGATACAAATAGTGAAGCCTTAGCAAGATAAATGTCATTTTGTATTTTTTTTTTTTCTCAATGATACCACAAGGAAGTACACCTTCATTCATGCACACTGTCAGTGCATTATAGGTTAAATCAGGCTGTAGATAGAAGTAAACAATATAGTTGCCAATAATTTGAAGGTTATAATCTAAACAATTCTGAACTGTTTAGCAAAACCACACATGCAGGCTCGGCTGGGCTGTTACCAGTTGCTCTAACAATATCCTTCAACTTTGGGGAAGGAGCAAAAAAGCACTTGCCCTTGAAATGAAGCTCACCCTAATTTACTGCTGAGGACGAGCAGTCCGCCTACACAGGGCTGATGGTGAGCTAAAAAGTCTGCATGCAATGTGCCGCTCGGCTGCCAGGCTGCAGATTTCTTGTTAGCTGGGTCAAAATTCCTCTTAACTAAGTCCTATGATTCAGATTTTTACAATGTATATTTCATGTGATGACAAGGAAAGAAAGAAATCCTGGATTGCAAGTGGCTTGATTTATAATTGTAAGCTTGCAAGTAATGTTGGCTGTGCTCATTTACTGCACAGGACTTTTAACATGCTATTCTGTCCGACCTTCACACCCTGAATGTGAAGGGTATTCGTTCAAAAACGTGTGTGCATAACCAGGGGTGTGAATCATGTGAATCACTGGTCTCACATTTGATTATGATTGTCCTGTCAACGTTTCAAATCAATGCATCACAAGGCTTCACCTCCTCAAAATTATTATATATTGCTATACATGATTTTCATCAACAAATTAAAGCAGTCAAAAATCCACTTTTTATTGTATCTGCTCTTAAAAAAAGACACTTCCTGAATGTAGTGGAGTTTGAACACTGCAGTCAAAGACAAAGGTCTTTATATGAATAGGGTCCACACCCACAAACATCCTTGCAGGGTTTTCATGTTTGGTCATAGCTACAGGATAAAAAATCTTGTGACTCCCAGATGGACTGTTTACTTTAGTGTGAAGCTTCGTCGTTCGTGTGAGTAAAGTTTTCTTTTCATTAATGTTTTATTGTTTTGTTTAATTTTACTGTTACAGCAGGAGCATACTATCCAGCTCAGCCGCAGTACTCTCAGTCTGTCCAGCCGGCCATGATCACCCCCGCCCAGCAACAGCAACAAGCCCCGCCTCCTCAGCAACCACCCGCACAGTCACAAGGGCCACCAAAGAGGGAACGCAAACCGGTAGTGTGTCACAACAAAAGGGCAGCACACCTCTTCTCTGAGGTCAAAAAAAAAAAATAATTTGAATGGACAGAAAGTATATTGTCTGTTCAATGTGGAACTTTCCCTTTTACCTAAAAATAACAATAGCATTTGTCATGATGGGTGACAGCTGTAGATCAGTAGTGACAGCATCATAACGTACTGTCTTTATTTTTATGTTCTAAAGTGAATACATGTTTAGAGGAAACTTAACCAATATTGACCCTGTCTGCTTATAGATAAGGATACGAGACCCCAACCAGGGCGGGCGTGATATCACAGAGGAGATCATGTCAGGTGGAAGGTCCACCACCACACCAACTCCTCCACAGGTAAGAAGCATTTTGGGAAGACCAGTTTTTATTGACTCATTTAAACTGTGATCTGAGGCAAGCATGGTTGTGTTTATGGTTAAAGACAGAATTCTTTAAAGTCTTGAAAAATAATGACATTTTTAAGATTTTTATTTTAGAAATCTAAATTGTTTTCAGCTATTCTGTGCTGGCTTTGTGTGTGGGTGTGGTGTGTGTGTGTGTGTGTGTGTGTGTGTGTGTGTGTGTGGAAGGAAGATAAAGTGAAGGTCGACCGTTCTATCTGTAAAATAATATAGTATGTTTTTCCAAAAATTTATTATTTACAGTTTAATGAGTATATCATTACAGTACTTTAAAATTTTAAACTAAATACATGTTCTTTAAACACCAGCGCTACTTACTTCATTTTCATAGGGGATTGCATGTTTACACATCTCTGTGCTAACATTTTGTTATCAGCACAGTACAAATCTTGCAGTTTCACAGAACAAACAATACAAAGCAAATGCACAACACTGTTTTGAGCTGTGGTTATATTATGTGTGTGTGTGTGTGTGTGTGTGTGTGTGTGTGTGTTTTATTATTATTATTTCCAACTTAAAAAGTACATAGTTGCCGGCTCGGTTGGTCAAAACATTTAAAACACTATTACTAAACTATAAAATGCAATACAATACACAGGACACATTGCAGTCTTAACCCTCTAAACCCGAGAGACGCGCCCACGCGCAAAAACAGCACCTCTGATTCATAGTTTAATAATTTAATCACCATAACAGCTAGTTGCAGCTAAAAGCTAACAAGTTCCCGGTTACGGAGGTCTTTTCCGGGTCCTTCTAGCCTCTACAGGTGATTTTCTATCCAGCCTGGAATGTTTTCGCTCATTTATGAGCTAGCGTTGTCTCCCCTTTGTGTACGGAAGTCAAGGATTCCATATATGGGATGCATGCCCATATATGGGAGACAACGTCACCCAAAGGGTATGGAAGGCCAAAAGGCTGTATGGAAGGCCAAACGGCTGTATGGAAGGCCAATAGGAGAACTGTTTGACACACAATTGCTTGTGTAGCATTGCTGTGGGTGTAATATCAATAATTATAACATTATTATGTTGATTATTGGCATAAGTAAATGTCATAATGGCAATAGCGTCTTGACTTTCTTTGAAAAAATGTATGTATTTTGTCAACTGAATAAGTTATAATGATTATTTCTTCACAGTATTTCATAAAGATTGCATCATAAAATGGTTGTACATTTGTGTTTTTCCATTGCAATCATCATAGCGTAAAAACACTATAAATACTTTTTTGTGACTGTAGGCCACTGTAGATGGAAGTCCTGCACAGACCAATGGTGAAGTTACACAGCCTGCCACTACAGTTACGAGACGAGGTGAGTACATTTTCTCAGTTTAGGTTTACATAAAACATGCAAGACGGCTGTATTCCAGATTTTTCCTTATTGTGATTATTTCATGTTTCACTGTCCAGATGAAAACACTGAGCCACCTGCTAGCGCTGAAACCCCACCACCTCTTGCCACAGCAAATACAGACCCTGTGGTCGAGGCGAAACAGGAAACGGAAAACCAGATGATACCCCCTGCTGAGTTAGCCGTACAATCTGTAGCCCCTACAGCCGCTGCAGAGGTGCCATGCCCATTGATAAAGGACCTGCAGTCTCCCTGTTCCCTCCCTGCAGCTGCAGCATCTACTACTACAGTTCCTCCTGAGGCAGAAAATAAAGTTGATACTAAAGTTGGTGACACCGTAGACGCTCCTGTCGGCCCTTCTGCATCATTAGCGGCACAAGAGGCGCCTGTCAAAATGGAAGAACCACAGGCTGCCCCACCGCCAGCTGAGAAGGTACCAGAAAAGGAAGAAAAGAAAGCAGAGGAATTGCAGAAATTGGAAAATAAAGAGCAGGTGGCCAGTGCTAAGTTTGAGCCTACAGTTGAGGTTCCTGCAACAGTTACCCCTGTTGACGAGGCAAAAGAAGAAACGGCTACAAAGACAGAAACAAAAGTTTCTACGCCTCCATCCTCTGCAGAGGAATCTTCTGCTCCACAAACCCAGGACGCCACACAGAGCCCCGCCCCTAAACCCGAACCCACACCGGCAGAAAAAGCAGAGCCTCTTCTCTCCAACGGCCTTCCTCAGGACACTGAGGAACTGTCTGAGGATGTGGCATTTTCAGACACTACACACGTTGACAAGCCGGATGCTTCTCAATCTCAGGAATCCACACCTGTGGCTAAAATGGCAATGCCTGCCCAGGAGGAGGATGCGGAGGAGGAGGAAGAGGATGCGGAGGAGGAGGAGGAGGAGGACGAGGAGGAGGAGGAGGAGAAAGGGGAAGAAAAGAAGGAGAAAAGTGAGGATGCCCCCCCTGCCTCTGTTAGCTGCCCTACAGAGGAATCTACTATGCAAGGTAGGGTGGAGTTAAATCTGGCTTGCATTTATGATTGCCGCATGTGTTGTGCTCAGTTTTAATGTCAATTAAAATGTCATTTTCTTGAAGCTGCAACGTCTGTGCCAAAGAAGAGGAAGAACATGAAGGAGTTAAACAAGAAAGAGGCAATTGGAGACCTCCTGGATGCCTTCACAGAGGTTAGTATCAGGCCAGATGAAAACAAAGATCGAAATTAACGCAAGGTCATCATTGTGTTTTGTGTCTCAGCAGTTTCAGCTATATCAATAATATAATTTTTTTTTTTTTTTTTTTGCCGCAGGAACAAGAAGCCAAGCCTGCTCCTGAACCCTCGTCCACTCAGGCCGACCCTGTCCCTGTTGCTCCACCTGAACCTCCAGCTGAGGTTGTAGATGAGACCTGGGAGGAGAAAGAAGACAAGCAAAATGCAGAACCTAAAGTTACATCTGAGCCAACTGAGCAGAAATACCAGTACAAAGAAGGTAGATTCTACTAGATTCTCTACAAATGTCAAAGTATTTTATGATATAAGAAATGGGAAATAATATTTCTCGTACATCTTTTAGAAAAATGGAAGCCGATAGACCCAGAAGACAAGAAGCGGTACGACAGGGAGTTCCTCCTGGGCTTCCAGTTTATCAGCGCCAGTATGCACAAACCCGATGGCCTGCCTACCATCAGTGACGTGGTCCTGGACAAGGTAGGGGATGTTTTACATAATTCTGCTGTGGAATGTATTTCATGTGTGACATAAATGACAAATAACGGGATATTGAAATTGAAGCTACATGGATTTTTTTAAAGAATATTTTACTTAACTTTTGACCTCCATTAGCATAACTATTTTTTGAATATATCATGGTGATTATTATTATTGAAAATTGGGAAGTCTTGTCAGTGTTTTGTATGGACTCTAAGGGTGTTTTTCCTTTTTACTCTAACTTTAGGCAAACAAGACTCCAATGCGTCCTGTTGACCCAGCTCGAATGATGAATGTGGGTCCTGATTTTACTCCCTCATATTTGGGTAACCTTGGAAGTAGATCGGTGGGAGGACCACGAGGCCCGGTGAGTGAATGTTACCTGAATAGCCCAGGGGGTGACTAAAGTAACAAAATGAATAAAGATAACCTGGTAAACTAAAGTATGTGGACAAACAAAGGAATTCATTAAAGTATAAAATACACACATGGACATTGGCATAATGGCCCACTGCTTTTTTTATACTCCAGCCCTGATTACCTATTGAAATAAGCTATACTTAAGCCCTTACTGCAGCTGCAAGGCAGGCAGGTACCTGGAGAGACACGAGACAGCAGACAGAAACACCACAGCATGCAACAGTGACTTTGTCTCTTCTTTCTTTGGTGATTTTATCCATAATTCTGTTTATTTTTTGATCATGGTTTCTTTTCTAAAATGCATCCTTTCCCCTCCTTTTAGCCACCTGGGCCACGTCGCTCCCAGCAAGGTCAGAGGAAAGAGCCCAGGAAAATTATCAGCAGCATGTCTCTCGGCGACGACGTGCAGCTCAACAAGGCTGAGAAAGCCTGGAAGCCCACGGTAAAGAAGTCCAGTCGAAACCGTGCCGCGGAGGAAGTCGAAGATGACGATCCCGAACAGGCCAAGACTCAAGAGCTGTTCAAGCGTCTGCGCAGTATCCTGAACAAGCTGACCCCTCAGAAGTTTCAGGAGCTGATGAAACAAGTGACAGAGCTGACGATAGACACAGAGGAGAGGCTGAAGGGAACCATTGACCTCATCTTTGAGAAGGCCATCTCAGAGCCCAACTTCTCTGTGGCCTATGCCAACATGTGCCGCTGCCTTTTGGGGGTAACTCGTGTGATTTTATCAGGCTCTTATTAATTTGCTCCAATGATGACTTCTGTTTTGTGTCATGTGTCTGGGCTACTGAATGTTCATAATGAAGCACACTTTGATCACTGTTCATTTCAATATATTATTTTCACATTTTAGGCCATATAATTATGTGAGATGGTGTATAGTCATTAAAAATGTTTAATTGTATTCGGTTTTCCTCCTACAGTTGAAAGTCCCAATCCCCGACAAGCCAGGACTCTTTGTGAACTTCCGCAAACTGCTGCTCAACCGCTGCCAGAAAGAGTTTGAGAAGGACCAGGATGATGATGAAATCTTTGAGAAAAAGCAAAAAGAAATAGAGGCTGCCAAAGAAGTAAGAAATGTGATCCTTTACCCTCACCGTCACAACCACCACAGGTGTTGTTTACTTAGACTAAACTGATCATATTACCCCAGCACTAAGCACAAACCCCTACTTGTATCTTCCCTCAGGGAGAGGAGTGTGAGCGCTTGAAGGTGGAGCTGCAGGATTTCAAAGACAAGGCTCGCCGCCGTTCAATGGGTAACATAAAGTTCATTGGCGAGCTCTTCAAGCTCAAGATGCTGACAGAGGCCATCATGCACGACTGTGTAGTGAAACTACTGAAGAATCATGATGAAGAGTCTCTGGAGTGTCTCTGCAGGCTTTTCTCCACAATTGGCAAAGACCTGGACTTTGAGAAGGCCAAGGTGAATAACAAAGGATTGTTCATTCGGTCAATATGGGGGTGTTGAATGTCAGATTTTACATAGAATTGCTTGCTTTCTACAAATAAATCATGATATACTGTATAGCCTATTTTGGAAAATTAGCAGAGCTCTAAATATATTTTCTTAATTTAATACAAAAAACAACATGATTGGAATATCAGTCGACTATTAGATTTAACCATTCGGCAATGTAAATTCTTACTGGGGGACACCCCTAGAAAACCCCTAGAAAGTATTTACACACACAACTGTCTCTGGTGATGACTTTTATGGCGTTTTTCCACTGCGTGGTATCTACTCGACTCTACTCGCCTTTTTTGGTTTTCCATTACGAAAAAAAGTCCCTGGGACCTGCTACCAGGTACTTTTTTTTAGTACTACCTCAGTCGAGGTTCCAAGCGAGCTGAGGTGATACCAAAAGGTGACGTGGAAACCTGCAGACTACTGGTTGGTCGGAGGACCGTCACTTATGACTGCGTTTTTAGCAAACAAGAGTGCGGAGTGTGTCCGGAACAACCGTGCCATTTAAAAAAATAAAATAAAAAATCTAGCCAGACACCGATTATCTACTTTCTGCACTATTGTCACTATTCAATATTAAGGGCTATTATTTTGCATGTCGTTTCCAATATTGCACACTGTTACTTATAAAAAACAAGACAATATATCAAAGAAAATACTTTATTTAGCTATTCAAGTAGCGCATCAAACCCTCCCGTACATCCCGATTTTCTTCCTCTGCACCCTGGCTCTGCTGTCCGTGATGCATCCCAGTCATCGTCATAAGTCTCTCCATGACTCTCATAAACATTTTACAAAGCAGGTCAGAACCAGAGATTTCACCCGTCGGACATCGAATGCCCAAACAGGCGTCTGCGGCAGCGATTTTGCAAAGCGTGAAGGATCTGAAACACACAGTACACAGCAGACATATTTTGGTGTGTAATCATGGTTGCTAAAGTTAATGTACTTTTATATAGCGTATAGTAAATACTGACTGTGACCCTGAACACATGCAAATGTTAGCTAACGTTACAGGAAACTTAACTTACCCTTTTGTGTCGTGTCATGTTGACGTCTGAATGCAGTCGGAATTCCCAAACTCCTGTTTTTTCCAGCAGTGATTTTTGTTGCTTCCTTCAGCTTCTTTTGAAACAATTTTTCTTCTGGCCGAGAATCAAAACAAACACCTCGAACGGGATATTGTGAGTCGCGTTGAAAATTACATCATGGCAGTTACCGGCTGCGTAGCTATGGTGACCAGCCACGCTGAGGCGTTACTCAATCTGCAATGGAAAACGGACGCAGAGTGCGTCGAGTCGAGCTGTTACCATCAGTGGAAAAACGCCATTAGTTTTGTGGCATGTGTCTGGGCCACTGATTATTAGTGATAGGATTGAGGAACTAAGGAGACAGTTCTCTACATATAAATCCGTCCCATTTTTCTATTCATAACGAGGTTGGCGTTTTGTAGCCATGACTCATAAAAGCTGTTTTTTTTTTTTTTTTCTGTCCCTTTTAGCCTCGTATGGATCAGTATTTCAACCAGATGGACAAGATCATCAAAGAGAGAAAAACCTCATCCAGAATCCGCTTCATGCTACAAGATGTCTTGGACCTCAGAAAGGTAAATATTACTTAATCCATAACCGGAGCCAAAAATGAGCATTAATAGTGGTGACTAATGCTAATTGTTCTTAAATGGGCAGAATCGTTTTAAACTGTGACGTATTTCACGGGGATTAGGAGTAACATGGGAACCATGAATGAAGACATTAATTGTAGGTGTTGGACTGTTTTATAACTATCTTTCATCTTTGGTCTACAGAGTGGGTGGGTGCCTCGTAGAGGAGACCAGGGTCCTAAAACAATCGACCAGATCCACAAGGAGGCAGAGATGGAGGAGCACAGGGAACAGATCAAAGTTCAGCAGCAGCTCCTGTCCAAGAAAGAGGGAGGAGGAGAAAGAGGAGGTGGCAGGATGGGCGGGAACATGGGGGGCCGTGGCTCTCACACACCAGGAGGTGGCCGGACTAGCCAGCCTCAGGATGAGGGATGGAACACGGTGCCCATTTCCAAGAACAGACCCATTGACACCACTCGCCTTAGCAAGATCACAAAGGTAACGTCCAAGTCTAACACAAAAGTTGTCACTAAATTAACGGTCTAAAATTCACAGCTTCAGGTTTTCATTCAGTTTAACTGGGCACATCAGTATAGTCAAAGTCCTGAGTCTTGACGTGTGTTTTGGGTGCATCTTAAGAAATCGCCCCAGTCTTGCACTTATTGTTATTGTGCTAAATCACAAGCCTTTAAAATTACACGTTCTTATATATGACCTTATGATTTGGGACTTTTATAAATATTTATGTAACTGGTTTGTAATTGTTACTTTTGTGTTCACCGTCAGCCTGGTTCTCTGGACTTCAACAATCAACTGCTGGCTCCAGGGGGAAAAGGCATGTGGGGTAGCTGGGGCAAAGGCAGCAGTGGAGGAACTGGAGCAAAACCAGCAAGCGGAGAGCCGGGTATAAAATTTTCTTCAAAAAGACAGTGTGGTTTTAAGATGTTTTAGTGGTTGGAGTGTTAATCTATCCTTTTTCACTTTAAGATTCTGGTCGTCCAGCTACCAGCACCCTCAACCGCTTCTCAGCCCTGCAACAATCTAGTTCGTTGTCTTCAACTGACTCTGATCGCAGAGCTCCTCAGAGGTATTTAGCAGTTGCAGATATTTTCTCACCAAGGGAAATGTCTTGTCCTCATACTTTGCTCCCATTGTTTTCTTTACCTCATTCATTGAATACATGGCCTGGATGTTTTTTTAGAGGCATGCGACCTGATGGCAATCAGTTTAATATCTAATCAGATTGGATGGCACAACATTATGATAAATGTGGACTTTTTTGTTTCACTTACAACCTTTTTAGGTCAAGCTCAAGCCGCGAGCGTGGTGGCGACCGAGACAGGGGTGATCGCGACAGGGATCGGTTTGACCGATTCGATCGCAGCGAGGGACGGGAGGGTCGTGACGACAGGAGCACCCGGAACCAAATCACCAAGAGAAGCTTCAGCAGAGAGTCTCAAGAGCGCGGCGGGAGGGCCGGAGACCTTCGGGCCTCGACTGAGCCGGTGCGCCGCGTGGCCAGCATGACCGACAATAGGGACAGAGGAAGCAGGGACCGAGGTAGTCGGGACCGAGGTAGTCGGGACAGAGGAAGCAGGGATAGAGGAAGCCAGGACAGGGCCCCAAGCAAAGATCTCCCAGGTACAAAACCCAGTGAGCAAAAGTAAAGATTTAAAATGGGATATAATGGTAGAAAAATGTCCTGAAGGAAAAGCCGTGGACACACAGAGATTGGAATAATATTTAACTAATTTTTCTCTGCAGTTAAGCGTGAGAGCGCCCCCACTCCTCCTCCTCCTCTCCCAAAACCTGCCTTGAGTGAAGAAGAGTTGGAGAAGAAGTCAAATGCCATTATAGAAGAATACCTCCACATTAATGACTTGAAGGTACAAACATGGCACCTGCATTTCCTTAAATGTATGCATATTATCCAGCTTTACCAACAAATGCTTGGAATATGACAGCATATTGTGTGTCTTCTTCTGCTGCTGCTGTAGGAGGCGTTGCAGTGTGTGACGGAACTCAACAGTGCCTCGCTGCTCTATGTGTTTGTGCGGAACGGCGTGGAGTCGACACTTGAGCGCAGCACCATTGCTAGAGCACACATGGGCCTGTTGCTGCAACAACTTGTAAAGGCAGATTTATTGCCCCCTGCGCAGTACTACAAAGGGTGAGCTTGAACAGGAAAAACGCCACACTGTGTTTCCAATCTGTAAAGTGCATCCTTATTTACTCTCGATGGACTGATTCATGCAAAAATAACATAACAAAGGTATGTGTGTGTTAAAGTGAGATTGAGTGCGTTGTGCTTTTTGGGACCGTAGGCTAGAAGAGACCCTGGAGGCTGCAGAAGACACGGCCATAGATATACCTCACATCTGGCTCTACCTGGCTGAACTCATTACCCCCATGCTCCATGAGGGAGGCATCCCTATGGGACAGCTCTTCAGGTGAGCTACAGTGCTGGAAGTCAGCAAACATAATTAAATCAAATGATTCTTGAGCAAGCTTAGTTCCTGTGGATTAAGATCGGTCAGAAACTGCTACATTTGACCCAGCAACATTTGTTTGGCAGTGCTCTGCATCACAATAATACAGATTGTACACATCCAGTTCAAAAACATCAAATTTGGGTCAGTGGGATAACTGGGACGCCTTTGTCAGCTTCTCACAAATATTTTAGGTGTCTGTAGTTACTCTTTTGTCCATCATTCCCTTTCTTTTCGTTTTCACAACCATAATTATTTTTTTTATTTTTATTATTTTTCTAACCTTAAGTTTAACTGATTTGACTAATTATGGTAATACATTAAATGACTGAATAATAATTTAGTTCAAAGCAAATTGAATGAATAACTCAATGTATGTGTGTTGCATCCTCAGGGAGATTTCAAAGCCTCTTGTGCCTCTGGGGCAGGCTGGCGTGCTTCTGGTACAAATCCTCAAGTTGCTCTGCAAAGAAATGGTACGTCCCACATGAATCCCCAAAAACGCATTTGCTTCTGTCCTTCTGTCTATATTGAGTGCGACCTTTGAATATTGTTTCATTACACCTTGTTGTACATTAAGAAAATCATAATACTTTGTGCCGTAATGTTTTTTTCTTCTCCCCATCAGACCCCTAAGAAGGTTGGGGCCATGTGGAGTGAGGGTGGGCTCAATTGGAGTGATTTCTTGCCCGAGGACGAAGACGTCAACAAGTTTGTCACCGATCAGGTCTGTAGGCTACAGTAGTGCAAGAACGTGAAACGCATAATTTTTCAATGTAGTTTGGTGGAGGCACAGGGAAATAACAGAGATTTTAAGCTCACACTCCATAATGAAAGACCGTCATACTATCTCATTGTAGAAGCAGAAACAAAATGTGCCAATATGTCTTGATTATGTATCATCTAGAAATATTGAATTGCAGCCAATTGACACAAATGACCTAATACCAATACCTACATACCCCTCGTGTCCAGTGTTGTTTTGGTCGTTCATGTTTAAGAAAAAAATAAAGAATTAAAAGTAAATCACTTCAGACATAATCTTAAATTTTCTTTCTTTGTTTATGTAATTTAGAAAGTGGAGTTCACCACAGGAGAGGAGATGGAGTCAAAGAATATGGATGAGAAGAAGGTCCTCACTGGAGAGGAGCTCAGCAAACACCTGGACAGACTCCTCCAGGACAAGGCCAACAACCAGCGCATCAGAGACTGGGTCGAGGTGGGTGAAATATACTTCTGATGTAGCTCATGTATTACTTCAGACTTGAATATGCCATGCAGGTTTTAAAACTTGTCATTTGTTTCCTTTGTTTGTTTGTTTTTCCACCAGGCTAACTTGGACGAGCAGCAAACTGCTTCCAACCAGTTTGTGCGAGCATTGATGACATCAGTGTGTCAGTCTGCAATCATATGTAAGTATATCTAATGCAGCATGGAAATGTAAGGGCTGTTTGTTTTAGGCAAAAATGGTCCTTTCTCTGTTCGTCTTTTCGTCTCACAGCAGCAGCATTAATTCTCCATGTTGAAATGTTTCAGTATTACTGAGATATCAATGTTCTGTGATGGTTGATAAGAGAAACAATATGTGATTGATTTTGCAACCCTTTTAGAGTAATCATTGCCATGGCATACAAGAAGTTTTATCTCAATGAATGAGTTTGTTTCTTCTTGTTTCAGGTGACAACCCGTACAGGGTGGATGCACGACAGATCGGTCAGAGGGCCAGTCTGCTGCAGAGATACCTGTCTGATGAGCAGAAGGAGCTGCAGGCCCTCTACGCCCTCCAGGCTCTGATGGTGCACATGGAGCAGCCAGCGAGTGAGTAATATTCTACCTGTAGAGGGCTAGCAGTAAAAGTACAGAGGTGGACAAAAAAATAAATACCTTTTCATACGGTTTCCCTGTAACAAATGCTTAAGTTGGTGGAGTACAGTTTAGGTCATGGCTGTTATTATATGTGATCATAATGTGGCCATTATTGAGACCCTAGCTTGGTAGATAGACACAAAATGATGATTCATACAGTATGTGAAATCTCAATTTACAAAAACTACTAGTGTTTATAGTGGTCTGTGCTCAGTCCTATGTTACATTCTGTTTAGTAGAGGGAAAGAAGTGTTTTTAAAATGTAGCAATTTTTTGACTTTATTGACCTCTGTATCATCTCTCTGCAGACCTCCTGCGCATGTTCTTTGACGCCTTGTACGACGAGGACGTTATTAAAGAGGATGCCTTCTATAAATGGGAGACAAGCAAAGACCCTGCGGAGCAAACAGGCAAAGGTGTGGCCTTGAAATCAGTCACCGCTTTCTTCACCTGGCTCCGCGAGGCCGAGGAGGAGTCTGACAAGGAATAAAAGACTGAACTGAAAGCTGCCGCCCCCCTCTGGCAGGGTGGGGGCTTTGCAGAGATTCATGGACAATATTGCCAGAGAGGCAGACTCAAATCAATCCTCAATGAGGATAAATCTTTATTATTTTTTTTTTCTTTTCTTTGAGGGATGGACTCAGAAAACAATCATTTCTCTCTACCCTTCCTCTCTTGCTTCCTCATTATTTCCCCCACCTGCTTGTCACAGCAAGTGTCCTCATCAAATAAACTTGAAAACTGATTCAGCAGGATTGCTTGTTAACGAGGTGTGAAGTATCCCACATCACTACGAAACTTTTTCTCACAATAACGCAAACCAACAGGCTGCTTTTTTTTATGGTTCTAGATAATTCTAATGCCTAACATCCTATCTGATCTGCAAGATGAACAGCAGAGTGTGTGGTGTAGTGGGTTCCCTAAAACGTGGGTATTTTCATGCCATAATGTGTGTTCAATCCAAACTTGGCTCTTATGTCTATGTCCCTTTCTGACGTGTGCAGCATGACTGAAGTGTGTTTCTATTAACGATACAGTGGACAAAACTTCGATAGACAAATATACATGAACTAATCTTAATTTGATGAATGGAGTTTTTAATGCAAAGGTTGTGTATTTTCTCTTCCTGTTTCCCATGATGAACTTAGAGGACAGAAACATGGACTGGTGTTGACCTTTGACTACTAGGGGGTGGTCTTAATGCTTCCTCTAAGCCATCCTCTCCCATCCCCAGTAGTAAACCACACTGACTCTTCATCTTTACCTCTTCTGTACCTAAACCTGAGCTGTCGTAGAGGACACTTAATGACCCAATCACAGTTAAAACTTGAAATCTACAGAAAATTGACTTGATGGAAATATATACGGTCAAAACAACACAGAAATGATCTGAAAGCCTTTTCTACTGTAAGTGGAAACTTATTTCAGGAGCATTCTGTAAATATATAATTAAAAAAAAACAATGTTTTTCAGTTTATTTTTCAGAAACGAGAAATTGCTGATGTAATTGCAGTGTATCCAACAGAAACAGCAGTTGTCCAGATGCAGAGAGGTGCTTTAGATAATCCGTTGATTATTAGTTGTAATGGAATTTTGTAAATATTTTTTTGCTTTCTTTATTTAAGAAATTATTGCTTCTTTTGCATCGGAAACTAGACAGATGGGGGTCACGATACATTGCAAATAAAGGACTTATTAAGTTGCTGAGCAGAGTTTTGCATAAGTCTGTCTAAAACGTGTCCCTGGGGATTTTATGGCTATGGTTGGTTGTATAGAGATGCTCCAAATCAACTGATGTTATTAAGGGGACTGGTTGTCAGCCATGATCTCTCCAATCCACACTGAATAGACGAGGTCATACAAAAAATTAAATGTTTCCGTTATCAGTTTAATTGAGGCGCAGCGGACCATTGTCTCAATGCAACCCAGATCTCATGGTACATTCACATTAATATAATTCAAACTTCTACATGTAGTGAAGTGGAGATTTTTAATTAAATAATTTAAACAAATATAAAAAAATTATTGGATGCATTCCATATAGATATTCCATATACAATGATCCTGGCAATCATAGAAGGTAGAACCAGAAATGTTAACATTTTTTTCTTGATAAATTACTTTTAACATTAAAATAGTGTATTGATTAATCAGCTCATCATTTCATCAATAATGAACCTGGTGCTCTATGTAAGGAATATGTTAAATTTAGTTTCTGGTATTTCAATGAAACATCTAAAAATTATACTTCAGTCTTATGGGTTTCAATGTTTTATAAGACGTAATAGTATGCAGACGTAAGCAGAAAACTATCTATTCTATTCTATTTGTCAACGATAACTCCACCGGTGATGCATCCATAGCGATACCGATATATACAGATAAGATAATGAATATAGTAAAATAGTTGTAATCATATAAAATAGGATTACTTGAAGTCGTAATTGTTGAAAATTTTTGCATAAATACTCACTTTAAGATGTCCTTTTATCTGCACATTCTAGTGTGTTACAAACAATGTATTAAGTTTATATATAAAAATCATCACAAGCAACAAACAGGCAGTGAATGTGTCTTCGAGTCTCTTGTAGCGGGCTGTAGCCATAACTGGACAAAAAGGGTCAAATTGACATGATAGCAGTCTTTGTTTATCACACGATTCTTTTTAGATCTTTCCGGCGTTTTCTTGATATCAGACTCAGTACATTTTTGCACATAAAGCGCATGTCCACCCTGCATGCGTCCTGTTGACTATGTTTACCAAAGGATTGCGGATATGCTGTAATTTTATAGAGCGACAGGTGAAAATAAGCAGCTGCGGTACTTTTCGGGGCCAAAGCTGCAGGTTAGGCTTTTGTATCTTGGCTGCACGGGAAGAGGGGTTAGGGGGGGGTGGCGGGGGGGGGGGTGCCGTGACACCGCCTTGCGTTGATGACGCTTGCCATCGGGAGACATTTGGACAGCCTATGTAACCCATATAGCCTGCTGAGCAACAAATGGTGCGTCTGTGCTGGGGACCTAATGCTGGAGTTAGGAAGATGTTTCCGCAGACTGAGTGGCTTTAATGATCCACTGCAGAGACTGCTGCAGGGGTGGGGGGGAAAACCGCGCGCTATCATCTGTTGATCGGATTGGAGACAATTAAGCGCATTATCATGAGCCACCGCGGTCCGACTTAAAGGTAGGTACCCAGAGTCGTTGACAGGGGGATCATTATAAGCGCGCGAGCATGCTTAGAGGTGTATATAAAAGGCAGGGGGCTCTTGGCATCTCCGTGCTGTTTATCCGAAGCAGGTATGGAGCTATTATGCAGATGGCGAATTCAAAGGTTGCCATGAGACCCGCTGCATCCGCGTCTCTCGTGCGTTATTTTCCTCATAATTGCACGCTACTAGGCCTGCACCCATCAATGGCGGAGATGATTGTGTGCGTTATTTAGCCGTCAGCGTGTCGCTCCTGTTGCTCTAAATGTACAGAGAGAAAGAGAGAGAGGCAAAAAGGCATCACATCAACACTGCAGCTCCCTCCATTCATGCCAAACACGAGATGTTTGGCTGCAGTCAAACTGGCTTAACTCCATCCCACTTGTTGGTCCTATATAAGTCACATCACTGGCTGTGTGGATGTCAGACGATCATCCTATTGTCAAAGAGGCACACAGCAGTCTGCCCCTGCAGGGAGTGGGCAAAATAATTCAAACACCTCGTGAAAAATGATTTAAAGCAACAAGGTCATTAGATTGCAAGCGCTGCTACACATGTTGTTGTTGTTAGGATGAATACTAATTAGCAGCACTTGTCAGCTGGTAATCAGCATGTTGAAGTGGGAGTTTTTTCCTAAAGCAACACCACACAATTAACTGCTCCAGAGAGGCCAAATCATGTGCAGGTGTACCAGTTAAAAAAAGGCAACTATCAAAGGGAGCATTCAACTAATGATTATTTTCATTATTGCTTCATCTATCAGTTATTACACGAACATAGTCAGGTTACAATGATAGATAAAACAAAAAAACACAGGCATTTGAGAAGCTGGAATCAGGGAATCCATGATTTAAACCAGGTATTGACACTAAAACAGATAACTGCATCAACAGATGAACACAGTGAGATGAACAGGGATCACACGTTTAAACCAGATGACAGGGATGTGACCTGCAAACTGTTTACAGCAGTGGTTACCAACCTAGGGATACTTAATTGGATAGAAAACAGGAGAAAAAAAGTTATGCTACATCTCTTTTATATTAGATGTTTTCTGCTTTCTCTCAAAAGCTTGCTCTTTGAATTCCATTCATTTTAATTTGTAGTGTCAAATCATAACAGAAGTTATCTCAAGATGTGGATAGAGTAGGTCTAGACCACACTAAAACTCACAGAGAACCAATGAATGCCCCCAAAAGCACACTTTTCTTCCCCCAACTTTGTCTGGTCGCTAAGATTATCCAAATCAAACGGGGGAATATGTTAGTTTTCTTTTTCCTGAGACGCAAACTAAAAAGGTTGGGAATAGAACTGCTGGTATATAGTGTGTAGGTGGTGACAAATGCATGCTAATTGGCATATGACTTAAAATAATCCCCATTTCTAATAGTTCAAAGTAAAAGCTGATTTCCATTGCGTGTGTCTTATTTTGTCAGCATGATTTAAGAAATCTGTGCCTGAGTGTCAGGAGGAAGCTGACGCCACAGGCTGAACATGTGGAGTGTTTATCAGTGTTGAGCATGAGTGATGTCTCTGGAGCTCACAGGTATATTTTGCAGCTCATGCTTACCTCTGAGGAGTGTTGAATGCCACTCTGGCTTCATATCACTGCCTCCCAGCTTCCTACCTGCCTGTGTACCTCTGACACACATTTACTGTCTTTTTACTTTAAAGTATGTAAACCTTTAACCAAAGTCTGCTTCTTGAGCTGCTTTGGGAGCGATCTGCTTAAGGATATCTGTCAAGTCATGCGCATGCTCACAGTTGTGTCCAGGTAACATGTTTCCTGCTTGTTGAAAGACTCACCTGTCATAAAAACAAGACATATTCCAAGCTGCTCCAGTAGATTTCGCTGACCCAACTGATCTATTGGGTGCATTCATATGTGTGATATTGTTTTGGACATGGAGTTATTTGGGTAGCAATAACAATTTTAATATGGATCAGCAGCTTTGGAGTGAGCAGGCCTGACTGGAGCTGCTTACCAAAGCTGCTCAAATGCCATGTGATTGCCCGGTCCACAAGGAGACTGTCCCTACTGCCTTCACCTCCCTTAACCCCAACCATTCTAACCGGTTTCACCGGCTTACTGTAGGTTTGCTTGTCTGCCTGGTGGTTTAAACCAGTAAACCCCAGCTGTAACTTTTAGTTGTGTTGGTTTGGTGTGCTGTGACACCATCTCTGCATGTCCACAATGAGGCTGAGATCAAGGAGTAGAGAAAGAAGGGAGAGGTTTTTAAAGCAGTGTAGATCTTCGTTTGGGATAAAGCATATATTTTCAGCCTTATGTTTGTCCTGTGAGTCATATTGAATTTTTTTAAATTTAGATCCTATTTGAATGTTTCTCACAGCATAAATATTGGAAAAGTAAACATGAATATTGAAATAGCGGACTAGTGCTGGATGTGACGCACAACAGAGCTTATGTGTTGTTTTCGTGCATTGGTGCAAAACAACGAGTTTTGCTTAAATCTAATTTGTCTTGCAGGTGAAATTCGAGGAGAGCGAAATGATTCCAAAGTCAGGAAAATCTCCGGCAGACTCAAGGAAAAGTGTCGGCATCCATGAGTTTGCAGCACTTGCCAGGTCCTCTTTAAATGGTAATGGCCTTTTGACTTATTGTGTTTTTCAACTATGATGAAATGTCTGTGATTCAAGTTACAACTTTATCCTCTGACCTCTGTGTCCAGGTATCTCTCAGGCAGTGAAGGACCATGTAACAAAGCCCACCTCCCTGGCTCAGGGCCGGGTCGCCCACCTTATTGAGTGGAAAGGTTGGCCCAAACCTGCGAATCCACAGCCAGCCGCCCACTTTAGCTCTTACTGCCACCTGACTGAAGGAGAGAAGGAGGCCCGGTTTGCTGCAGGTATTTATCTCTGTAGTCTCGCTTTGCCAGACCTTCCTCCCCAGCGTTGCGGAGGAGGGTCTGGCTAGTCCACACAGCATTCTGGGTTGTGGGAAAAACATGCACTGGGTTATTGCCATTTCTTCATCATGGCCCTGGTGCCATTGCAAAATATATTATGAAAGGAATTTGTTAGTCTAACATGTGAACTTCAAAGGTTGCTTTCTGTCGTTGATTGGACAGATAGTCTAGCTTGCTGTCTTAGTTTACCCTGCAGAGCTCTGAGAACCGTAGTCCTCATAAACTGACCGGAGTTTAGAATTCCAACACAAAGAAAGTTTAAGGTGACGGACATCCGGCCAAAATGAAAAACAAATGGTGGAATTTCCCAGAAGTGGAAGGTTGTGGATATAGACTTTCATATCTGAGACTTTTAGCCAAGAATATGTTTTGTATCCAGCTTAGACTGTGTAACTAGCTGATCTCTGCACATGCGTCTTTTTACTTAGCTTGGTTTAGCTCCAGCATCATCTTCTGGCAGGCTGCCACCTTCTGTCATGCACCTAATCCCCTAAAACTCCTGTATGTCAGCGGTCCGCACCGCCCACCACGCTGTCTCTTGGGTGATGGCTTGTCTTGGCAGCAGATGGTGGCCTATTATTTAGACACTCTCCCAGAACACTTCACTGCCCACCAATGGTACAACAGCTCCTGCTGTTTTGCTGTGACTCATCCTGTCTGGTGGGAGAATCAAGAGAGAGGATGATAGAGAGAGAGAAGAGAAGTGGGGTACATAGTGACTGAACAACATGTACATCATAAAGACTTTGTGTTCTTTTTTTACACTTTGATTATTGCTCCAAAATAAGGCACTTAATCCTGCATTGTAGATTTCCAAAAAGCTTAGTGACAAGAGATGCAACAATTAGTCAACTTAATGATTATTAGATGTACAAAATATTAACATTGACTGTTTAGATAATGAATTAATTGTGTGGGTCACATTAAAAGCGAAAGAAACATTTGCTGATACCAAATGTGAGTACTTTTGGCTCGTCATTGTAAACTAAATATATTTTTCAGGACTGTGGTCAGACAAGATTAACAATTTGAAGATGTACCCTCCGGTTTCGTGAAATTGTGTGTGAACACTATTATTAAATAGTAATCAGCAGATTACGTTTGACTCAGTCTGACATAAACTTTCATCGGTTCCTAAAATTGATTTTAAATTGTGGAAAGAAAACATATGGCATTATTAAAATAATGTCAGACATACATAGTGTTTTCTAAAATCTGGCAATATGGAAACAAATTAACTTTCAAAAAGAGGAACAAGTTGTAGTAACACTTTTACCTTGTTTAATATAGATGTTGATGTGCTGACAATATGTCATACTCTGTTCGATACATTTATTCAGTGATTGCCATCCTCAATTTGGGTTGGGCATTGTTTGGATTTTAATGATTCTGATTCCGATTCCGATTCTTCATTTTGATTCTGGTTCTTATCGATTCTCGATTCTGATTCTTTGAGGGGTGGAATTGAAACGGGTCACATGCTTATTTCACAGATAAGAGGAACGTTTTATTTGTGATTCAATGGTGGTTTGCAGTTTTACAGAGCTTTTTCAATGCAAAATAAAGCCATACTACAGCACCGCTTACTGCGCTCCATGGCTGCAACACAACAAGCGCCTGGCGTTACGTAAACCAAAACCTGCGCATATTAAATTGGGAAACCAAAATCTTCCAAAACAATTGCAATAATGAAACGATTCCACTGGAATCGTAATTTTTGAAACGATTCCAAGTAGGAATCGGTTCTCGATGCCCAACCCTACTCTTTAAGGAGTCACACGACAAATCTGAGTCATCAAGAAACTAATTTTCTTCAATGTTAGCATTTTTTTAATTTTTTTTATTTACATCTGAAAGTTTCAATAAAACCAGGAAAGAAAATCACCATTTGGTTTAACTGGTCACAGGCAGACGCACACAACTTTCTGTCCATTGTTAGGGGTCATTCATTTATTGGACGTGTGTCTCTGCAGGAGTGGCTGAGCAATTTGCCATCGCTGAAGCTAAGCTGCGTGCCTGGGCTTCTATAGACGATGACAACGAGGAAGACCCAAACGATGAAGACTCCCACACCAACGGACAGAATCGAACCGCCACCAACCAGAACCCAGGTATCCACCGTCGCTACCATTTTGTTCATTTTCATCACTCATCGTCTTCATTAATGCATCATCACTGACAAAATCATCTTCCCATCCCCTCCCCCAATTTTCCATCCATTTTCAGGTGTTCTGACTTTTTGCTTCTCCTTCAGACGTAGCCTCGTCCAATCCTATCAGCAGAGCGCCATGCCAGCCTGAGGTTGATGGCGGCGAGGCACCGCCCTCCAACAGCTGCAGCAGCGGGGGCAGCCCACTCTGTGGTAGGCCTGTGTCTTACAATGACCCACATTCATCCCAGACCAATTCACCAACTTTAGCCAGCGACTGCATGAGTCTCTTCCTGGAGAAGGAAGAGGAGGGAGAGCGGCTGGGTGGTCACGTGGAGCAGCCGGCCCTTTTGCAGGAGCAGTGCAGCGAGGTCTGCATCCACAACAAGCCTGAGTGGAGGCCTCGGGCCAGGAGCAGCAGGTTTGACTCCTGCTACTCCACCTCTCACTCTGAGTCTCCTGGCGAGGAGGACGAGGAGGACGAGGACGAGCAAGGCAGCGTGTTTCATGAGTTTCGAGCGTGGCATTCCAGCCGGAGAAGCTTCTTCTCCGACCGGGCTTCCTCTGGAGTGGCGTCCTTCGATGAAGAAGAGAGGGATGAAGTAGAGGAGAAGAAAGAGTATTTGATGTGATGTGTTGTCCATCTTTATGTCTTTTTGAGTCTGTGTTGATTCTGGATATGACATAATCTGTTCTGCTTTCACTGTAAACCTCTCTCCACCTCCTCTTCTTCCTCTGATAATCTCTTCTCCACTCGCTGCCTTCTGTCTCTCATCCTCTAGGCCTTTCATGTTCTGATATGTATACAGTATATTGGGGAGTTCAATCAGAATGATTAGCTGTTGTTTAAACTTAGTTTTGTACATCTGTGTGAACAGTCATGTGTTGCATTGGTTTTCTATGGATATTTTGTATTGTTTATCTGGGTCATGCTGTGTTGTGAGTCGGGCTATGTTTGATACTGAATGTCTGAATGTCCTGCTTATATATAAATTCGTTGTTTTTTTTTGGAAAGATTTTGTCGTCTTTTTCTTCCCACAAACTAAACATATAAGGAAAAACACAAACTCAACCTTTTTTTTTTTTTAAATTTAATCAATCACTCATGTACAAAACAATTTTGTGTTCTCTGAAAAATAACAATGGCTGTTGGATTTTAAATGCATTATTCTCCTATGTACAATAGTATGTACGTAGATCTCATCAGTGTATTTATATGTACAAAGCATATACAGGCCAGTGCCATATAAAGGGAGATACTACAGACTTATTGCTTAACTAGATACCCTGCAAATTAGCTTATACTCTCTCTACATTTAACTCCTTAAATGTTCTTATATCTTATATGGCAAGCACTACTTTACATTCTATATGCAAACGAAAAGTAACCACGCTAATAAATCGTTGCACAAATGTTTACACATTTAAAAAAAAATGAGACCGAGTTGTGTGCTGCGATGATATCACATAAGATTGAAATATGGCTCAAAAATAGGACAGCATGAAGCTAAAAATATTACATCCATTTGAGGGTCATAACGAGGACTCACACACACACCCGTTGCTCTACTACAGTTTGTGGGTATCACTGTGCTTCACAGTAGTTACATTTCTCAACATTGTATTAGAGGCCAGGCTGGATTATATGTACTGTCATAAAGGTACGTGTAACATATCACGGTGTTAATATACAGGTCACATTCACATGTGTGTGTGTGTGCGCGTGTGTGTGTGTGTTTGTGTTTGTTTGTGTGCTCTGTACAACAGCCAGTATTTTCCTTTCTCTCTGTTTGTTCACTTTATCATGCTAGAAACACATTAAACACACAATTAAATGAAAATGCAGAGGCATTCAAGTGACAAGACTTACAGTCTACATTGCCCTTATTGAATCAGCCCCTATAAAGCCAAACAAGGCTACATGTGCAGAAAAATGATACTTATGGTAATTACAATGTGCTTCACAATTATTTGAAGCCGTGTAATACACTTGATAGGCCTTTGGAAGCTGCCTTTGAACAGTTGATTTCGGGGGCTGATATTAACACCAATATTTGGTAGTAATCTGAAAGAAAAAATTATTATATGTGTTGTAGACAATGGAGTCTTGACAAACCGATGACACTGTAGCTATTAAACCAACGTTTACTGCATTATTACTGTAGTTATTGCATATCAGCCAACATATAACCGACACCACTATATTTTATTATTATTAGCCATTAATTATGGCCCTCTGATGTATTAGTCCAGTGCTAGTGAATAGGTAGTAGTTTGAATTCATAACACCATGTGCTCATTAGAATGTTTTGTCTTTGTTCTTCTGTGCTTTCTTGTCTATTATTTGCTCCTTTTATTTTCCCTTTTTTCCTCTCTCTCTGCTTGCAATGCAATTGCAGTCATGTAAATATTTTTATTTTTAACAAAATCCATGAAAAGACCAAACTATTGGTATCATTGCCTTCATGGAGCTCCACAAAAACTATAAAAAACAGTCAAATTCCATATACACGCCATCCTTCTGCTCACTAGACTAAAATCCACGGCTGAAAAAAAGGCAAAATTGACTTGAGTAATTTTACCTCTAGTGCCCAGCCGTTTCAGGAAATGATTTAAATAATCTCACCTAAAGATCCATTATCAGATGTGCTCAAGCTTTCGATAATTTCACCTAATCTGATCTTGCTAAGTGGTCATGAAACTGTTTTCAAGGCCATTCTTGACCTAGTCTCAACTCAACTTTTAAGCTTACAGAAGTTCTTAAAGTGTTTAGTAAAAACAGATTTTAACATCTACAATTCCACGACAGCTGGGCGAACTCCATCTGCTGATATAATCAAAAGCTCCTAAACAGCAGTTCAAACTCAGATACGCTAAACATTTGTTACCCCACTGATTTAGCATTGCACTCCTTTAACATAGTCACTCTCACAATGGATAGATAAAAAAAATGGAGCGATATCGTCTTTTATATTCCACAAATTTGTCTTGTCAAAACCTTAAGTCTACATTAGTGGATAATGTAGACTCAAGGTTTTGACAGTTGAACTTGACCACTGACAGTTCACTCAGAGAATTGGGTGTGTTATTCCAGCAGCAGTTAATGCTGCCTCGAGCATAGAGGCAGAGATGATGATTGTTGTCTTAATTTCTAAAATTGTATTCTTCAGATCTAATCAGGTTGACTTTATTAGCCCTCACACCGCTCCCTCTGGAGCCACAAAAGGCTTTTTACAACATATTTTTCCACATATGCAGAAAACCCCCCCAACACTTTAATGATATGTGTTGTAATAGGAATCAAAGAGCCACAGACAGGACAGGGAAGTCTGCAAGAGACAGATAAACCTGTTTTTGATTTGGTCTTTTCATGGGATTTTGTCAGCAGTAATAAAAATATATAGAATAAAAACAGCTTGATCCTGTAAAACAAGCATTTGAGGCAAAATAAGGAATGTCACATCTACTCATGCCCACGCTCACTCACTCACTCACTCACTCACTCACTCACTCACTCACTCACTCACTCACTCACTCACTCACTCACTCACTCACTCACTCACTCACTCACTCACTCACTCACTCACTCACTCACGCCACACAATGTTAGAAACACAGGTATCTAGGCTGGACTTTTCAGGGGAGATTGACGTCTACACATGTAAGACATATCAACAATCATGAGGCGACAGTATGAATCCCCTCCGATCATTCTGATTGATGCTTAGTGTGGATGGGGATACCCTCTCCTTCAGGTTCTGATTGGTCTCTGCTCATAGATGGACTCCGCTGTTCTTGCTCCGTGTTGTCCGGCTCAGGAGTGTGGGTGGGGGGGTCATAGTCACAGGCCAGCTCTGATTCCTCAGTGTGGGAGGGGCTGCAGTCAAAAGTAAACTCTGATTGCTCCTCAGTGAACGAGGGGCTCTCCTGGAGCACCAACTCCGATGACTGGCTTGAGACGCCACCGGGGCTGGTTTCAAACTGCAAATTCGATTGGTCTGAGAAGTTGATGGGAATTTCTTTGTAGGCGAGATCTGGCTTGTCCACCACATCAGGACGCTTGGGTTCGCGTGGCAATGACAGCCCCCTGTGGCGGATGCAAAGCTTGTGCAGTTCCGTTACCTCTGATACACTTGTGCTGTTCCCACTGTCACGGAAACTGGCCAACGGAGGACGCACTTTTACTCCAGTCACCGTCACTGAGCCCTCTATGGCTTTACGCAGCTGGAGATACAGAGCCCCAGGCAGGGGGGGAAAAGAAGAAAGCAGTAAAAGAGAATAGCGAGAGAGAAGGTGGCATTAATGATCATATACAGAAAAAATCATCTATCAGAAGCTCAAACAAATAAAGGAAACATGCACACCTCTTTGAGAGAGACCACTCCAACTAGACGCCCCATGCTTGTAACATAGGCGTGATCCAGACCCAGCAGAGAGAAGATAGTGTGGGTCTGTGGAGGAAGAGAGATGGGTCATGGCCTTGGTATTTTGCTACTTTAAGTATATTTTGATGTGAATACTTCTGTGGTATGTCATTTTAAATGCATGGCTTTTGCTTGTTACAGAGTATAATCTATTTCCACACTATGGTATCACTATTTTTACTGTACTTAAGTAAAAGCTTTGAGTACTTCTTCCACTGCACACTACATGGAATAACTGTCCATCCGGATGCTCATTTAGATGATATTCTGCATTAATCAAATCATTAAAACACCAATAAACTAGGATTCATGGACCTCATTAGTCAGTGCCATGCATTGTTATGCTGTAACATTAACACCAGAGAAGACATTTGGGCTAGTGGTTAAACTCACAATGAAACTAGATTTTGTAGTTGAAGTTTTTTATTTCGTCCCACTTGTAACAGGACTTAGCTAGGTAACTGCTGTAAAAATATCTGGGACATTATTGTGAAATATGCATATGATAAATAAAATGGTCAATGTCATTTAGGCCTTTTTTTCTTGAAATCGTACCTTATGCAGAGATGTTTGCTCCACCAGCTGGAAGGGAGCGGGATCAATCTTACAGTTCTTGAAATCCACCGGCTCATCGAGCTGCTGCTCCTCCCACTCTGCTATCTGCAATGAGAAAGATGACAAGACACTACAACGTCTGAACTCTGAGTTGTAAAAGTCATTTTTGCATAATTTCTAGTAAGTGTACTGTATGTCTCACGTCTGATGGGGACATGCCATCTTCCACTTCAGTAGAGTCCTAAAAAGATGAAATAAAGTAAGACATACATTGTCCATGTTTATACATTATGTACACTACATAATGTACCAGCACATACACATTACACAGGGCACAATCTGAATAGCATACAGTATCACATAGAGTTTCAGAGGAAACACTGAGAGAAAAGTTTGGTTTATGGGTCAAGCAGGGCACCTGCTACTCGGTACCCATAAAACCATACTGACAACACCAATAACACCATTAACTTTAAGAATCAAGCACCTTCAAATTAAACACACAACACCTTTTCCAAAACATACAATGACACTACCACACACAGAACAAGCATCACGGCAGTCCAAAGTGAAAGCTGATGAAACATTTGCTTTAACACTGATGTTGAAAAGAAGATGAAACCGTTGCCACTATAAAAATCGCCTCATCTCTCTCTCTCTCACACACACTTTGCTCTCTCTGCAAAACCACTCTAATGCTTTGACTTGCGCACTACTAATATTTTGGTCAGCACTCATTACGTGTGTGTCGCAAGGCAACGGTTACTAAGCAACAGTCTCTAGGCGGCAGACAATCTTACCGCCATGGAGATCCTCACTCGTTTGGACTTGGGCTTTCTTTTTTCAGGAGAAGCCGGCCCAGCCGAGCTCTTCCAACCGGGGAGAAGAAGGCATCAACAACACAGCACATTAACAGAGCATCTTACACGGTGTCACTGCAACATTGGATCCAGTTTGACTTCTGCTGGGAGAAGTCCCTGAGATGCGAGCACAATGTTGCTGAAAGGGTATAATTACTACACCACAGATGAAAGTGAGGGCAAAAAATCTGTACATGAAACCCAATGTTCATACAACATTGGGTGATTGATACACTGCCAGAATAAAAGGTTTTTGAACATTATAACATTTTTGTTTAGCACTTTGAGTTGCTATGTTTCTTAAGTAGCTTTAAAGTTGAAAAAAAAACACTTTATCTGACACTATATACTACTATTATTTAATCAGCTTGTTGGTTTCTAGTGAAAGGCCTCGACAACTATAGATGGATTGCCATGAAATTTTGTTCAAACATTCCTGTATCCCTGCATTGCAATAACTTTGATTTTCATTTGACTTTTCATTTTAGAGCCATGCATTTTGGTAATTTTGCTAACAAAGGGAATGGCATTAAATCACCTACTAATTAGCTCAATGGACCGCTGTGCCTCAATACAACCTCACGGAGCTGCAGCATTGTTCACACACAACAGAAACAAAGGAAGAATCACACACAACAGAAACAAAGTAAGGAACTATAAACCAAGACTCCATGTTATCATGACTGCATCATTACATCAAATGTTAATATGTAACATACACAGTTTCCCAAAAGCTGATATTTGGTAACTTTAGGATTGCTCCAATAATAATAATAAAAGTTCTGTGGGTTTGAACAATGACTGACCCAAGTGCATCAGCAATGTTAAAGGGGTTTAAAAATGGACAAAACATTTTTACCTGACACCATCATGTATTGCTTAAAAAGGTAACCAAAAAATGCTAACATGTAGGATGCACAAAAACGTTTGACTGGCGGTGAATCTGTTATTTAGTGAGGCGGCAATGACTCACAGAAGTTTTAAAACTCCACAGCATGAGATCACACAGGAAAACCCTGCTGCATGTGGGTGGATCCTGCCAATCACCAGGAGGAAGACGTGGACGGCATATGCGTGGACTCAGAGAGAGCACACACACCCACGCATACGATATGTGTCACAATCATACAGTACACTTGCACCCACACATATATCCTTCTCTCTTTCTCACCTCCAGCAAGTCCTTGTCTTGGTCAGCACAGGAGAGGGTCTGAGAACCTCGGAGAGAAAAAACAAAAAACAGTTTATTCCATTTGGATCTGCTTGTTCTCAGTATCCTACATCAGTGTTTTTCTGTGTGTGTGTGCGTGCGTGTGTGTGTGTGCGTGCGCAATGTAAAGCACGTACTATTTGGAGTCTCTGGGTCACTGATGGCTGACACAGTTTTCAAGGCAGATTTTAGAGGAAGTTGAACGTTGGAAACGCCTGGGCTGAAGGAGGAAGACTCCTCTGTGGATATCTACATGGAAAATGTATTAACAGAGGAAGCCAGACAAAAGTGTGCATGCGCACACACAAACAGCCCCACAAGACACAGAAAAGACAAACACGAACACATGCAGATAAACAAACAGGACAGCACAGGTAAAGGCACAGACGACAGAGACACAGAAGACATGTGTTAATGTAAATGTAGAAATAAAGCACATTTATACAGTTAACAGTTAACACTTACCACGACAGTGTTGTCCAAAAACACCATCTGTGCCTTTACCTACTGCTACATGCTTCACAGTACACATGCTGTGCCTGATTCATTTTTAATCTACCGCTACATCCCAACCCAAGCCAGACTTTGCCCCAGCCCAGCCCAGCCCTGGCGCCCCCGCACGCCTCACACCTCTTGGGTGCTCACCAGGAAGCGCACCGCTTGGCGAGCGTTGGTGTTGGTCGAGGCGTTGATGTGGGTGTGGGAGCAGGGGGAGCTGGGCGTGCTGTCGGTGTTCAGGCTGGGCAGGGGATCGTGGTTGCCGTTGTCCTGGGCCAGCCGGCGGAGGTACTCCAGCCTCCGCTGGCGGCACAGCTGGAAAGAGAGCAGCGACTGGAGCTGCAGTCGCTCTATGGAGCCTAGCAGGATCATCGAGTCTGAAGGAGAAAGAAGGAAGAAGAAGAAAAAGGTGACAGGAAATGTATTAGTGAGTGTAATGCAGACAAAGTTCCCAGAGGTAAAAGTAGAACAGCAAATACAAAAATTAAAAATGTCTGATGCAACCACCTCATGACTAATTCTGCATACAGTAGAACAAATGTCAGTTTTAGTAAGCCGTTTAGAGATTTATGGCATTTTCACACCAAAAAGTCCGGACCAAGGTCCAAGCCAACATCCGGGTTTAATTACCTTGTATACATTTGATTCTTTTTGGTTTCACATAGTAATTTTGCCAACGCACTAAAGATTTTTCCATGACATACCTACGGCGTGTTGTCACCACGTATGTGTGTTGCATCTCCTGATTGGTGAGTAGACAGGCGTGCGTCTGACATTGGTGTGTTGTCATTTTGGCATTTTTTGGCGGGTGGTCTTTTCCGTGTGAATGAAAATGAATGAACAAACAAATGTGCAAATATCCCAATTGCGTTATTATGGTATTACTACCAGCAGCAACAAGGTTTTGTCTGACCAAATTGAAATTAAATATCTAATCTCCTCCTCTCCCCACGTACTTCCACAACTCATTTTATCTTGTTCTAACAGGGTTTTCTTTTTTCTTTTTTTTTAAATCAATACATTTTTTGTATGGGGAAGAAGAGCATTTAAGTAAGGCCTTGGCTTGTCTCTCCTCTTATATTAAATAAATCAACAGTTCTAGTTAGACACTGCCCGTGCCAGTGCCAGCTGGAAACGTCCTCGGGTAGAAATAAGACCTGAGACGGGGCAACACTGTGTTTAAACTGTGAAACCATTCACATAAACCCATCAACATGATCCCCTTAGAAAGTAATAACATCATAAACCATCTTAAATTCCAATTTGTTATGAGCTATAAGTTGCCTAACTTTCTATAATTGGTCCGAAAGTCCGAACCATCCAAAAAAGTGTTTTCATACTGTAAATGAACCAAACCATGGTTCAGTTTGGTCCGGAAACGAGACCACCTCTTTTGATCGGACCAAAATGTGGTCTTTTGATCCGGACTGTGGTCCGAGGCACCTTTCTCACCTGGAATTTTGGTTCGGACCATACTGAAAAGTCGAAAGTCTGGACCAAATGAGGTAGGTGTGAAATCGCCCTTAGTCTGCACTCATGGACATACAAGGAACAACCTTCATGAAGACAAGATTTATTGCAGGATTGTTAAATTAGACTGCAGGTTGACTAAGTGTACTGTAGGTTTAAAATGATAATTTTACTTATGACATTCTCTGACTTATCCTATCAAAGGGGTGAAGTTATTTCAACTGAGAAACAATTGAATGCTTGTTGCATTAGCTAAGTTTTAAAAACTGTCAAATTACAAATATTGATTCTCTTCTAGATTTCAGTTCAGTTTCTAAATCATAATGTTGCCAATTGGACTATTTTATTGTGACTGATTGTGTTTTTTGATAATCATGGTTTATTCGTTTTTTTGTTTAAAAACAAACAAAATGGATTGGTAGAAAAGCATGATTATAATCCGGAATGTAAGGTATTGATGAAGTTTCATTTTGGTTTCTATTCTGAAACACAGGTATCAGCACTAGTATTGAAACAATAGCAGCTTGTTCTCCAAATTGAAAGGATCGATTGACTAGTATCAAGTTGAACACCGAGACTTTACTTACCACTGGACTCAACCAGGGCCAGTGTTTTGAGGTGACCAGTCAGCAGCATCTCCTGCAGGTCTCGATAGCAAGAGATAAGAGTGATGTAGCGCACATCCCTGACCATAATGTCCTCCACTCGGATATTGTACTTCCTAAAAGATGGAAAAGGGTAGGAAGTGATGTGAAGAGGGAGCATGAGAGATGTGTATACAGGAGAGGGAAATACATGAAAGGCAAGAGAAGGAGAGAGGAGATGCAAAACAAATAAGGGCACAGAATAAGAATCAAGAATAACAAATATAAAAAGGTACAACTCCATTGGAATGCTGCAGACTAAGTCTCACTCGTGATGTCCCATGCCCAGCTCAGGTAGATAAGGGAGTTTCTTGATGCGGATGATGGAGTCGTACAGTGATGGTTGGAGCGACTGGGCCACGGCGTTGGCCAGGATCACAGCGATCATCACAGGCAGGATGTGGGAGATCTGACCAGTCAGCTCAAACACTATGACTGCTGTGGATACAGTGTGGGTGACTGCTCCAGACAACGCTGCAGCACCTGTGTAGGAGGGAATTAAAGAAACATCTTTTTCTGTCTTCTCTTTAAAGCCATTCATTCAGTTGATAGGGGCGGTTTTAGTGCGCGAAGAGGCATCTTTTTTAACAGGAATTAAAAAATTAGAGTTAGATAAACGTGCAAGCTATCTGTGTGTTATTAATCAGAGAAGAGTTTTCTGCAACAGCCGCATTAAGACAATTACAAAGTCAGCCTATTATCACCTTAAGAATATATCAAGGGTTAAAGGACTTATGTGTCAACAGGATTTGGAAAAACTTGTCCATGCTTTCATCTTCAGTAGACTTGACTACTGTAACGGGGTCTTTACAGGTCTCCCCAAAAAAATCAATTAGACAGCTGCAGCTGATTCAGAACGCTGCTGCTCGAGTCCTCACTAAGACCAAGAGAGTGGCTCATATTACTCCAGTTCTGAAGTCTTTACACTGGCTTCCTGTACCTCAAATAATTGATTTCAAAGCACTTTTGCTAGTCTATAAATCACTAAACAGTTTAGGGCAAAAATACAATTCTGATCTGCTAGTACACTATGACCCCCCCAGACCACTCAGGTCATCTGGGACAGGTCTACTTTCTGTTCCTAGAGTCAGAACTAAACAGGGGGAAGCAGCGTTCAGTTTCTATGCTCCTCATATCTGGAACAAACTCCCAGAAAACTGCAGATCTGCTGCTACTCTCAGTTCTTTTAAATCAAGGCTGAAAACCTTTCTTAAAATGATGTTCATTTCTTTAATGTTTAATTTCTTGTACTACACTGTAACTTTTATTCTTGGGTTTTATCTGTTTTTTGTTTTTTTCAACTGTTTCTTCTGTGTTTTATCTGTTTTTATTTTTTAACTGTTTTTTTAAATGTTTTTGCTTAAAGCCTTTTGAATTGCCATGTTGCTGAAATGTACTATACAAATAAAGCTGCCTTGCCTTGCCTTGCATGACAGCAAATCCAAACCAGATTATCTGCTGGAAGCCATTCTAATTCATAACATTTAGCGCCACCTTTACCAGTGAGTCATGACCACGAACAATTTTCTATTTTACTTCGGTCCAAAATTTAGTATTCAGCATAAATGGAATCAGTTTTCATCAGTCACATTCTATAAGCTGGTATGAAGTGATGAAAATGACTGCAGCTTTGCAGCGGGAACGGTTTCAATCACACAGGAGAGAGGAGAAGTGAAAATTGGCCTGAGAATTAGTTATCAAGGCAAATTAGATACAAAATGGTGACTTAAAGCACAAAAAGGAAAAAAAAGAACTCACCAACTACAGCATAACCGCCGGGAACTATGGGATACACACTGCCGTCAGCATGTATGCCATCAGGAAACATGGTTGCCATGACCTCTCCAACAAGTCTGCCAAATCCTGCACCTGTCAATCACACGCAGAAAGGAAGGAGTTATTAAAAGAGGTTTTTACATTGCAGTAGAAACATTAGAAAACAAAATAGAATTTATTCACCAATAAGAAAAACTGGCATGAAGGCCCCGCATGGAACCGGCATGGTGGTGGCCACGGCAGACATCCAGAACTGAAACAGCGAGAAAAGGGATGAATCATGGTCAGTCATCAAATCCTACACATTTTCTAGACATAATTATGTCGAAGGCCTACCTTCATGATGATGAAGAGGATGAGTGTGATGAAGACGTTGACCTGTGGGTGTTTCCAGGCGTGGTGGTGGCTGGTGTAGTCAAACTCCTCTGCCACACCATGGCGGCACCACGTGCGGTTGTCGAACAGTGCGACCAGAGACTCATGCTGCGTCAGCTGACAGGTCGACATGAGACAAAGGAAAGGTTATGTGAATGTCTGTTCCTTATGCTACCATGCCTGACAGACCTGTGCAGGAGGCCTTAAAAGCTCAGCAGCAAAGGCTACTCTAAATTTAAATTGTCATTTTGGGTGTTATTGACTTTACAAAAGAAAGAAAAAAACTGCTATCAGAGTAAGATCATTTCCCCTGCTTTACAACTCCAATGGCTTCCAGTATTGTCTAGAAACAAAAAATGAACAAAAAAGTGTAACTTTTTTGATGCCAGTTCAGCAACTTTTATTATACTCTTTTGTGTCAGGATTTTGACAATACTTTTTCACTCTCTGAAAACTGCACCCGACAAATACAAGTTATTCTCTTAACTCACTAGAAGATGTTTTTATCTTGTTTTGACAGTCTGAAAGGCTAAATACCAATGGAAATGGCTTGTTATGCAGGACGATTGTGCAACACCAGCACTAAAATGGTTTGCTCTGTTGATAATCATTGATAAAAAAGCTCAAACTACATTTCAAATATCAGACGTTTCCAGTGGCAGTACAAAGTGTCTGCAACCAGAGGTGTATAGTGTTATTTTTGCACAAATGCTGCAACACTGCAATCTCCCAACATTCATCAAAGAAGAAGCACACATAGAAAAGCCTAAATATAAAATTATAAAAACACAATAAACATCCTGTTTTCTATTGTTTGCATTTATTCAAAAGCAAAAAGAAAATACTTGTTTCAAGTTTGCTTCATCATTATAGTAATCCATATCAGGAAAAAACACACAGCTATTGAACAGTATAACAAGTATAGACTAAGGAGTACAAAATAACCCACAACCAACACTAACTTCATTTAAAATTACCATCAATCATGAAACAACAGTCAAGGCTGACATTTGTGCTGTCTTAAGAGTGTGAAAGTATTTTCTCACCTGTCCCGCCATGAATTGCCCGAAGCCCGGTGGGAATGTGAGAGTGGAGATCAGCAGGGTGACGAGAGCGGGATACACCAGACGCCTGACAGGAAGAGATGGACTGTGGGGTCATTAATGGGTGTGCTTGTCACACTATATGTGCATGTTTGATTTCTGGGTGGTGCGAATGGAAGAACTAGAAATAGCTCTGTGTGATGTAAGAAACTGACCCAACTTATACAAGGACATCACTTACATCTCAATACTACATTAACATTGTGATATAAGCAAAACCAATTTAAACAAGTTTAAGGGCACATATGCAGGATTTTGTTCTTTCTTGGGTCTAGTTACAGTTTAACTGATTAAAATCTGGCTTTCCAAGATACATCTTGTATATTTGTTGGGATTTTAAAGGAATAATACAATATTTTGGGAAATACACATGTTCACTTTCTTGCAAAGAGTTAGATGAGAAGATTTATACGAGAGTGGTTTCGATCCTTCACCCAACTATCGGCAAGAACGCAAATAAGTGCACATCAGGAATAAGATACTCACTTCCTCAGCAAGAACTTGTTAATAGTCTTCTGCTTCCTCATGCACTCTACAATCAGCCGGTTCAGGTAGACAAACAGAGCACCACCAAAACCACAGGCAATCCTACAGACAGACAAAGACACACCTGTTCAGTCTATTGAAGGTGATACAGGAGAGCATCCAGGGAGAAATCTGAAAAGCAATCACACTGCCACTGAAATACAATTTGACTGCACCTGGTTAAGTCACTTTCTGGTGCTTTTGAAAGGAAGCCAACCGATATTAGGTTGTTGTTTTTCTCTTTAAAACGTTTTGGCATCAAACTAATCAAATTTGGCACGTGCTGATGTGGATACAGTCTCAATTTCAATTTCATGCCCTGTTCATCGAATACAAATCAACCTTCACATTCTCAGCAGGAATGTGACCAGGAGGAGACTACAGACAATGATCTCTTCAGTAACTCAGGCTCCAAACTGCTCTGGGATCAGGATTCAGTTAAAAGTGGCATCACTCCAGAGAAACACACTCACCCAAGGATGGCGAACGCCGGCAGCTCCTGAAGATCAAACGGAAAGTCAAGACGGAAACGGGTCTTGAAAAGAGCAGTGATGGTCTCTGAGGAAAAAGAAGATTGTTGTCATTGTGTGTAGACACAGAGATTTGTTACAGATGCACATATATTACACTGACCTTTAAAAGAGACTGGACACTAGCTATATTGGTATATATTATATGTTATATTGGTTGTAATAAAATATCTGCTTACAAATACAGAATCAAATATTATGTGATGTTAAATTCTATAAATAATAATGACCCTTTTCCTTCAAAGGGATTAATAATATAAGGTATGATGAAAGTACTATCTAAAGCTTTTTCCAGTTTTAATTTTATGAGATCTTACTTATTATCAATCCAGAAAACCGTGAAAAAAAAACACACCATAGCAAAGTCACACACAGAGTTACACAAACGCAGAAAAACTGCTACACAAATGTCGAATAAGGACTTCAAGGACTTGAGGAAAAATTCTCCCTTACCTTCCTCCTGGTTCCACACCGCCAGCACTCTGAATATGAAGGCACTGAAGGTGGCTGCAAAGAAGCCCCTCCAGTAGTTCCTCACCGCAAAAAACGTGGAAGTGACCTCAATACTGAACAGCACCCCTGCACCACACACACACACACACACACACACACACACACACACACACACACACACACACACACACATTTGTAAAGACATTCCCAAGACTTTTTCAAGAAATAGTTGAAAGTTTATTTGTCCAAAGGGCAATTTATCTTAGCCAAAAGGCTGCCACATAAAAATATATAATATGATACACACATGGACAGACACAATACATTAAATACACACAGTGATGTATGGGAAGAGGCCATGATAAGGCAAGTTGGCAACTCCATCTGCAGAGGGCTTTTAATCTAAATTTCTAAGCTTGGATGAAAGGGTACATGAACTGATCCTGGCTCCAAAGGAAAGGTTACAGGGTAACTTAAAACAATTGGAAACATCCTTTGACATGACTATTCATTCAAAATGTTATGTTAATTGTTGCCAATAGTTGCTGAGACACAGTATGTTGCTCTGAATCAAAGAGACAGACAGACAGACTGACCAAGATTGGCAACTGCTTTCCTGCTAGCGGGGTAAATATTTTTCTCATCTAATTAGCTCCTGTAATTATCTACCATAACTAAACACCATACCATTCAATCTGAGGCTGCAGCTATGTTGTCTTACCTCCGATGGGGGCAGCGAAGCAGCAGCCCACACCAACTGCACAGGCAGCCGACAGCATCTCTGTGTTCCTCAGCTCGTTCTGTCCGAAAAGAGTCAGACACACACACACACACACACACACACACACACACACACACACACACACACACACACACACACACACAGCCGTGCATTCAAGCAAATACACACACAAACTATCAAATCCCAACAAGTGTTAGGGTTAGCTGTACGTGCAAATGCTACAAATACACAGACAACAAATGCCTGTCTCATGAAAAACCAAACGGTTTACAAATGCAACAGTTTTAGCTGCTGCTGTATCTTTTGACGTTGGACGAGATTACATATGAGTGGTGAGATATGGGAGGCCATAATTGAAAACCCAGGATTGACAATGCCTTGCTGTAATGGTTTGCTGAACAGAATCGGGAGACCAATGGAAAAGCATCAATCTAACTCTGCTTCTGAAATGGACAGCATGGATTACTAATGGAAATGACTGGAATTGTCAAAAAAGAAAATTATCTGACTCGTGCATTTCATACCTTGCTTCCCTCAAAGGGCTCTTCCTTTAGCAGAGAAAGTGGAAGAAAAAAAAAATAAGACAAATGTGTGTGAGTGCGATCTGTACAAGTGCAGAGGTTACCTTCTATTTTTGCTCCTGGAAGACATCCAACTTATTATCCAAACCACACAAAATCAAAACAAGCGGCGAATGAGCTTCAGCACAGTCTTGATTCAGCAGTGAACTGAATTAACATTTTCCCAAAATGAGTATGTTTAATGGCTGCACAGTCGACACCTGAACTATTTCAGTCTGTCTAACTGCGATGTCATCATTGCAGTCTATCATCCTCCGTATTGATGGTGATGCTGGTGCTGCTAGTACATGGAGGAGAAGCATTGCACACTTTCCACTGCAGAAATCGACAGAAGCCCAGGGTGTGGTCTCACATGAGTGGAGGTGAGAGTGTGTCCTGGGGAACGGCAGAAAGTCAAGTAAAACATCAAGACAAGGAATATCTGATATGTGTGTGTGTGTGTGTGTGTGTCCTCTCTATACTTTCACACTTTCAAATGGACCCAAAATGCCTTTAAATAAATCTTTCAATTTCAAAAGTTTTTTTTGTCAAAACGTTTTGGCTCTGTCTCTGAAAAATCATGACGCAGTAGTAGAAGGGCAGATTATGTGGACGTGGCTATGCAAAAACTATGTTTTAAAGTACTGTCACCAGTGGCGACGGCCACCCTGGTACCTGCTGCCTTGCAAGTTTCATATGCATAATATGCAATATGCAAATTAAAGCTGTATATTTTTATATTTATTACAGTGAATTTGCTATTCTATATACACAGATACATAAAACATTAAAACAGGATTGTTGTGGAACTCAAAACGTTGAACATTTTGGCCATAAAGCAGAATTTCATAAAATAGTAAAATATTTCCTTTAAATCTGAAATCTGTAATGTGATGTTGGATTTGTCGGAGGTGTCGTTCAGTGTCACTGAATTTGAACTGAAGTGATTAAGTTTGAAGATATTTTACATTTGTGTCGTCATCAGGACGTAACGCAAACATGATCAATATTTTTTTTAAATCTAAGTGTAGAGAGAGCACCAACTACTGTAAATATAATGACATGTTTATTAAGAAACGTCAATGATTTAATCTCTAATCTCTCGATTTGGACAGGCACGTTTCTGTAGCTACATGCTAACTTCAGGGAAAGCTGTAATCTTGGTTGCAGATGCTACTTTCTTGCCAATTTCGGATCACATTCCTGCTCAAACATGTCCGGTTGTGCAGTTTTTGGTTTAGAAGCCTTTATTGGTGATTTCTCACATTAGAAAGTGCCAATATACTCCAGTCAGTTTTCAGCTGCAATGACGGACAGGAAGGGAAGCCCAAGTGTTGACGTTGACACGTGTATCGGGTGCGATCTAGCACATACCCAGATTCGGTAGAACATGTAAACAGTGTATCCCGGTATTAGGTCTCTTTTAAAAGTTCAAAAACTCAAACAGGTTAAAATCTGTACTTTAGTAAATCGGCATTCCTTCTTTAAATGGTTACTATCCTCACCATGTAAATCCCACCGAAAAGAGGAGCCATGAATTTGCTCAAGAGAGCAGCGCACAGACTGGCAACATGAACGAAGGGTCCCTGAGAGGAAGGATGAAGAGAAATCATGATGTAAGTAGACAGGATATGATTAAAAGCACATTTTAGTAGAGCATGCTGCACTCAGGTTCAGGGGCATAAACCTTGCACGATTAAAGCCTACTCAGACTCAAATTAAAAACAACTTTACAACCCCCCCAAATAGAAAAATGCAAGTGTCATTAGCAGTAAATCACTTTCTTATTTTATTTTCGCAGCCGCAACTTTAATGAGATTAGAAGAAGCAAAATGATTATATCCTTCCCAACAGTAAACTTCAAAAACTGTCAAGCAATCTGTCATGTGTCAGAAGACCAGTGAAGGTAAGAGATGAAGAAAAAGAAACCCTCTACCTCCTTCCCTAGGGGCATCCCACTGCCCAGAGCACAGGTCAGGCCAATGACTTTGGCCACAAACGTCTTAAATGTTAAGTACTCCTTCAGGACAACCCCCCTCAGTATTGTCTTCATCTCAGGAATACCTGAACCTGGGTAATGAAAAAGAAAGAGATGCCAGGTGGGATGTGGTGATGGTGTGGAAAGAAAGGATTAGTTGAAAGAAAAGTAATTACAGAGAGAGGGATGGGGGGAATAAATGAAGAGCAAGGGAGGTGGGTGAAGGGAAAAGCTGATTGATTTTCATATAGTTTTCTGTATGCACATCTCATCAGAGGGATATTGTATGGATTTTCTGCAGACGTGACCTCTAAGACACCTACAGCATATGTCCTTGGAGGCCTTATGGTGCATTATAGAGTAAATTACAATATTCAAACACAGAAATATGAATGCCTATGTTTATGCATGACTTGTTCGAGTGTGTGTAAGTGTGTATGTGCGTCTTACCCACAGCCTGGGGGGCCAGAATCTGTGTGAATCCTGCTGAGAAAGTGATGAGCACTACAGGGTAGGTGACCCAGGCGATGTACTGCAGAAGCATGTTACTGTCCAGTCCACCATACATCCACTTCTGTGCTGCACACACACACACACACACACACACACACACACACACACACACACACACATTCATCTCAGTACAATGCAGTAGAAAACTAAACCACTTAACAACTAGTTTCCCCATCTTACAATATTAATTGGTTGTGAATATATTCACCCAATTCCTCTGCTCTTCATTATAGGCTAAAATAATTGATTTTCCACCTAAAATCAATTATTTATTTATTTTTTGGGGGGGGGGGGTCAATTGTTAATGTAAACATTAGGTTGCTTGTAGAATTTATAGCATACGGTCACTGAGAATCTCTTTTATATACAAGCAAAATTGGTATTGTAACTGAAATTTCCCTAACCTAATTGATATTGAATCAAAAAGATTGTAATCAAATCAGGACCTTGTGAATTGGAATCGAATGGATTTGGAAAATCATTGGCAACACCCATGCCTACTTCATTCCCACCCTTTGACCTCCCATCTCTGCCTGATTCATGTATTTGTCTGCACTTCGTAGCAGCTTCGACATTTTAAACTCCAGTCTATTTGACAGGACTATGGTTAACTTTTCCTCAGATCTCTGCAGGGTAATGTCCAGCCAGAGTTTTCTGTTGCATGACTAAAACTGAGCATATTTTGCAGTGACACCGCATTTTTTTCTCCTCCAAGATGACTGTAGTTCAAAGACATGCCAATAAACCAGAGCATGTTTTCCTCCCATCCCCAAATGCTATGTGGAATAGCTAGACCCAGCCAGACCAAAGCAAGACTGAGTGGGACTCTCAACCTAGAGGACAGGCCCCTCTAAAGGGTCACAAAATAAAATCTGAGGGGTTGGAGATGGGGCATGTTTTGTTTTTTGCTTTTATGTGAAATATTGGATGCATCTTTTGGCTTCAAACTGTTAACAAAGCACTTTTTTTGATAAGCTTATATTTTGTATAAAAAAACTAATGAGTAACTATACCTGTCAAATAAATATAAGGTAGAAGTTTAAAGTGACATAAAAAAAGAAGTGTTTCACCAAGGTGTGAAAAGTAACTGAGGTTTTGTAAATTGATGGTGTATACCTGCTCGTACAGTATCTTTAGTGGTATACATTCAATCTTCAAAAAACTCTACTGATGTGAGAAAGAAAGAACCTAAAGTTATCTGTATGGTAATGTACTATTTTAGGGTTAATCATGTCAGAGAATTTTCTTTCTTTCAATACAAATTTTCTTTATAGTTTTCTGTTAATTTTTAAATATTAATTAAAAACAGTTTATTAGTTCAATACTACTGCGGCAGAATGCCAGTAATTTTGTATTAAAACCATCTTCACACCTGACAAGGCCTGGGTTAATACTTTGCTGCCCTTTATTCACCGTCCATCTATCCACCTGTCTTTCTAGCTCTTTCTTCTCTTTTTCTGGCTCTCTGTCTCTTTCCTACCTTCTTGGCAGAAGGCAATGGCGTAGTCCATGACCCAGCTGACAAGAGCCATGAGCAGCCCCAGCAGAATGAGGAAGATCCAGTCCTCCCCCACTCGCGAGATCAGGAACTTCTGGCAGCGGGACGCACACACTGAGGACACAGAGACAGGAAGGGACAGAGGAAAAGCAAAAGTAAAATCTGATGAATGGTGTAAAAAGAGACAGAAGAAATATATTTGTTGGTGTTACTTTGTAAAAGAACCATTGAAAAACAATTCATTGGCCAAGATTCAGCAAAATAATGTTTATTCTGTTGTATTCTACTCTGGTAACATCATTCTGGATTAGTTGAAATTTCCTAAAGACAAAGAAAAAACAATTATTCTCATGCTGTGTCGATAAAGGATCCAATTTCACATGATAAACTATAAGGAGAATGGTGTATTATACAGACAATTATTAGATTGGACAGAGAGATATCCATTTAACCGACGTGAGTGAGCAGCTAAAATAATAATAACAAACTGGAGGTTATTATATGGTGAAAAGGTTGAGTGTGAGCATCGCTTCAGCCACCTCAAATATAAAAAAGAGACAAAACAAAAATGGGTCACGGTTATAAATTCTACTATTACATTAAAATCTATAACTCTAAGCTAGGTCAGCTAAAAGAAGCATCACTGGACTCATTTCCTCTCTCAAAACCTGGAATTCACTTCAGAATTCAGAGCATTCATAGATGTGCAGTCCCAAGAGAGGCTAAATATATGCTACTAACACATTTCCCAGATCCATATTTCATATTTTTTGCTCCCCCATTGAAGTCATATAGTCACAGACAAGGTATGGAAGTCAAACGAGGGATTTTTCTTTAAAGGATCTGTTGGCAATAAAGTTAATAAATAAAGTTAAGAATATGGACAGACTTTTCCTTTAAGGCTGAATTGAGTTCCACTTTAAAACTATTTCATCTGGAAATTTTACTTGTGGAAAGTTTCAAGAAGTTTGAAAAATTGAAAGAATGACATTGTTATTTCCCTTATCCTTTACTTCTTTTAACTTTTATTGTTCTACAACAAGTCAAATTTATGACTATGTTGCTTGTACAATTGGAAAAGAAGTAGTACTTCTCCTTCTTGATCATGTTCACAAATATTTATTGCTGTTTGAATGTTATTGCTACTGTGTAAACAATCATAAACAATATACTAAATGACACTGCAACAGTCTTTCTGGTGCAGAAATTTGGGTCACGGGGCAATGTTGAGTCTCCTGTGTGCATGATGGGGCAAGCTCCCTGGCCAGGCCACCTGCTGGATGGAAAGTTGCCAACAGAGAACATACACATACAAAACACACTCATGTGCAGACAAAGCCTTCACACAGGGGATACACCAATGTCAGAGAGAAATATTTAAGCATAAATCTATCTGTGCAGATTTGACTGCCATGTTCTTCACTGGATCTATAATGTTTATTTCACAGTTCATTGGACACACACACACACACACACACACACACACACCTCGTATGGCACCTGCAAAGCCACATACTTCCGTGTGCATCTTGGCTCACATTAACATCCGCAGGCTCAGTGGCGATCGCAGATGTCTTCTCCTGATCCCGTTATAAAAAATAAAAATAAATCACACCCAACGCCAGACATTTTCTCCACCTCTGCTGGTCCTGCATTGCATTACCTGAAGCCAACTATATGTAAATAAGGAATAAATCTAAAAAATAACAAAATAAAAATTTACTAAAAACAGTACTTGCAATAATGTGACATAATGATGCTATATAATCCCAGAGAGATCACTCCGAGTTGAAATAAACGTAGTGAGGCAGTACATATCTCCCGCTCTTCATCACGACCAGTAGCAGAGCCCTTGGCTGCATGTGTAGGCTGCCTTGTTCAAAAGCTGCAGCTCCAGTTACTGATCTGAACCGAGGCACACTCATAGTCCATCATCCACAGAGATGATGTTCCCACACAGATACATCATGAGAGGAAAACACTAAAACTCCCACATCCACCAAATGTGAAGGTTCCCTCCTTCTACACATTACTTAACAGGACAACAGCAGAACCTGTCCAGCCTGAGTGTCTATCTAAAGACAAGGCTAAAAATACAAACATAGCTTGATCTACGAGCACACAGCACACAGACAGCAAGCACACAAATCACTCTGGCTGGCTCCTGATCTGAGAGTGATTGTTTTAAATGGCTTCCATTACAGCAAACGAGCAAGGCTAGGCTGATATAGTGTAGCCTTCCCCTGTGGTGCAATGTATCGAGCTTTAATCTGATCGCAAGTCACCCAGGACAAAGAGGCAGAACCGGCTTGTGGAACAAAGCCACACTGGCTCACTTGTGCAAACACATGTCAAAACAAACTGGATTTCTGTTTTACTGAGCTTATCTAATCAGTTTTTAAGATTTTATGTGTGGATCTTTGTATCTAAAAAGGTCAGTTCAACTAAATCTGGGGGTGCAACTAACCTGGCCCAGACAGGTTCACGTCTGTGGCCCCCCAAGACAGAATTAAGTAAGTACATTTCCCGTACTTTAGCGAATGTAAACAGGAAGTGTATTGTCATCATGGATTCAATGAGTAACACCACAAGCTAAAACTTGAGCCAATTTCTAAGCTTATCTTTGTTTACATTTTGGCACCATGAAAGTATTCTGATAGATGTACAAAACACCTACAGTATCCCTGTATGACATTGATACTGAAGAAAACGTACACACACACACACGCGCATGCATGCACGCACGCACACACAGAAGCCTGTATTGTGGACTTCAGACTACAGTAGAGCTTTCTTCTGGTGCCACTCCGTTATCTGGAGTCATTGGGGAAGACGAGACATAAAATAATCTGACAGTTCAGATCAGAGTTCTCACAAAAATACACACACCCCAAAGCCAATATCTGTCCATAGTTACACAAACACACAGATGTGTACAAGGTGGGCCACTGGCAGCCAGCAGAGGGGGCAGTCTTTGTCTAACATTGAGACAGCCCTTGTTGGCTGGAGGTCATTGCTTTAGATCTATTGTGTTCACACACACACACACACACACCCTTTGGTCTGACATTCCCAACATGAGCACTACACTACCTGCACACATTGTCTCTTCAAGAACACCCTGAAGACGATTTTAACACTTACAATGGCACTTTGCACAGGGCTCTTTCTCATAATCCAGCAGATCTGCAGCACGACTGCGAACACTGGTGTTCCTCCGCAGTCCTCCACCATCCCGCACTCCTCCATCCCGTAGGCGGGCTGCTTCCTCCTTGGCATACACACCCAGCTCCTGGGTGTACCGCCCATACATCTGTGCGCATGGAAGACAGCAAAAAAATTATTAAGAGTGCTCCAATCAGGATTTTTGGGGCTGATCAGTGATTGCTGGAAGCAGCATTGGTCAATACCGATCACCAATCACCAATCACCAATCACCGGGTCTATTTGAAGCATTCTATTTATCATGTCATATATTTAACATATATTCATTTTAATAGTCTTAATAACAATATATATGTATTAAAAATAACAGAAGATAATGTATTGTGAATTGTCAACTGTTTACTTTTATTGACAGGAAACGTTCAACATTCCATTTCCTCTGTTAGAAACACACCTTAAACAGCTTAGAGCTTAACAAATAAGCCTTATTTTGAAATAAAAAAATAAAAAAACTTAAAGTGTACTTAAATGTACAGTGCAGAGCAAAGAAAATCACATATCTTGGGATGTCAAGATAAAAAGGCATGAGGTGTAAAGTATTTTAGGCTTGTCCTCCTGTAACAGAAGCCAGTCACACATATTTAGAAAATATATCAGTAATTGTCCTAGCTCAAATCTAAAAAATGTCCTTTCAATCACTGCAGACATTTTTTCAGTAGTAGTAACAATTTTTCTCAGGAGTAGTGCGTCATCTGATTGGCCGATCTGATCGGCCTTCATGGAGACCACCGATCAAACTATTTAAAGCTTTTATCGGTCGATAACAATCAGTGATCAATCAATCAGAGCACCCTTGGCTTTTATGCGGGTGGCAGGCAGTGGAAGGCTGTAAAAGAAACATCATAATACAGTGTTGGGTCACAGTAAAGATAGTTGGCTTGTGTAAACACGCTAAGTTTCAAACTCAGAGTAAACAGGGCCAGGTGTTGAATTCAAATTCACTGCCTGCACCTCAGTTGTTTTTAGAAATAAAACTCCACGCAGACTTCTTTTCAGAGAGATGAGCAGACAATGAGCTCCACCTGCCAGCTCCCAGCTGATTAACACTGCAGGGCTGCCACACAATTGACACCTAACGATGAGAGAGGTTCTCAGCAAACGACACATAATCAATCATGTATAAAGCCTGCGTCTGAGGCACATGTGCTGTTACAGGTTTGGTGCAGTTCTAATACCATAATGGAGCTTTTCAAGAATCTGTTTGGTGTGATGGTTGTTGTTTTGGCTTATGATGTTACTGCCCAGCGTCAGTGGACGTTGCCTCAGCAGAAAAACCAACCTTCTATTCCTGATCAGCGGCCTCAGCAACCATTTAAGGTTCCTCCACCTGCAGCTCCCTTTGATAAATGCCAAGTGGAGCAGGCTAACAAGATCCAGTGTGGGACTGAAGATATCACTGCTGAACAGTGTGAAAAAATAAACTGCTGCTTTAACAGGCAACAGTGCTACTATGGGAAAGCAGGTGTGTGTGCTCTGGACTGGTTTCCACTGCTTCTCAAATGCTGCATGGAAAGGGTAAAAATATCATCTGCAACTTTCTCATCTGTTTTCTCCTCACCTAGTGACTGTGCAGTGCACCAGGGATGGCCAGTTTGTGGTGGTCGTGGCTCGAGATGCCACTTTGCCCCACATGGATGTGGAGTCAGTCAGCCTGCTTGAAACAAACGACCCCTCCTGTACCCCTGTGGCTGTCACCTCTGCTTTTGCCATCTTTCAATTCCCTGTTACTGCATGTGGTACTACACTCAAGGTGATTTGTGCAGTTTTGCATTAGCTTATATGAGAAATTAAGTGGCAATTCTTTGTGTTAAATGTAAAATTTAAGAGGCTGCCGTGAGTTATGCTGGCCCAAAATTCAGTCTACAATGATGTAAACATGAGATCAGAAATTATCACACTTGTTAAGATTGAAACAAAACGTCTGCTATAATTTTCCTTCATAAATGACAAATTGGTTTCCTCCTGCAGGAGGATGAGAATTACGTGACATATGAGAACCACATGTCTTCTTCATATGAAGTGGGAATTGGACCCAGAGGCTCAATCACCAGGGACAGCCATTTTGAGTGAGTGTAAAATTGATCTCTTTTTTTATTGGTTTTATGGTTCACTGAACTCCTTTTGCTCTCAAACAGGTTATTGTTTCAGTGTAAGTATTCTGGCTCAGCTGTGGAGGTTCTCGTTATGGAGGTGAATGCTGTTCCTCCACCTGTGCCGGTCGCTGCTGTAGGACCTCTCAGAGTGGAGCTTAGACTGGGCAATGGGCAGTGTCGCTCAAAGGGCTGTGTGGAAGGTGAGTGGCACAAGATTTATAATGCCATCTAGTTTTAGAATTTGACATACTAAAATTTATGTAATGATTGCAGAAGTGGCAGCCTATAGCTCCTTCTACACTGAAGAAGACTACCCAATCACTAAAGTGCTGAGAGACCCTGTGTATGTTGAGGTGCACATCTTTGAGAGGTCTGATCCAAACCTCATTCTGAACCTGGAGCACTGCTGGGCCACCTCTGCACCCAATCCTCACAGCCTGCCACAGTGGGACCTTCTGGTTGATGGTTGTCCCTATCATGATGACCATTATTTAACCACAGTGGTTCCTGTGGATGGCTCATCTGGGCTGATGTACCCAACACACTACAAACGTTTTATCGTTAAAATGTTCACATTTGTTGACCAAAACACCTTGTCAACAAAGCAAGATGCGGTAATATACTCATGGCACAATATCGCACCTTAAGACTTGGTATAGTTGTAGTTTCCTACATAATATGCAACTTAATTTTTTTCAGGTGTTTATCCATTGTGCTACGGCAGTGTGTTATCCCAGCAGCACAAAATCCTGTGAACAGCCATGCCACCGGCAACGTAAGTGACCTAAGGTTTTGACGGGTTGTCTCAACCCTGCTCCTGGAGAGCTAAGTGTGGCAGTAGCTCTCAAAGATAACAATAACTACAATAAAATGCCATTTGTTATGAAATGGTATTCCTGTTAAAAGCTTTATAAGCCACATGCTGCCAAATAACTTAGCAATACAGTCATTGGCCTTATGTTGCTGCCTCATGGTATGTATACTTTAAACATGTGTGGATGAAAATTGACTGCAAATGGGAAGGCAGTTCCTTTGTTAGCGCTTAAACCAAATGTTTGCAGTTGTTTTTTTTTTTTTTTTAAAATGGCTATCACTTCTGAGATTATGAACTTGGAAAGTGACAATGCACTTTACTTCCTGTTGCAGGAAGATCAGTGTCTGCAGGAAGAGCCATGTCTGCAGAAAGGAATGTTCCCTCAAGTCAGAAGGCTGTAGTATCAAGTGGAAAGGTGCTGCTGACTGAGCAGTGAATATCTGCTACTTTCTTGATCGGACAGCCAGATTAAGCCTTTTAATAAAGTTTGTTAAAAGCTCACTACAACTTGGTCTGGTCTTACCTTTTCCTATCTAAAGGTCACTTTTTTCTTTTATCCAGTTAGATTTTGTGCAGAGGCAGTGAAGTTGAGCATTTAATCCAACCCCTCTTCCTGATATGTGTGTGCGCTGAGAAATCACAAGGTTGCATTACAACTAAATACTAATACAAAGCTGTGAAATGTGCTTAGAAACCAGCCTTACAGTATTGGGTTATGAACATTATGTTCTCTTCCCCCACACGCTCTAATTAGAACAGTCCTAGGGTTCTCTGTATGCTACAACTTGCAACATCTCTCCCTGCTCTGCACACTCCTCTTTGTCCCACTCAACCCATCCACCCACTCATTGAGATGGGCATCACGACTCCAGACTCCCTCTTACTGCTCACGTGCACAGGCGGTGCAAAGTGAAAGCAGAGCAGCTGTAGCCAGTCTGTCGAGCAGAAAGACCATGCTATTAGGATGCCGGTATCCACTAAAACCTGCTGGGAAGCATTTAAGCAAAACTCGCTGTACATCATTCTGACGGTAGCATTGCCTCGCCTATAAACTAAATGATCCCAGAGCAATCGGCCAATAGGTGCCAGCTGACTAACAGCTGCAGTGGACATGCACACGAAGTAAAATGTTTTGCCACTGGTTAAAGATGTCAAAGCAAACTGACTGCAGAGCAGTTTGCATGTGAGTAGAATGCCAATATTGGGAGAATTGAGCAAAATATCAGTGTGAAACCATTACTTCAGACCAAACTTGGTTCTCTGGTCATGTTTGAAATTATCAACCTTCATGAATAGAATCCAGATCTACTTTTATTCTTACAAATGATAGTGGTATAAAATCATTGGCACATTTTAATATTGACAAGGTTTGATTTCAAGCTGTTTGCATTTCTTTAGTGATTTGTTCATGTTAAGTCTTTTGGGTCTTAAAGCTGCAATGAAAAAAGAAAATGAAGTAGTGCAACTTAATCCAGCTTTGTGGGGCTTTTAATGCAAAGACAACCTTCACACCACAGCGGTCAGTATAATTTCTAAAAATCAGCAAGGCATTGAGATGTGCAACAATATAATTTCTAGTAATTGCATATTAAGATTGTGTTTGGCTTTATGCCTTGGCTGAAAAGCAGTTAAGGTGAGGGAAAAAAGTATGCACACAGAATCTGAAACCCTCAAAATAATAGACAATACATATGGCTGTGGTCATATTTCCTAAATTAAATGATCCATTATGTCATCTGTCTTCTAATGATCTCAACTTATGAAGTCCTGCATGGAGGAAAAATGACACTTAGTTTTTCTGGTTGGTAACTGGTCTATATGTTAATCCCCACTACACTGGGAATTTAAAATCTATTCACAGCGACACTAAATGTCAATTTTATTATTGAATGTGTGTTTTTTCATGCGCCCCCACATAGAGTATACTGTAGACACACACATTCCCGCACCACCAGCACCAGACAAACACCCACTGGGAGTTTAAACGGGGCCTGTTAGTGATGATTTCTTTGGCCTGTGTGAAAGCAATCACTGGCCATCTGGAGCACGGCGTCCTGGGAGAGCAGCAGGTGGGACCCTGTGGGTTAAATGAGCTGTTATCTGTAACTAGTTCACCTCCCACGTGACCAACTTCTGTATCTACATTAGTCAGTTTACCTCCCACATCACCACCCTACATCTACATCAGTTCAACTCCTGCCTCCCACAGGTTGCCACTGACATGGTTGTCATAGGCTGTAATGCCTACAGAAAGTAGAGTTCCAGTTTGGTGCAAAATAGTTTCACATGGGAATAAATTATGTTTACCACACATACATCGGGGTAAAAAGATGAAAGACAATCCAACTCACATTCATCTAACTATTTCTATTGTACAAAACATCCAAATTCGGACAAGAAGAAGCTTAAGTGGAGTTGAAGAGCAGCAGCTATCAAGGCTGAATGTGTCAATCAAACATGTCATTATTCTCCTCTATTTGAACAATATTTCCTATAGTTGCCAACTAAACAAATGAGATGACGTAAAATTACCTATTCAGACCCAAACATTTAGTGGAAAGAATACTGACTTTGCATCTTGTGAGAAACTGGAGCCTGAGAGTCTTTTAGAGTAGCTTTACCACTCAGAATTGCAGCTTTTGTTCAGTCCAGATATCCACGGATTACAAGGTGATGACCATGTATACTGAGATAAAACAAAAAATATGCATTGATATTGTAATATTGTATTTTATTTAGTCAGTAGTACCAACAATCATCATCTCACAAAACTAGAATTACCGCCTTGTGGTTGTATGCGTCCACCAACCAGTCAAGTTGCAATTTACTTCCATGTCTGTCCAAACTCATATAATATATAAAGTGAAGACATTGAAGGAATTTAATAAAAGGTATTAAGTGTATTTCTTTGCAAAACTGAAGTTATTACTATGTTGACATGTATTCCAGTGAATAATTTCTAGTGAGAAACATGCTGTCATCTTTTATACAGACTTTTTACAGAGGCGTACAATGGACAGATAGGGACGTTCAATATCAACAAAACCAATGAGCTTGTGATGGACGACCAGAGGAACAGGATAGAACACAAAGTTGTAGCCATGACAATAGAAAATGCCTAAAATGTAGATGTTGCTGCGAAGAAGCTACACATTTTAAAACGTGGATGCTTCACACATGTCTTTCACTAGGCAGCACAGAAGATCTATGCAACAGTTTTATGGTGGGCACCCAAAATTAGTGTCACCAATTGAGTATCTGATCAAAAGTGAAATATGGTCACATAATCTCTCCTTCCGTTCCTGAGTTATGGCGTAGAATAACGGCCAGAAAGGTGTTTTTGCAGAACATAAGGATGTCACAGTAAAGTTGACCTCTGACCATTTGAAGACAAAATATCATCACTTCATCATTTTATCCTGTTGGACACTTCAATACCATGTGTCTCCCTTTCTACAACTGATAGTAATTTGTAGGGGTGTAACATAAAGATACTGTGAAAAAATTGGATTCACACCATCAGTGTGATAAAACACCTTCATTTGTCAAAAATGAAATTGATTGGATTATCCAAAAACAGACATTCTCTTCTAGTTATTTTATCTATAAATAGGTCTGTGTCATGCTAATAGAGCAATATCACATACCATAGAAGAAGACGTATCGGTATGGTACATATCGGTATGTTGGTTGATAAGCAATATTAAATTGCAGTGCAGAAATGCTGAACCAGCTTTCAGGTCATTTAGAAAAGATGTCACCATTACATACTTTGTCCTTTAGAAAGCACTTGATTTTTCAACTGTTAAAAGATTATTTTTTCATGTTATATGTTCAAAACATCCTCAAACACCCAGTATTAGACGGGTTATATTGCACACCACTTATATGTACTAACAAGGGCTGCACCCTTATTGCTACCAGCTATCCTGCAGCGATTACATGTCACTCTACAGCGCATCTTACCGCACAAGATCACCTACCGAAAACAAGAAGAAAACTATCCAGTAAAACAGAAAGAGCACCACATGTCCACCAACTTTCTGCATCAGACCCCCCACTTTACTGCTACATTGCTCACTTTGCCGCTTTTCTCGGTTAGATCATGTGCAAGCCTAACACAACAGATGAGATAAAAAAATAAAAGTTCTTTGTTATTTAGCTATTAGGCACTGTAGGATAATTTATTCATTGTGAGGAGACAGCAAGGACAAGTATTTGACACTACAATGATGAAGTCTTGAAAATCTAAAACTCTCATCCATTGCTGCTTTTCACTAATACATATTCATAAAGCAATTTTGATCTCTTCTTTTTTGTAGTGTGTGAAAGTAAAGGGACCCATTACTGCGGATAAAAGATGGATGTTTCACACCTTAAACTCCTCCTATAGTACACAGCCTACTGTTGTGGCGGTTTGATTACTTAAATGTGTGGTTATGTATGAGTATGTATTGATGAGAGAGAGAGAGGGAGGACAGAAGAAGGAAAGAGAGAGGGGAAAACAGGAGGACTAAAGCACTCAGACTAATCTGAGCTTCCAGGGACCAGATTGAAAATTGAATTAGAGGAGAATGTGACTCATTTGACTTATCCCGCTGTCTACATTTGCATTAATAAAGGTTGGTTTCAGAATAGTTCTCTATAAATCAGAGCTCTCTCTCTCTCACACACACACACACACACCTTGATGCACCCAGACAAGTGAAAATACACCAACACACACTCTGATCATACTGTATTAGTAGAAAGCAGCACAAATGATAGGGGAGGTTTGGGAGGGGGGTGATGTCAGGGATCAAGCTGAAAGAGTGACATCTTGTCAAAAAAATACTTAAGGAGGGGAGCTGGTTGTTTTGCAAACATCATGACACTCATCCTCAGAGATTACAATTGCAACAGGTTTAAAATTAGCGTTAGGTGTCAGACTGAAAGTCTGTCTATGGTTTTGTAGATTTGTCAGGAATTAACGTTCAATTATAAGGTAGCCTACTTTTAATTGAGTATTTCCATTTTCTTCCGCTGTTATTTTGGTGAAAGTAACTCAGAAAGGAACGCAAAAGTAGCGTAATGCATTACAATTTAGAGACAGTAGTATGTACTACATTTTGGAAGTAACTTGCCCACTGGTTTGAAGAATGTAAGTTTACGAGCTGTAATTCTAACTACTAAAGTCAGTATTTACATTTTATGCAGCTTTCTATTTCTACTGCTACACTCCACTGTGTTTGAGTATGTAGTGCTTTTATTCAGAGCACCTCTCACACCGCGATGGCAGCACCTTTCATCAGGAAGAATTGTGTCTTGCTCTAGGTCATGGCAACATTAAACCACCAACTCTGTGATAAACCGGCAACCTAGCTCTCTCTCCGCATTTTAGAAGAAGTCATAAACTTTTTACTATATTACATTTATTTGACAAACGTGCTTAACTAAGTAGAAGATTAATCATTTAGTCGATTAACAGACAGTTAATTAGTGATTATTTTTTATTATCGGTTAATATTTCAGCTTTTCAAATACCAGAACTTTCTGCTTTTTTGTCTTATATGACAGTATACTAAATATATTTGGGTTTCAGGCTGATGGTTGGACAAAATAAAAAAATTTGAAGGAAGTTGTGATCAGCATTTTTCATTAGTGACATTTAGTAGATACAATTTGATCTTCAAAATCAATTAATCAAGAATAAATAATACACAGATTAATTGATATTGAAAATACTATGTGTAGCCGTAGTTGACAGATATAGCCACTAGTTAGTAAAAATGTACATACAAAACATATGGTAATTTGACTAAATATGATGCATTGTTATAGAATAAACTACCCAACAGCATATTAAGTAGTTATAATTATTTCCACTTTAATGATAAGGCTGCTTACATGCAATTATTAATGCATCTATAATACTGATAATATAATATATAACATTATTAAAAAGGGCCTTCTGCATAAGAAGTAAAGGATCTCAATACTTCATTCTATATTTCACAATAGTACACACTTTTATAACAACAGTCATTTTGGGTTATGAACTAGGCCTAATGTTTATTATTATAAATTAGTTTGTCCTACATCCTTTGAGTTTTTTTTTTTATAAAAGAGTGTACAAGTATATATTTTGTGAGTTAGTTCTTGAGTACACCTTGTACAGTACAATGAGCTTGGTCTGTTTTAAGTGTCAAATGAATTGAGATGGAATTGTCTGCAGTCTCTGCAGTGGCCCGTTCAGGGGTGTGCAGGTAACAGGACTATTCAAAGTGACAGGAGCTGAAATGGACTGAAGCCAGCTTCTGTGTTGGAGAAAGGGACAGAATGCTGACGGTGAGGAACTAGACCCCCTGAAGAGACAGCGCTTTTATGTCGGTGTGTAACAGTGACAGAGGGAGAGAAAGAGATGCTGAGATACCACGGAGATGTGTATGACAGTCAAATTCTACTCAAAATATGAATTTATCTCATAAAACTTCTCATCATAGCTGCACCAAAGGGCAATAAGATGTACGGAAACACATTGTAAAACGTAAAAATCCTTTGAAGTGATGGAAGTAATTTGCAAACAGTATATTTACCAACCCAACTGGTCTGTGATACTTTACACCAAACAATACAAAAGAGAAGAGTCAGGCAACCGATCTCACAGTCTAGCATTTTGTGGACCGAGCGCTTGCTCACTGCTGTTCAGGAAGACAATCTGTCCTTCTGTCCGCATGCTGCACAGTGCAAACTAACAGTATGCACACATAGAAGTATGTCCAGTCTTAATACTGTGTGTATAAGTATTCATACTGATTTTTTGTGGCTGGAGAAATCATAATCAATGAATTTGAACAAACCGGCGGCCAACAGTTTGTCTCAGTGAGACAGAAGAGACGTGTTCTCTTCTCCTGCGCCACTATATGCATATTTTTACATAAATCTTTGTTGCAGTAGCATTGCTTTAAATATTAATCAACCACAGACATATGGAGGGAGAAGGGTGAGAACATGATCTTCTCAGTGGCATGTCTTGATAGTCAGTTTAGCAGGTTGCTCAGAAACAGCACACACATGCATGCATTCAGAAAGGCCGGCAGTTTGTGTGCTGTGTGTGGTTTCCGCGTTGCTGCAGTGCCCTGTGGTGGGGAGCGGGGTGAAGGGAAGGTGTGGGGTAGAGGCTTTTTTCTCTTCAGGTGGACTCACTTTGATCCCTGCAGCAGCCAAATCCTTAAGCCTCCTGCTGCCTCTAACATCTGCTTCAACAGAGACTCACCACACACTCATTTAAGCACAAATGTGTAGGCAGGTACACAGTGCATACCCACCTACACACACACACACACACAAACTAAATGCTAGAGTAAACTTGCCCACGCTTTTAGAAAGAGAAAATACATGTCACATCCAGACCTCCTACACCTCTGAAGAAAAGCTTTTGAAAAGAATTCAGATAGAAGGCTGCAACATCAAGTCACCCCAACACCAGCGGTCTCTTTTCTTTTCAGACCATAACTGCGTCTTCTCCACTTTATCTGCTCCATCCTGCCATCCCAGGAGATGGCTGGGGAGACAGACAGCCACTGCCCACTATCCCAGCACGCACTGCACCTGACAGCAGTTGTAGAAGCCAGTGACCCATGCACCAGAGCCTGGTTGCTTTCCAACTGCCAGTTGCTGCTCAAAGGATCTCTCCTGCATCTCTGCACAGGACCTAGAAAATAACATCTTGCTGCCTAAGATAGGCAGAGTTTCTACACACTGCTGTATTCATGAAAATCTTAATGGTTATAAATAGTCTGTTTATTCTCTGTTTTACTATTTACTTTGGATAATGAGTTCAGAGAGGTTAGTGGGGATGCTTTCTAAGAAATCTGTTTGGCGCAGTGGCTGAAAATACAGCATCAGTGCTGCTGTGCATGACATATGAATGGGTATCATTTACATATAAAATGATTGTTTTCTTTAGGGATGAGTTTGCACAATGGGAAATGTAATCGTGGCCATTTGCATTGTAATTATTTCAATTATTCATCTGTTCAGCTCATTTATATGATTTATGACATTTTATTTTAATGGATTGTCACAGCAATGCTCATTGATTCTAGAACTCCAGCACCAACAGTAGCCATAAATTAAAGATATTTTTTGTTCCATTGTCTTGTTAAACACTACAGTCAATCCACTGCTGATTCTATGAAAATATTATTGCTGGAAATGTATACACAATGGAGGGAATGGCAATTTTTAGCACAGTATGAATGAAGAGATGACATTTCTGTGCTGCTTCCTCGGGAACAAGTTATCAGAGAGATCTATTTTTCTCTATCTGCTTCATGTCATCTGCTCCATCCCCGCAATATAGCACCAGCGGTTCTGTGCTGCCAGAAAATTCAAGAACCCCCATATGACTGAAAAACTTCTGAATCTTGCTGATGGCAAACAATAAAACACAGAGGATCCTTCTGTCAACAATAAAATCCAATTTTAGACTGCCGCTATGCAGACAAAAAACTTATCTGATTTAAATATGTGGTTAAAATATCTCTGTGTGCCATTCAGTTTTCTAAGAGGAAAACAAAGATGCTTTGTTTTACCAGAGGAAAAGTATTTGATGATAGTGTTGCCACTATTTTTGGGAAGGTATTGTGACACAAGCAGCACTATTGCTTGCACAGCAAAAACACACATGCATTAGGGGTAATGGACTGGTATGCAGGGAGTGGATGATAAAAGCAATGATCTAAGCGCTATGGTCAAAAAAAGGGGGCATTTCCATCCTCAGACTCTGACTGCCATTTTACATTACTATTGATCTTTGCACTGAGACAGAGAACGGCATTGATCTTCACAACAACAAAGGGCAGAAATAACATCTCTGTACCACTGGCCCAACACAACTGCACGAACACAGACTGACCGACAGTTTGTGCACATGTGAAGATACATAGACACAAAAAGAGAGGAAAGGAAGATGAGAGATAACTGCTGCTACAGACTCACAAAGCACGATGGAAGGAGACTGTAATCGCTGACTGCTAGCCTGTCTGTCTGTGCCTTTATCTGAATATAGATATCCCTGCGTGGATTGCTCCAGGGTACTACTGTCAGTCCTGCAATGACATGAGAAACTGGTGCATGAGGCAATTTATATTCAGAAACACTTCACTTTTCGTTCATAAGTAAAAAGGGGCCGCTCTAGCAAACAGGAAGGGCTGAGGGGAAGAGGAATACATAAGGGGGCACAAGGAGGGACTAGATCTGCAGGAGAAGAGATAAGAAAGGAAGGACACAGGACGTGAGCAAAATACATTAGAGCTCAGTAAGCAACGTGAGGGTCTTATCTTATACTTGAAGGATATCAACATCTTAATAATGACATAATCGGCCACACATACTCAGAGATAGTCATATGGCCTATGCATTTCTTCAAGCTAAGCAAATGAATCTGACATGGTTTTGTAAAATCCAAAGGGATAAGAATTAATTATGAAGGCGGGTCCGGCACAGAGTGATGCAACACCTGTGGCCAGGGTGACCAGACATCTCGAAAATTCGGGACAGTCCCGAAATCCAGCAGTAGTCCCAAATCCTGCCCTAATTGTCCTGAAAATTATAGAGCAAAGTCTCAAAAGCAGACTCTCGAGTGGTTATAGTCTGATTGACTGTTCATGGTCATTGAGTTGTCCTGCAGCCAGCCCCCATTGGCTGCTCATTGGCTAAATTTTGACACCCATTGCTATTTTTCATTGATTCATTGTTGATCTGGAGGCTTAGGCTGGTGTCCCGGGACCTGATGAACATGTAGCTAAAAAAGCTAAAATATCTCTGCAGGTCCCGGGAGGACTTGGTAGGGAAATACCCCTGGATTACTGCAGTTTTACGTGATGCAAACAAAGTGTTTTGCAATGCAGGTTATATGTAGGAAGGAGTATGGTAGCCTATTTCACACGGAGAGTGTCAGACGTCAGGCTGCTAGGAGCAAACTACCTATAGGCTACCTAACAGCACAACTGTACAGTTTTATTTGTTTCATAATGACACTTGAGTTTATGATTTTAATGATTGTTTTATTTGTTCTGGTTTGCATGACAAACAGTTGAATTGCTGAATACAAATAATACATCATTTTGGTGCGGCTAACCATTCTCATCTGGTCACCCTACCCAACCCCCTACCTGTGGATGCAAGTAAATGTATGGAGAGCAGCAGCCAGAGGGAAAGCAGAGCAAACGGCAATCAAATCAGCGCCTAAGATTCAGATTTTTTTATTTTTATATATAGGAATATTCCATTAAAAGCTGCACACAATTCCCACACAGTGGGACACTGCAACCGGCAGCTGTGTCTCCATCCTTCGGCCAAAACCGGCATCCATGACACCCCGAAAACCTCAACCGAAACTCACCAAAGTTTGCTGATACTGAAGCGTCCGGTTTTCGGTCTTGTCCTTCACCATTGCGCAATATCCTCATTAAAACACTTAATCCGAGACTCCCAGAAGTGGCAAATCCGTTAATTAATCTACGGAGGAGGACCCGGCGCGGTTGCCTCGCATGTGCAGCTTTTAACAGGGTTCTTTTCGTGAGCACTCCTGCATGATGCAAAGTGTGTGTGTGTGTGTGTGTGTGTGTGTGTGTGTGCGTGCATGAGAGTAGGCCTATAACCGGCTGGCCTCGCAGCAGCGCTGGTGCGGTTTGACTGCAAAACACCGCCCCACTCCTCCACTGTTCTACTGTCTCTCTCTCTCTTTTTCTCTCTCTCTCTGGAGTTACTGGATTTGATGATGTTTTTGTGCTTTTGTGCGGAGGCAGGAGCATACAGTGGTAATAAAAGACAGTTTGGATGTTTTTTTCTTTTCTTTTCTTGCGTGGTATTTCTTATCCGTCCTTTGCTCCCGATTTGAGTCATCAATGGATTGATCAAACGTGTGATGGGTAACTCACTAAGGGATATATATATATATATATATATATATATATATATATATATATATATATATATATATATATATATATATATATATATATATATATATATATATATATATATATATATATATATATATATATATATATATATATATATATATATATATATATATGCCTAGTTTTAATTGAAGTGGCTCCAGTATTGTCTTGCCTACAATCAGTTTATAATTTTAGGATTTGAACCTTGTTCAATTATTTATTTATTTTTACATGTATGGTGTTCTTCAAGGACCACTTACTAAAGCTAGGGGTCACAAAACTAAAGGCAAAGTCAATGCAGCAGAACACAAAATGCTCTGACTTTGCTTTGGGTCAAACTCCTAAAACTGGATCTTAGAGTTCTCATAATGCAACTTAATGTATTTAAATACACCCTCCTACAGGCTATGTTTTAAAACTTTTAAATTCTCAGAGCCCAACTCAAGATAACCCTGATGACATTCACAGGCAAATGACAAATTGACTGAACTTCATGCATTAAAATCAGCAGAATGCCCCTTTGAAAGTTCTCACATTGATACAATCTGAACTGGAATAACAGTTATGATCCTCTCTTAGGTAAGCTGTTGTTCTTTTTGAAAAATGGAAGCATTAAGTTTTCAGTCCTTTCAGGTGATATTTGAAAGCTGGAAAACATAAATAAAAACAATACCAAAGTGAAGAGAATGTAAAGACGTTAACTTCCTCTCACACACACACACACACACACACACACACACACACACACACACACACACACACACACACACACACACACACACACTCACCTTGTATGGCACCTGCTGTCATTGCCCGATGTCAGTCAAGTGCAGATTTGAGTTGTGTCACTTTGCAACAAGTAGCATACAACATGCTAACGTGACTTAATGTCAAAAGTTGGTTCACTGCTGACTACAAGCTAGCAATCAAACACAACAAAGGCTGTCAGTTGAATGGCGTCTTCAGCTAATGTTAGCAATCAAACAATCATAGATTGCTAAAATGTTTTTTTGAAATGATTTCCATCATCTGTTATTGTTTGTAATGAGAAAAGTTTATTATTTCATGGATTTCACAAATTTCAGTACTATGACACATTTTGCTGTAAAGTGTATAGATCTGAGCATACGCCTCTCAAATCTGTATTTGACTCACATCAGGCAGTGACACCTGAAAATATAAATCACACCCAACGCCAGACATTTTCTCCACCTTAAACCTGCATTCTATCTGAATTCCAGCACGGGCGACACGTATGGTTGCAAAAGGAGGTTGGTTTCTGTAGAAGTCTATGAGTGACCCACTTCTCATTTGCTTTATTACCTCAGTAAAAATGTCTTATTGAGTTTATAGTTTCAATAAATCTTCTGCAATACAGAATGATGTTCATTTTTTTAATTATGGTCTCATTGATTTTAAAATTGTCAATAAAGCAGGGGGTGTTTTAGAGCGTGGCTATGATGTGACTGCCAGTGAAAGTGTGTAACATAACATGGCTCCTCCCTCACTCCTTGCTCTCATCCAAAATCGTCACATCCGCAACCAGAATGGCTGCGCCCGTAATGGCAAACTCACCAATGGGTGACGTCGCACACCCTCTGTCCATTAATATTAACAGTCAGTGGTAGAGATGGAGGACAAATTAAAGTGACCTTCCAGCAACAGCCCCATCCACAGGGCACAAGGAGTCAATTAATGAGTATGAACATTATGTGACTGACTGACTTCACATACACCAGATCTCAACCCAACTTAACACCTATTGGAGATTTTGGACAGATCACCATAATCATCAAAGCAAATGAGGCAATATCAAGTGGGCAAATAGTGTTCACCCCTTTGAGATCAGCAAACTTTAGAATCAATGAGTATTGAATCTGTTCTCGCAGTGGTCCAAAGCCTTACTAAGACACTTTATGTTGGAATTTATGCATTGCCTCATATTTTAGTATATTTTACTCAGAAGAGCCACAATCTTCTGCCAAACAGCTCCATAAGGAGCATTTCACAATGAAGTACCAGGCTCATGGGCACCACCAGCAGTCACTGTATATGAGGCTTACTGTATATGGCATTCAACTGCCTTGTGTGTTAGAGTGTATGTGTGCGTTTGCAGAAACACCTCTCAGGAGAGATTGTATTAAACACTCTAAGCTCACACATGAAGGTTTGTTACACTCTCAGATCACTTTCTTTCCTCAGATGACACATGTATAACAATACTGTAAGCTCATCGCTCCGGGCTTTCACAAAAGGCTTTTCAGAGGTGCTATACTTACTGGCGGGGTAATCTATTGCACTGAAAGATGTGGAGCCAAGTGAGACTCACACCCGAAAGATAACCACTGTTCCAAGGATTTGCTGTTGCTTTGTCAGGAGCCAAACATCCTTCATGCCCTTAGTTCATAACTTTGTCAGGCCCCAACACATATGTTTGCCTTACCACCCCACTTGTTTTAGATTGCACCACCAAGGTCACTAATGGAATTAAGCTTTAAATTGATGGCATTACATGAAACAATTTAACTGGTCACAGGCCTGCATGCATTTAAATATCAAACGCTCTGATCTTTTACAGGTTAAAAGACTTAACTCCTCTGAGAGTCACTGCCTCTGACTAACTGACAGATAAAAACGCACAGAACTGCAGCTGATTGGCCGTTGGCAAGGCAACCAGTTCAAAGCACTGGACCACAGGCACCAGAATGAACTAGGACTTCTAAGAATGTTGATTGATGGAAGGGATTTCACCCAAAAGCACACTTTGACAAAAAAAGAATAATTCACAAATATCATTATTTATGCACTTCATGCTCATATGCACCTTGCATCTACAACTTGTCCTTACATCATCTCCCTACCTCATAACTGAGGGTAAACAGAGTCACCAATTTTTATCAGGGAACTGGCAGCCACATGCAGGGGTACTGTGGCCCCGGCAGCAGAGGAACTAGGTGCTCTGCAGCCCCAAGGAGCAACACACTGACCCATATCTCTCCATCGCCAAAAGATTCTTTAGAAATATAAAACCTACCACCTCTGCATGAAGGTTTGGTAAAAAATACAAAGACAAAGATCAATGTTTTTTCTGTATTAAGAGAGCTTAATGTCCACATGACGAGAAAGCATAAGAAAACAGTCACAACTATTTTCCAGACTTTATTATAAAACAGTTTCAAGTATTTATTGTTGTGATTAGAATTAAGTGAATGTTTGGTTTAGTTTGGTTTAATTCTAAATGAATTGTGTGTCTTTGTAAGGAACTTCAATTTAGAGAGGTCAGAGGAATAATCAACAATTTCTTACCATTCATTATTATCATTTTTTTTTATTATCATGGACCAAAAAGTAACAGTTACAAATAATTTAATCTGACATACTAGTCATGAATGTGTGCGAATTAATTTTTCTCACACAAACGTCTACTGCCATACATCTACAGTATTAAGGACCTTGAGTCCTTGGTGTACGCACATTATGATGTACAACCACCTGTGCCCCTTTTTGTTTCTCAATTATTAGTCATTCCCTCTTGGCTTCAGCTGACAGAAAACTGTCAGAGGAAAAAAATCACAAAATTATACCAGCAAATGACACTATAAACCAATCAGACCTTCAATTGCCATTTGCCCTTGAGCCAGATATGGACAAAGTTCAGGAGACATACATGGATTAGACACTTTGGAAAGAGAAAAGAGACTGTGATCCATCTTATCAGGACGCAGCATACTTACGGTTTCCCCTGAGTCTGCTTTCCTCTTCTTTTTTTCTTCTCTCCTCCTCGGGCTACAGATTCAAAACCGTCAGCTGTGTCCCTCCATTGTGCCTCGGCGGAACAATGACTGAAATAAAGGGGCACGCAGCTACAGGTTGCAGCCCACACACTTAATCGATGATGTGATCGGGCAGCTGATGACTCCCGTCTGAAATCTCAGTAGATCCCAGAAACCTGCCCGTTCCTAATGCGCAATCCATACAGCAGCGCGCCACAGGTCGTCAACACGGCGCGTAATTACCGGTTTTGCGCCTCCAGAGCAGCGCACAGCGAAGCAGGCAGCGGCTGGCTGGCTTTGGAGACCGAGAACGACAGCCAGCCGTCTGAGAGCGCGGCTGCATGGGATTGCAAAAAAAATCATATGATAGGTGCTACAGTCTCCTTATCGGCTCCAGTTGAAGTGGGAGGGAGACAGCTGGGTACCGGGTGTCGTTTCCGTGATGCAATGCGGGTACTGTCAGTGTCATGCCCCGCAGTTTTCTCCTCGTGTGCAGAAATCCATGCGCTCCGGTCATCATCTGCGGAGCCGCGGCGCACATTAGTCTCAATTAACGGCGATCGAGAATGTCTGCAGAGATAGCAGCAGGCTTGGGGGGAGAAAAATAAAGCATGTGTTTAGTGTGTATGCTATCTCTCGCTCTGCATCTCCACCCCCCATCTCTCCCTCTCTTTCTCCTTGTAGCCTATGTGTCAACACGCACACTTAATATTAGACCACATGCGTCCTAATCAGAAAAGAGGCTCGGGGCACAGGTAATGTCCAGGCTGACGTGATGGGGTTGAGCCAGTGTCTGAAATTAGAATGGATGGTGCATTGACCCATGTCTTCTCTTATCCGTGTCTTTGACAGCTATTGTACCTATACCTCCTCCCCCCACCCGCCACACACACACACACACACACACAATTGAATTGGAGCGTCACCACGTCTTCCAGCTGCACCCCACAGGCATCACAACCCGATCGTTCACTTCTCCTTCTGGGTAATAAATAGGCCTACAGCTGGTAAGGCTATTAAACGATCCTCAGAGGGGTAATCACGTCGGCAGTGATTTCACCTTGTCCTCCCTGCACCACATGCCTGTAAGAATACATAAAGCAGCATAGTCAAAATGTAACAGTTGTTAGAAAAAAGTTACAATTTTAAAAAATCTTTGCACAATTTGGAACTTTATACACTTTTATCAACCTTATTGTGAAAACAGTCTGGCTTGCTGGTACATTAACAACCTTTCCCTAGTCACTTGACACAGCTAAGTCACCACAAACAGTCACCCACATGTTGCTTACACACACACCCACGTTCCATATGTGGGTTGTGCAGCTCCCTCTGACACCAATTTTGTGAATTATATGAACCCAAGCTGCTACCTCTATTGGTTGAAAACCTTGACGAAAAGTAAATAGCCTTCAGTGGTAGTGACCATATTTGATGGCAGCTGTGTAAATGGAGTCTTTCACAATAATAAATCATTAACCTTTTAGTCAGCAAGCATGCTGACTCTCATTGCCCTGAAAGCCAACTCCGACCAAACGAGAAGCAAAATAGTCCCGCTATCAATGAAATGCCATTTTTAGTCTATAACATTTTGTTATGCTGCGCAGTAGGGAAGTTGGAGCGCATCCTGCTCTGAGGCTAGAGATAACATTCGCACTTCCCACTACTGAATAAAAAGGTGGGAAATCAAGTGGCGAGAAGACAAAAAGGACACACAGCTCCTCTGCAGTTTTTTTAACCTGGCACACACTTCTTAATGGAACAAATGTGGATTCATCAGGAGCGGCCAAGCAGGGCATGGCTTTAAGCAGTGAGTAGTGAGCCTAAAAAGTTTGACTTGTGAGGATTTCAATGCACTTGCTATAAGCTGAACAAGTTGGCTTGTGGAACCTCAGCTTCACTGTGTGTTTATGTGTTTGTCCAGGACTCCTGCTGCTCTGTATGCTAGCCTCTGAGGTGTGGGATGCTGAGACCAAACCCATAGAATTTGTGTGTAATAAAGGCGCCAGGAGGGCTATGAATATTGTGGCAGAGATGGAGAGTGTTCTGGTGAGAACTGTTACAGATACATTTTCCCAACATTTCTGTCTCTCTGCCTCCTTTTGGGGTAATGTATATAATCCTCCTTCCTGAATGCTGTTACCTGTAGTCTCCCATCAGTGTGTCTGTCTGTAGTCCAACTATATGTCTGGCTTCTGTCAACTGTCTCCTCCCTTGCAGAGTAACTGTAATGGCTCAACAACCCTATCCACACCGGTTCAGCTACCCTGTATTGAGCTTCATGTAGCATCTTGGGAAAACAAATCAGTATGTTGGCACATGTATGAGTCCAAAATCATCTACCACAATGGTTTTCTTAATTGCTTTCTAGTAGTTTACCTTGTCTTAATAATATCCTGTGTGTGTGTGTGTGTGTGTGTGTGTGTGTGTGTGTGTGTGTGTGTTACCGCAGCACCAGGAGAAGAGAGGAGACATAGTTGCATCCTTGAGTCTTCTTATTGAAGGTGTGAAGGTTGTAAAATCCCCAAGCCAGCCAGAATGTACTGCTTCGCTACTGCAGAGACTGGAGAACAACATCAACAACTACCTGCTCATTCTCACACACCTTCAGCTGAGTGTAAGAAGCGATCACAGTGACAAATTGCATGCAAAAAAGCATTGATTTTGGTAATTTGTTGGTCAAATGAAGTGTACATGTTGCTATAAATGTATCTGCCAATGCCATGTCTTGGATCCATATAACAATTTAAATGTCTATATTTCACAGTTGACAAAATCCCAAGTGCATATCAATATTGACACTGAAATGCTTTTGAAACAGATTTGACTTCTAAGAAAATTTAACTTTTGATTTTATCATCTGGATGCCTTTTGACCTGTAAAACACCAAATCAAATCTATCGCCATTCACGCACAAACAGCCAAGTAAAATGTATCAGTGTGTTGATGAACATTCACACAAAGTGAGTGAAAACGTGTTGATGGGTTTTTCTCTCACTGGTTTGCATCTGATTCAGAAGCATTATCAGTTCCCTCTGGTGTGGAAATATCCTGGTTTCTCGTAAATGTGTGGCTAGTGTCTGTGCCCTGGGAGTGATGATGTTATGGTGTGTGACCCCAAGCCTTCCTTCCTCAGGACAAGAAGAAGATAGCAGTGCATACTTTCCCAATGAGACTGGATGAAATGGATGTCCTGTGATCAGTGTTTTACATAATGTCCTAAAATTCAAAAAGTTAAATTGTGGATTAAAAGTCAATCAGTTATCATTTTTTAAGTCTTCCTATTGGTAAATAGTAGCATTTTTATAATCTGTGTTGGGTGTTATAATATTGATAACTTTATTTATACTGCACCTTTTAAAACAGAGTTAACAAAGTGCTTTGACAGACAAAGCAAGGCAAAAGCAGGATATCCAGAGAGCAAAACATAGAGAGAAGACAATATAAACAGATTTAAAAGATAAAAAATAGAAGAGTAAAAACAATAAAAATCAATAAGTAAAATAGAATAAATAAAAATAAAGAGCAATAAAGGCAGGTTGTTCCAAAATCGAGGGGCCCTGATGGTAAAAGCCATTCAAGCCTTGACTTTGGAAAGGCCAGAGGCTGAGGCTGCAAACTGGCTCATATGGGGTTACCATCTTCGCTATATATATATATATATATAGCTTGGAACGCGACCCAGATGATCAGTAAAATCTTAAAAATCCATTCTAAATCAAACAGGGATCCAATAAAGAGAAACCAGGATTGGGCCGATGTGATGTTGTCTGTTAAAACTAGTGAGAAGCCTAGATTCTGCGTTCTGAATTAGAGTGACTTTTGGTAGATATCAGAGAGGAGGGAGTTACAGTAGTCAAGATAAAGCATGAATTATTTTTTTTTTCCAGGTCAGAGTTAAGGCATGGGTTTGATTCTGGACATGGTTTTTATTTGAAGGAAACATGACTGGACATGACTTTTTGATGTGTGGTTGAAAAGGCTAGATCTGAGTCCAATACTACTCTCAAATTTCTTGCAGTTGCCTTCACATTAGCAGACAGGGGACCAAGGCCACTTTCAATGAGACTGATGAGGTTTGGGGGTCTGAACAGTATGATTTCTGATTTTGAGTTGTTAAGTTGAAGAAAGTTTTTTGCAATCCAACAGTGTCAACATGGATGGTTATGTCACTATCCTTTTTGGGCTAATGCCCAGCCTCCTTTTACTTTAAATCCTGTCTGTTTCTGTTTCACTTTTTAAACTATCTTTATTTTTGTGTGTTCTGTTTGGACCAGCAGGGGCCAGTGGAGAGTCCAGCACTGTCTTGTGTTCCACGAAGCACCCAGAGTCTGAGCACAATCCTTGTTAACTACAACCATCTGATCTTAGGCAAACTGGAGCGGTTCATGATAAACCTGGAAGATCACTGCCTTTCCCAGTAACAGAAGAACAACTTTAGTAGACCCACTGTTCTTTACAAACTGGGAGATAAGTTCAAATAGGACCCTATAGGCAAAAAAGAAGAAGAATGAAAATCCACCAGAGCCAAACAGCTGGAGTGATCAGGATATTCTCCTAACCTTTTTGTCTTTGCTTGCGTGATGTGTAGACTTCTCTGCTGGTCATTATGAGGAACTACAGCTGGAGAAGTAGAGAAAAAATGATGGACAGCAATATGTCTGCCAGTATGAACATTATGGACAAATGAATATATCACAGAAGGACTTTTTTTGTATCATTCTACATAAAACTAGGAATGTTTTTTTTTTTTTTAAGGGTAGCCTACAGGCAGCTTTTTACGGAAAAGGATTAGGGAGGGCCACTGTTGAAAAATGTATTTGAGTTCTGACTTCATCCTCAGAATTCTGAGTTTAAACTCAGAATTCTGAGTTTAAACTCAGAATTCTCACTTTAAACTCAGAATTCTGCAGAACTCAAATACATTTTTCACCAGTGGCCCTAATCCTCTTCCGTAGCTTTTCCAAGTCTCCACTGGATGATAAATTATCCTAATTGGAATGATTGTTTCACATCAGAGGCTGTGGTCCTGCTTGATCACGTGGAAAATCCAAAAGGTCAGCTTCTTTGGATTCATGTTCTTATACCAGATTTGTTTCGCTCCTTAGTCAGAAGTAAAAAGGTCTTGAAAAGTGGATAAAATCTCATTGCCCATATCCAGTACCCACACTGTTTTATCTTTCATTTCAATCAGGTTCATGTTTGCAAATAGGCTACTGCTAACATTAGACAGTCCTTGCACATAACAAATAATCAAAGACACTTACTGAGGAATCATGTAGACTGTATACATTTCTGCAATGACTTTAGTGAGCAAATGTGGTTTATTCTTAATGCACTTTTAGATCTTACCTCTGTTTACATTTTTATTTTAAAAGTTATTGATTTGCTGTAAATGTATGCATGTTGTATTGCTTTTTTTCAAATTCAGGAAATCTATCTTAGGTGTCTTTTTTAATTTGTGTATGTAAATACACAGATTTTGCATTTAAGTGGACATTTTTTCTATTGTATATTGATAGAATTTTGTTTATGATACAAAACATTTTCAATATCAAATGCAATAAATTCAAATTTCATAGAGCCACTTTTTTAATGTCATGTATTTATTTCGTTAGATGGTAGCCTAGCTATAGGTAGTTTTTTTAGTTAGAGTAACTAGTTACAACTGATAACAAAAAAAAGCAACAACAACAAAAAGTTAAACACACAAACAAACAGGCAAACAGACAATAAGCAGAAGGTATAGAATGAATGTAAAGTGGCGTCAAATAATAGGTATTGTAAAGTGAGGTTTCCATAGTACAAAAAACAATATTGTAGTGTAAGTGACGTTAAAATTAAATTGAATGTGTAATAAAATAATATAGCAAAACTAGGTAACCATAACATAAATTATGTTTACCTCTGACCATAAATTATATTGGGACATCTAGGCTTGTGAGTGTAGTGATTTATTATTCAACCCTGTTCACTGTCCTTCAGAGGATGCTGCAGGTCTCCATCAGGTGTTGCCCTCAGGATACTGCTGGTCTCTGCTGTACGGCACTGTCCTGCTCTTCCTGTGTTCTATTGTCTACTTGGTAAGACTTCATTGTTTTAATTTTACTTTGTGTTTTACTGTGTACTTTTAAGTACTATCTTATCTGTTATGTAAAATTGGAAATTCTGGCTATGGTGATGCTTAAGGAAAATCCACTGAGAAGAGTGAATATCCACTAACAAACTATAACTGATTGTTAGTGGAAGAAAGAAAATTGGACTTGACAGTGATAGATAGATAGATAGATAGATAGATAGATAGATAGATAGATAGATAGATAGATAGATAGATAGATAGATCGATAGATCGATAGATCGATAGATAGATAGATAGATAGATAGATAGATAGATAGATAGATAGATAGATAGATAGATAGATAGATAGATAGATAGATAGATAGATAGATAGATAGATAGATAGATAATATAAGTCCGTAGTTCCAATATTTAACTGTGTTGTCATTACAGGTTGGAGCCCACACCTATGCCAAAGCCACCTTCATTATCGTCATCATAGTTGCGGCAGTTTTGGCTAATATCTTCATCATCTATTTTTTTTTATTGTGGGGCCCATTGTAGTGATTCTGCCAGGGAGATCTGGTCTAATCAGTACCAGGCTGAGCACTGCCAATTATACTGACCTTCAGTTCCATACCTTGGTGGGAAACCTATTGCGTAAATGTTGAAAATTTGTGAGATGTGATGGTTGGGCATTTTACTAGCTTTCATAAACTTAAACCTATTTAAACATTATTTAATAGTAGTGCCAAGATGAGACTTCATGAAGCATCAAAACTTTTCAGTTCTAAAGCCTTCATGTGCACACAAAACCATCAGTTGGTCAAAGGCAGATTAGATAACATAACTGTCTTGTGAGCATGCACCAAATGTGTGTAAGAGTCCTTTGTTAAATAATTGTTTCATAATAATGTCAGCAGAAGCAAAATGATTGTTCTAAGACTGTGAAAAATAGCAGTGTTTTAACCAGATAGAGTGCTGTGAATGTGCTTGTAAACGTTTTATTCTGGAATGATATCTTGCTGCGTGTGTCATCAATGACCTCATTGGTCTAAGACGATATGAGCCATGATTTGCACATGGATTACACAACATGCTCCAAAGCCTCTGCAATGCACATCACTAAGGCAGCCTTTATAATTAATTATAATTATAAGCTCTGATTTGTTCATTAAGGTCTTTGATTAGTTAAAGACCTCATATACTCATTTCAGGTTTAAACTTGTATTTAGAGGTTGTAACAAAATTGGTTTACATCGTTTCATTTTCAAAAGCATCATATTTTTGTCGTACTGCACATTGCTGCAGCTCTTCTTTTCAGTGTGTTGAGTTCTTCGTTTTAGCTATTGAGTGATGCAGTACCTATAGGTAAGGACTACTAGCCAGTCAGAAGCAGAATATGAGGGTGTGCCACTCTAGCAGCTAGGAGAGCATTATAACATGTTACAAAGTGACGCAAAATTAAGCTGATTTGTCACAGAAGTAAAGGCTGGACTACAATAGAGCTGTTTGGAGCAGTTGGTGAACCGTGTTTTTGGTTGGAGATGGTAAGTCTCTCTGGGGTGGACTTTGGTCTTTTTCACTTTGTAAACTTATTACATGCACAATGAAGATATATATGACACAAAAGTAAGGGGGAAAAGCATAATATAAGCACTTTAAGCAGAAGATACAAAAAAAGTTATGTATGAATGATCATACAATTCTCCTGTACCTCCCAGCCAATTACACAGTAGACTACACCACTGGCGCCATGATGAATTTTGTCACAGTGTTCGCTGGCTGCACTGGCATTATGGCAGGCTCTAACATGTCAGGTAAGATGGTGTTAAAATAACTTCAATCAAATTTGTAAAGGGCAAATAGAGGGTGCTTTTTTTTCTAGCAACATGAAGGAAGGAAATCATACCAAAACAGGAAGCCTATCATGGTGGGTCTTTCAGAGGCTAGTGTCCTTTGACTAAAAGCATATCCAGGCTGCTGATAACATTTACCAGTGACGGTTGACAACCTGAGTGAGAAAAACCTAGTAATCATAAAACATAGCCACATGATTATGCCTGATATTGTTTACGCTTAATGCAATACTGAGGGATACAAATGATACAGTTGTATACTTCACACTTGGGTGGGGTGAAAGCTACATTTGGCAGCAACCAACCAATTATTGCAGATCTTAAAATGCAGACTTTGGTAGATCCCACCCCTGGTCTTTAAGACACAATACATGTACACATTTGGGAAACTTGGACAGATTTTTAATACGAGGTTTAATAATTTTGGTTTTGTTTAAGAGGCAACTTTTGTCATGTGTTTTTCACGCGACCTGAAAAACCCAAGCTATTCCATCCCAAGAGTGACGCTTGCAGCTGTTCTTACAACTTTCATCACATACAATCTACTTAGCCTGCTGGTTGCGTTATCCTGTGAACGGTATGACAAATGCACCAACACACAGTCAAACAAAGTAGTCCTTGTACAAAATAACCTGACATATATTAAACATAAGTTTTTATTCAATCTATAGATACATTCCCCAAATGCTGCTATGCATTTCCAATTTTTTTTCTAAAGAAGCTTTTGCATTTAAATGCTTTTGCATATTTTTTGCTCTTTTTCAGAGATGGAATATATCAGCTGTAGTTTGAGATTTTACTTGGATTTGTTTTGTTTGTATACATGTCAAGGGATTTAAAATGCGGTTTCATTAGCACATTAAATCTAGTCTATGTAATTATGTTTTGACTCATTTTCATATTTGTAATTGTATCCATCCTTAGTCACTTTCTCCAAAAAGACTAGAGTTTCCTGGGAGACATCAATATATGGACGCCCCTGGTGACAAATGGGGTTTACTCCTCCATCTTGTCTGCTGCCATGAGTAACCTGATAGGAGCCTCCAGAGTCCTGTATGCCCTTTCCAAAGACAACCTGTTTGGTGAGATTTTTGAACACATGTCCTGCTGCCCAATGTTTGCAATTTGTTTTGACTGTTGTCTCCAGCATTAGGAAATTACATGCCAAATTATTGTTTTATTGGTAGAATGGGGTTTTAACTGATGTGGCATCTGATCTTTTCTGGACAGAGAAGGATTTAAGTACTAATCTAGCTTGTTCAGGTTATGATCAGGGCTAAATAGTTGATCCAGAGTATTTGAAAGCATATCCAACTCTAGCTGGTCTTCTATAAAGCTGAGTCAACATTTCAATAATTAGCCATCTGTTGAAAGAGTCCTCCCATATCAAATGTGAGAAATTGACACTTGTTATTAATTTCATAATTTCTCTTTTTTTTTTTTTTATTGGAGGCATGTTAATTTGGAAAGGAGCTTGATCAGATTGAGCAGATGGCTTGCTGTGTTTTTCTTAGGAAAAAAAAATCCTCACTGGCTTCAGGCCTGCAGGATGACTCAGTTGTTTATCTGATTTATGACCATGAGCAATGATTAGTGTTGGGAGTAACCCGTTATAAAAGTAACAAAATTACAGTAATGTATTCCCTTTTTTTTACTGTAACACAGTAATATAACTCATTACTAATAACATTTTACTAATATTATGCCCGTTACAATCTCAGTAACGTGAGTTACAGCACATTTTAACCCAACACTTAGTGGTGTTTTTCTTTCTTTCTTTTTTTTATTGACCAACTCTGCAAAACAGTTCAGCACGGAAAAAGTCTGAGTGTTATTTCCTGTTGCTGGAATCTGGTGGTTGAAATTAATGCAGAGAAGGATACATTTGCGAGATGGACATTATCTTTATGAGTTTTTGCGCTCCGTTAAAGTCAAATACTTTCCCGTCACTATTCCTGGTGTCAGAGCCAGTACCAGAGACAGCACGGACAACATCTGTGTCCCAGCACGTACACATGTTGGGACTTAATGTTTAGGCTTGCTACATGTAAATATTAGCATTACATTTTATCCAAGGTGGAAAGTAACTACACCGTACTTCTATACAATTGTAAGGTAGGCTACTTTTAATTGAGTAGTTTCCTTTTCTCCTACTTTTATAGGCTACTTCTAGAGTCAAGTAGGCTATTGTTTTACGTCAGTATTTATTTTTAAAGCTTGAGTTACTTTGCAGATTCAGATTAGTAATATAAAATATTATGAATAATTATGTATTAAAGTCAATAAAATGAGACTTTGTCGATCCCATAGTGAAATTCACAAGTTACCTGCCAAGTCATAGTCTACTTCTGCTGTTATTTTGGTAAAATAACTCAAAAATAATGCAAAAGTAGCAAAAAAAATTCAGAAACAGTAATATTGTAATATAACAAATTACTCTCAAATGACAGTAACTAGTATGTTTGTATGTATGGATGGATGTATGTGTGTATGTATGTATTTATTACATTTTGGAAATAACTTGCCCAACACTGGCAATGAGTAAGTGGCTTTTATTAATGTTTTACATCTCTACAGGTGGTGTCTTGGCTCTAGTGAGTAAAACGTCTCAGAGTAGGAACCCCTGGGCTGCTGTGCTTGTCTGGTTGCTTGTACAGGTAGGCTAATACACTGTATGCAAGGAGCAATGAGAAGTTTTCCTCTGTTCAAAAAGTTTGGAGTGGCTCTGCTTGAGCTCTACTAAAGCTCATTTTTCTTGGCCTTAACCCCTTACTGTTCATATTGCTCTTTTTGCATGTTAGATTATTGACCTATTTTACAAATTTGAACTGTGAAATTCCTTGTTAGCTTTTTTAGTTGTTTTTACCATTACACATTGACGGCTACAAACAAACCATTATTAATAGCTAAAGTTAAACAACAGAAGAAGACGATAATAAAAAAAAACTTATTTACGCTATAATTGTTTGTCTTTAATTGTGGTTTCCATTTTGCTCTCTACTTCTAAAGTGTAAAAGTAACCGTAATGAGAAAGATGAAGTAGACAAAGCTGGAAGTCAACAAACGCTGGAATGACATCAACATTGACATTACACTGTATTTTGCCACTGCTTGTTTTTTTGTTGCAAATGTGTTGGTGTAAAAAATACAGTGCTAACCCTGAGGGGAATGTAAACTTAAGGGTAGAGCTGGAATTGAGGAAGATAAATTAGCAGCTGACCATTTAATGGATAACTATAGGATTTGGATCGACTGGTCTTTCACGGACCACTCCGAGATGCAAAACATTTTGTGTTCAGCTTCTGATTGGCTGAATATTTGTCAAAAGCAGAGCATTAACATTTTGAAAGGTTTTGCCAGGGAGGCAGAGCAGGATACTGTCATGTTACACTAGTAAGTGAATTCCTCATTTCACAACCATTCCACTTAGCGTCAGCATATTAACTATATAGCAAGGTTTGTTACGTTATTCTTACAAAGTCATTGGCATTAATAGTATATCCGTAATTTAAACCAGTTAAGCTGTTTATCAGTGTGGTTGTAATGGGGTCAAGGGACATCCAGAGGTCTGAAGCTACTCATGTAGATAGATATGGGGAGTTAGGTTTGTATATTTTTTTTCAGTAACACTAAAGTAATGTGTGTCAAGCTTGCACACTTGTATTGCTAGAATTATTACAAATTTTAATGATCAATGTTAGTGTTATAACTTGTGGCTGCAACCTTAATATCTAAGCAGCACGAGATACAAGAATATTGATAAGGAATGAATTATTATGCAAGCCAAATTAATTTTCTTTATTCTTCCCACTAGATGGTGGTGTTTCCTTGCAAATTGAACACCATTGCTGGCATTGTAACTATCTTGTTCTTGTTGGTCTATGCTGCTGTGAACCTGGCCTGTTTGGCTCTTGAATGGGCTTCTGCACCAAACTTCAAGTACTGTGCAGGATATTGGCAGACTTTCTGTTTTGGAATTTATTTGCACTGTCCTGGTTAAAAACCTGGTTTTCTTTCATTGCCTTTTTTCATTCCGTTGTTTTACATGGCATACATGCACTCTGGGCATTCTTGGCTGCATGGTCATGATGTTCCTGCTCAATGCCATTTATGCATTTGCCAGCACAGGCTTTATGCTACTGCTATTGATGCGTATCCACTACCTCAGCCCCATCAGCAACTGGGGCTACATAAGCCAGGCCCTCATCTGCCATCAGGTGTCACAAAGAAGGCCATCTCTCTCACTAATGCAACAGTAAGAAGCCAGTTTGTATGAGTTACTACATCATCTTTATTCCCTCAGGTGCGCAAGTACCTGTTGATGTTGGATGGGCGTAAAGACCATGTGAAGTTCTGGAGGCCGCAGCTGCTGCTGATGGTGGCAAACCCTCGCAGCTGTACAGGTCTAATGACTTTTATTAATGACCTGAAGAAGAGTCGCCTCTATGTACTGGGACATGTAAATCTGGGTTCACTGGGTAAGGCGTGCGTGTGTGTATCTCATACTTTTTCCAAAATACACCCAGATATACTGCAGCCGTATGTTGCAGAGAGTTGCTTATGTTGGTAACTCGCATCAAACTAACACATGCCGTTGAAGGAATGCAATGGTTTTGTTTCTCACAGATTTACATTATGCATGACTTTGTTTGTGATTCTGCAGGTGGGCTGCCCTCTGATCCTCTGCAGAGCCATTTTGACTCCTGGCTGTCTCTAGTGGATCATCTAAACATCAAGGTATTTGTCAACCTTACCCTGGCAGACTCTGTCCGAGTTCAGAACCTGCTTTTCGTCCCAGGCTTTGGTAGCCAAGTTTACATTGCTGCTGTTGGTGTTGGTTTTTCATCACTGAACTACGATAATATTTTAGAAACTTTTCAGTTCTTATCCAAACCACAGATTTGAAATATCTGTTTGCTCAAAACCATCTCCAAGGTAAAATTCTTCTGTCTTCAGGATGTAGCTTGAATACAGTAACTCCATCAATAGACCTCAGAGAGCAATGGTCCCACTTCTTCCATAATGTGCGGGATGCTGAGGAACTCAAAGACCTTCAGGAAGAGGAATATGTGTTGGTGATTGCTGACGCTGTAAAAATGGAGAAGAATATGACACTGGCTCGTTACTACAATCAGTTCAACCGGGAGAAGGTGTTGTGCTCAGGAAGTAAGATTGGGGGTAACCGAAGCATTACGGGTTAATTCATTGACGTGTGGCTTCTGAATCTGCTTCGACTAGACAACTGTGGCTACGTCGACACTTGTCACTGTTCCTGCTGCAGTTGGCCAGCGTACTTAAAGAGACCCGTGCCAGGAGCCAGGCCAGACTCTGCCTCTTCTTGTGTGTGGAGGCTGGTTATAGTCTGAAAGAAGAGGAGGAGAAGAAGCTCCAGGTGATGCTAATGGAGCTAAGGATTTCAGCTCAGGTACAGATGGTGGCATGGGATTCAGTGGTGGCACTGCACTGGCAGAGACGAGGAGGAAGAGAGAGAGGGAATCTGGTAGACTCTGCACGGAATGAGGAAAGGAGGGACAGACCAGAGAATGAGAAAGCTGAAAAGGAAGATGATATCCAAACATTTCCCAATAATGTTGCTCAGCTGACAGATGAGTATATCTGTGCTGTCAACAATCTGATTCGTAGACACAGTGCCTCTCAGCCTGCTGTGCGATTCCTGTATTTACCCCGGCCACCTGCAGACACAAGCCATTACCATGCCTATCTCCACCAGGTGGCCGTGTTGAGTAGGGACCTGGGCCCCACATTGCACGTTCATGGGGTCACTCCCGTGGTCACTACTGACCTCTAGAATGTTACTCTCAACTCTTTGTCCATGGGATTGTGCCTTGCCACCACTTTATTCACCTGATATGTAAGCTGTCAACTACAATATCAGACCTGACACTGACAAAACAACAAGTTCTGTTCTGGTCTGTGCATTTGTTAAAATACTGTTAACCACATGCTCTTGAACAATGTCAACTTTGAAATTTTTACATGTTATAGAAAAATGAATTAAATCAATTGTTGTATTACCTTTTTGACTTTGAATTGAGAAAGGAGACATGCTGCTAGTGTACAAAGATGTTGCTTTTTATCCAATTTGGTGTAGAGAACCATTGAGATGCACCATTGAGTCTTGGCTGTTGTATGCCTGCAGAGGGCAATATATACCCAGTATCATGGCTGCTGATATGCTGTACCAAGTCTGCCACTAGGCTGTTGGTGTACCGTTGTAATAGTGCTAATGCCAGTTATTAATATGCATCTGTACTTTGAGCACATGTAGGCTAACCTGTTAAGTCACAGGTTTTCTTTATCTCAAACTAGCAGTCTCACAATCTGACTCAGCACAGACCAGTATTGGTTGACGTGTTACTGACTGGCTCCTATACTGGACTGAATGATATTTCAATCTCAGAATTTACCTTTTTGTAAGATGGTGAGAGGTCATTGTTTCATAGGTGTGTTTGAGTGTCATAGATGTCACAAAGCTATTTAAAACAACAATGTATTAAGTATATGTGGCTGCTTTTTGGTACCTCCCCAAAAGAGCAAAAAATATCCAATCAACTTTAACCAAAATATCTGCATATCATAGTCTATCAACGATGTTTCATTTATGGGATTGTTCTAGTGCCGCCGGAGGTTCCTCCAGATGTCCCTTATTTTTAACCAGATATTCCTCACCTTCCGCTTCCTTTGTGTTGGCAATCTCAATTCAGGTTGATTAATGAGGACTATGGTTAACTGCTCCTCAGATCTCGGCAGGGTAAATCCAGACAGCTAGCCAGACTATCTGTCCAATCTGAGTTTTCTCTTGCACGACTAAAACAACTTTTGAACTTAAATCTGTTCCACTAAAACAAGTTCATTCTCAAGGTTGTTTTGCCATCTGGCGTCTAGCGCCGCCCAACAATTACGATTGCTTTAAAAAAAAAAAAAAAAAAAGGCGAATAAACCACAGCAGGTTTTTCTCCCATCCTTGAATGTTATGTGGACTAGCCAGCCCCCCCTGGCCGCTGCCTCCCCCTCTCCCCTACTTCAATCACTTGCTTGCACTCGCCACCTAGTGTTAATTGGCTGGAATAGTGTTGTGTTGCGTGCGCTCTTTTCTGTTTCTTTTGCATTTACAAAGCCCTCGGCTGTATAGGAACACTGGATGCTTTTTTTCATAGCACACAAAAAATAGAGAGCTAGGTGATTGTGTGCAGATATTTGCTGAATTTGACAAACTGCTTTCCCATTCTGTTCAAATAATGGACATTTTGACTGAGCACACAAATTAAATAAATGAATAATATAATTCACATTGGCCCTATACTTAAGGAGTTTAGAGGACATTGGGAGTAGGCCAATAATTTAACATTACCATGAAGGGGATATCTTGACTTACATTCCTAATATTTCCACCTTTGAGTTCTGTACAGGATAACACATGTTTATGTTATCCAAATAATGTGCTTTGTCATTTGACGAATGAAGCAACCTCTCTTCTGGGCTGTTGCATTATTAGAGTATTAGTTCTAATTCAATGAAAATTACCTAATGACGCAGTATATGATTTGGCATAGGAAGTGTGTGGTGGGCGATGGGAAGGCTGAACCTGTTGATGGAAAGCTGACGCCATCTGTGGCGTATGTCACGTTTTGTTAGAGGAAATTCCATCAGTTTGTATTGAGTATCGACACCCGCCTAGACATCACTGACAACCTGCGTGTGGGAGGGAGTGTGTTCGCAGATGGGGCTCCAGTACTATAAAGGGATACCATGTTAACAGTCAACAGCAGGAAACATGGACATTTATGGTATAATTAACAGTATCCATTCTGTCATCTTCACATTTTTAAAGAAAAACTTTATTTAGAAATCACAAAGAATGAATAGTTTACCTGTAGATGCATCCGTATTATCCAAAGTCCCTTAACAAAATCAAGTATTTTTATTTAAAATTAAATGGACAATATAAAATTTTGGGTATGAATAGATGATGCATTAGTTTTGATGTAAGTCAGACTTTCAAAGATTTTGGAGAACAAAGGTGGAAAAACCTCCTAGCCTACAGCATCTACTTGAGATAGTACTTCAGTTAAAAGGTGATTCCCATATGCCCAAGACATTAATTTTCCCTTCAGTACCAATTTGACTAGTGCTTAATACATTTATGTAACACCGTCTATTCATCTCTTTTTATCAAACTGTTGAGGACTAAGTGATTAAAGGTCTTTCATTCAAAACCACACTTGCTTTTGTTTAACATGGGAGATGACATTAATTTATCTTACCTATTTCATTCAAAAGTGCATTGACGTGGTATACATGTACAATCATCATTGGAAGAGGAGCAGAACAACTGCAGTTTGAAGTGTGAAGTGGTGTTGTAGTCTGCTGACTAATATCCGACTACCATGTTGGGAGTGGGATCCTGTCAGGCTCTAGAAGTGTACAGAATTCTAACCTGCATGTTATAAAGCATCTACTGTTTAATAGGAAGAATATCCTGTCATCTGCCTCCCAGGATCTTTCAACCATAAGTGAAATGGAGTCATGCAGGAAATATAACCTTTTGAGAAGCTGTTCAGAATCCCAAAATGAGTAACAAATGGAATCCCTGTGAAGAAAAAAATAGTATCAAAACATTGCTCTGATTTGGTGGAATAATACAATCCTGCGCTGAACTGCTTGGCATCATTCAGCACACAGTGTCAAATAAAGTCTCTCTTAATCTGTACTTTATATATAGAAACAATACAAGGCATGTATAGAAAAACGCCTTGTATTATGAAGATGTTTGATTTATTGGCATGCCTAGGTTGGACATTTGACCAAACCAACCCTTATGGCATCATCACAAACCATCTTAATTTAAAGCTTCTCTAATCACCATTAGATTTAGCCAGTCAATATTTCCCCATACAACAGCATCTCTGTAGTTAATTTAACACCCCCTAGTTTTGCATTGCCAGACCTACCTCCACAGCACTACGGAGGAAATTCTGGCTAGTTCACACAGCATTCCTGCATAGGAGAAAAACGTGCTCGGGTTTATTGACATTTCTTTAAACCAATCACAATCATCTTGGGTGGCACTAAAATATAATATATAAAAAATATAAGCATAATTTGATTGTCCGGTTCTAGCTCGGAGGATGTTTCCCGAATCGATCTGTTATTGAGGGAACCAGAGTTTAGAATGACAACACAAAGAAAACCGAAATTAAGTATCATTGGGACAAAAATGAAGGATATCCTGCTGAACCTCTGGCAGCACTGGAACAATCCCGTAAATGAAACCGTGTAGATTAAACACCTCCTTATGTTTGTCATAGTGTTGATGCTGAAAACTACTGCTCCATTTTTAAGATAGTAAGACTTAAAATGTGTTTTGGAGAATGTTTGCCCAATTGAAATATCTCTCTTCTGGCACCTTGTCTGAGGAAACGTTAGTCAGAAGTAGGCCTAATGCCAGGCTTCATACTTCCACTTTCTTCAGTCTAAAGTATCAGATGTCACCTGGTTTAGTTTGGCATGAAAACTAACCTGACTAATGCAATTGACCATTCAAAGTTCAGTCGCAACAGCAACAATGTTTCTTCTGACGAAGAGACAAGGCCATCTGTGGGATACGTCACATTTGTGGCAGAATTGATGACTTTTCATATGGTGTGCAGACACCCGCCTACATGTCACTGACAAACTGCATGTGGGAGGTAGTGTGTTCGCAGATTGAGGCAGTCTGGGCTCAGAGTGCCATAAAGTGATACAGCATGCAAATTCACAGCCATAGGTGTTCCGACTGAATGGCTGTGGGATGGAGAGTTGCTGTGATGTGAAAAGCATAAAAAGCTGTCTGTGGACTTTTATTAGACTGCCACTCGTGTTAAGTCATACAAAACCGTATTGTCAGTTATTTTTTGTTAAATGGAGGATACACTTGCAATAGTGCCCACTCTGTCAAGTGGGCACTACTGCAAGTGCTTAATAGACAATGTGACTAAAGAATGCATCAGCTGCTCTGGTGGACTGTATTAAATAGACAATGACTTGGCATGGCCTATAAAGAATTTGTTTTTTATCCTGGCATATTGGTGGTTTACCTTTATGTTAGGTCACTTTTGTTGTGGGATATGGGAATAGAGACACAAATAAATATTTTAAAATTCAAAATTTTTTAATCCAAGAGTAGATGGAGAAATATTTTCATAGTTCTTTTTTGGTTTTCAGGTTGACATCATTTAACGTAAAGCATCTACCTACCAAAAGAAATAGCAAAAAATAAGACGTTTTTACATGCCTTTGAAGCATTATACAGTGAGGGGAAAAAAGTGTTTGATCCCCTGCTGATTTTGTACATTTGCCCACTGGCAAAGAAATGATCAGTCTATAATTTTAATGGTAGATTTATTTGAACAGTGAGAGACAGAAAAACGCATGTCAAAAATTTTATAAATTGATATGCATTTTAATGAGGGAAATATGTATTTGACCCCTCTGCAAAACATGACTTAGTACTTGGTGGCAAAACCCTTGTTGGCAATCACAGAGGTCAGACGTTTCTTGTAGTTGGCCACCAGGTTTTCACACATTTCAGGAGGGATTTTGTCCCACTCCTCTTTGCAGATCTTCTCTAAGTCATTAAGGTTTTGAGGCTGACTTGAATGCACTCCTTTGTTGCCTTGGCCGTGTTTTTTGGGTCATTGTCATGGAATACCAATGCCCTGGCTGAGGGAAGGAGGTTCTCACCCAAGATTTGACAGTAGATGACCCCGTCCATCGTCCCTTTTGATGTGGTGAAGTTGTCCTGTCCCCTTAGCAGAAAAACACCCCCATTTCCACCTCCATGTTTGACCTTGGGTGTCATAGGCAGCATTCCTCCTTCTCCAAACTAGTTGATGCCAAAGAGCTCCATTTTGGTCTCATCTGACCACAATACTTTCACCCAGTTGTCTGAATCATTCAGATGTTCATTGGCAAACTTCAGACGGGCATGTGTATGTGCTTTCTTGAGCAGGGGGACCTTGCAGGCAGTGCAGGATTTCAGTCCTTCACGGCGTAGTGTTTTACCAATTGTTTTCTTGGTGACTAAGGTCCCAGCTGCCTTGAAATCATTGACAAGATCCTTCCGTGTAGTTCTGGGCTGATTCCTCACTGTTCTCATGATCATCAATTATATGGAGCCCCAGGCCGAGGGAGACTGACATTTCTTATGTGTTTATTCCATTTGCTAATAATTGCACCAACTGTTGTCACCTTTTCACCAAGCTGCTTGGCAATGGTCTTGTAGCCCATTCCAGACTTGTGTGGGTCTAAAATCTTGTCCCTGACATCCTTGGAGAACTCTTTTGTCTTGGCCATGGTGGCGAGTTTGGAATATGATTGATTGATTGCTTCTGTGGACTGGTGTCTTTTTGATTGAGAGGGGGTCAAATACTTATTTCCCTCTTTAAAATTTAAATCAATTTATAACATTTTTGACATTTTCTCGTTATTCTGTCTCTCACTGTTAAAATAAATCTACCATTAAAATTATAGACTGATCATTTCTTTGTCAGTGGGCAAACGTACAAAATCAGAAGGGGATCAAATACTTTTTTCCCTCACTGTAACTTTTTCCACTGACTATCAGATAACACTGCACAGATTAATGTGCTGTACACTGACACCAGTATGGTGACCCGTTGTAAAAAATAAATAAAAATGGACCATTGTGGAAACTAAATGGAGAGAAGAACGTTTGTGTGTGACTCAAACATATTTAAAACTGCTGGTATAGTGCAACAGCGTTGATAAGATCTTTGGACATTCTCTGCAAAACCTTCTCATCTCCCTGTTTTTCAATTAAATTTTTCAAATAAAAAGCTTTCTGTTCTGATTTTACAGTCATGAGCGACCTATGGTACATACTGTATGTTCCATATAATTGATGATTTCTGTGGGATGCTCAGGGAAAGAGATGTGTTTGAGTCACAGGCATGATGTGAGATTGAGATATTGAAATTATTCTAACATATCTGTAGCCTGATGTGAAACATAATCTGGCAGCAGTCTCTGGATCTCTACTAGTGATGTAGTTCAAACTGCTGTTACTGTGAAGCGAATGGGAGGAAAACTGCAGACTTTGTTTATTCTGTGGGAGTGGACGCTTCTACCTCCTACTGCAGGCACAACCTCCATGTATCAGGTTATTTGTGGACTAATGATAGATTAAAGCCCAAAATAGACTTTAGGTATGTTAATTTTGATGCCAGTTTTGTGGTATTCTGTCTGGGAAAACAATGGGCCTTTGCTTGCAACTATGTTATAGTACAATAAGCCCTTGGGTGTCACATTTAAGAAAAACCTACTCATAGTTGTCTGGTCTTTTGGATGAAAGAGAAGATTTAAATGTTTGAAAAATATATAAGTCAAAATGTTTTGGACGTTTTATAAACAACAGATTTCAATTAATTTCGACAAAACGTAGGGTCTAATTTGTGAAGACTTTACAGATAGTATAGCACAATAGTGAATATAAAGACTGACAGCTTTGGTGTATATTTGCCTGTTTTGATTGCTTTCTATTTAATCTGTGCTTTTATTTGACAATCATATACCAAATTGCATTGCTTTAAGCTCTTCACACAAATTGCTTAACAGTTAGATTACCACATCGATATTTTTTACCTCATTACCCTCCACGTGCTCAGCTACAGAGCATTAATTTTAGAGCTTGAGGTGAAAAGTCTCTCTACCAAGACCCTAACTTCCCTCAATGTGTAACATTGTTTTCCAGACGTTTACACAGTCACAATCAGTTTTGTGTGTTTATTTAACCACATGATTGTGTCAGTATTTACTGCAACCAATTTGCAAGATGATCCTACTTGACTCACTGTTTAATGTTTTCAGCATGTTGTTTGAGTGATACTAGTACAGTTATAACTGATGATCATAGATGATGTTGTTAATGATGTTTCACTCCACCCCCTCATCCCGGGGATACCATTCTTTTTTTATAGAGGCCTGCTGAGCTTATTTGCGTCACTGACACACTTTTGCTTTGATCAAACAAGGGAAACATTTACATTTCATTGTGATGTCTCATGTTTTTGAGCCCTCAGTGGTTTTCAGGGATTATTAATCTCATATCAGTGACATATTTAGGATGTCTGCGTCAATGACTGCGTAAAGGGGGACAATCTAAAGTGACATGATGCTCATCTCCAGTGGCACTCAAAACATTTCTATTTCATATTAAATTGATGGAATTTTTTAAATGCTGAAAGACAATTTTAATTCAGGCTTTGCTAGTATGTGGATAAAATGACTTCATCCAGAGGTCATGTTTCAAAGTACTGATAATGTGCTAGATTTTCCATTTATTTTGATTTTGTGCAGTTTGTTACAGAATGGCTCACTTCAGTCTGATGGCGTGTCCGTAAAACAGCAAAATGAGGCACTGAATATATCCCCTTACTTTAGTAGCAGTATATATGTATTAGAAGGCAATCCTTCCTGTGTCTAGCTTTACATCTGTCTATACAGTTATGTTTCTATACATCTTTTTATACATCCATATCTATATAGCCATCTATCTGTTTCACATGAATGTGTGTGACTGAGGTATGGGAGTCTAAATGTGCATCCTACTTTGTTTTGGGGCTATACATGCTACATACTTGTCATATTTTGTCTTTGCATTGGCTCAGCCTGAGAGCCCACAAGGCAACACATACCAGTCAAGACTGGCTAATTCTTTCTGCCATCTGGTGCTGGTCTGTTTCTTATCTAGAAACTTGTTTTTTTTGTTCAAGTATAGATCACATTACACATTCTGTTCCATCTGCCGGCTGGATACCGATCAAGACAACAACCATTATGATTGGCTTATTTGTTTTGTTTGTTTCAGTGGTTAATAATCACAGTATTTTAAATAATAAAATGGCCAAAACTATTGCATATTTATTATGCAGTATGTTCCTTAATTTGACTTAATTGACCGCCCTACCTATACAATTCACGTATGTTCAGATTTGAGAACTTTCCAGTTAATTCATTATAGTGTGAGAGATATGTAAATTTCACACTAATGTATTGGCGTTAGAATGAGTCTGTCTCAACATGCGTCTTAAGTGATCACTTGTAATTAGAGCTCACGTCCCCATTCTATAAGCAAATAAAAACGTACATCATTTCCATTTGTATAAACAAAATACATATTTAATGAAAAAAGTTATTGTTGTTTGTGTATATATTCCAGCTGTTATTCTCACATTAACCATACATAACAAAAACATGCAATGACTTATGTAAAAGTGCTGCCTTGCCATCTTTGTGTGGAAAGTTGGTGTGCATGTGCCTTCCTGTATCTCTGTCGGTTTCCTTCAGGTGCTCCTGTTTCCTCACAAAGTCCAGGAAAGCAGACGTGTTGCAAACAGAGACCAGCAGGACATATTGCAATACAGGTATAAACACAACCACAATGATAAATTGTCAAAATCATTTAGTCCACATGTGTCAAACTCAAGGCCTGCGGGCCAAATCCGGCCGCTTGCAGATTGATCCAGCCCGCTTGTCAATTTAGACTGACCATAGACTTTGGCCCAAGAAATTTTCTTCAATGTTTTTCTGACCTTTTTGCCACTTTCTCCAATGTTTTTTGGGCCGTTTTATGTTTTTTTCTCCAATGTTTTTGTTCAACTTTATTTGTCGTTCTCTCTTTGATGAAGTATTTTTTTGCTGACTTTTTGGGGTCTTTGTATGGACCAAGCTGTAAATGAGATGATTATATGAGACATGCAATAATACAATAAAAGATATTTGAAAATAATAGCATGTGAATAACCTAAACATGTCTGGCCTTGGATGTGCTTCTTTTTTTCCAGCGTGGCCCTTTGTGGAACTAACTTTGACACTCCTGATTTAGTCCATCATGCATTGTTAGACTGTATAATTGGTGTAATGAGTGTTGGCATCGGTCATTAAACCTTTGGTGACAATGTCAGTACATAAATTTACCACTGGCAAGTGGTTTGATCAGCACCTAACACGAGTCCAAACTCAGCCACTAGAGGGACAAATGGCTGACTCCTCAAAACAGACTTCAAAACAATCCTAAACATTCAGTTGAGATCATACAATTGGCATTGGACAAATATACGTGATTGTCCACAGGCTTTTCAACATTGACAGATATTCAACTTAAAAAAACTAAGACAAATGTAGGTGAAAATCTAAGCTTTGAATCTAAATGTGCTAATAGAGCCTGATATCTTTAATTAAATATATTTCTTTTCTACGTCTAGTCATATTGTGTTCTGGCATGGGGCAGAACTCTGTAGTATTAATGAGGGTAGTAAAGACAAATAATTAAATCACAAAACGTGTTTTTCGCAATGCAATTGCAAAAACAACGCTGCAACAACATCGTTACATTGCAGTGTTTTTTATGTAAGAATGACTGTAAATTAGACACCAGCCACTATGAAAGATATCTGGTGTTATATCACTGTTTTACCAGAGTCAAAGAACTTATACACAAAAATCGCACACACACACACTTGTATAACCGTTTAGGTAACAGTCGGCTGCAGTGAGCCAACCACCGGCACCGATTCATTCACCGGTAGCTGCGTAGTAGTGGTTTGCTTTTGCCTCTGACACGAGAGTGGTAGCCGTGGGTTTACACGTGAAAGCGGCGACATATTTATATAAAAAGAATGACAGCACCAGGGACCAGTAACAGCGCCTAAAGGCAGTCACCGTATCCGCCCATGTGGGGGCGGGCAGCGCCTATTGGTTCACAGCGCTGTGAGGTAACGATAAACGGCTCTCTGGACCAATGGGCGAAGAGATGCAGGAGGAGCAGCTCGAAATCAGGTCACTCTGGAGATCCAGGGCAGAGTTACGTATTTGGGAACCTGAACGAGAAAGAGCAGTATGTCAGACCCAATGGTCGGACCATTCTAGGACCGTCGCGTAGTACTACACTTTCTCCTGGACCATAAAGCACTGATAACAAGGCTTTTATTTCACGAAGGCAGCGGGATCGGTAGAGGATTTGCCTTTTGTGAGGTTGGTGGAGTTTTACTCATAACGTATGGCTGCGCGAGTGTAATATGCAATTTAGGTGTTGCTGTGCGTTATGTGTTTTAAAATGCGACAGGTGATAATAATATCCCCTTAACGTGCTGTGCTCTAAATTTTGTAAAATACTCTTTATGAACGTGATGCGTGAAAGTTGCATAACTGTGTCAGTGTGACTCAATCCCGGTCAGTACTCCTGCAGCCCTGCCCACATTACAGCGGTGAGGAAGTAATGCTTGTGCCGTAAACTGAAATACCCAATGCCACCAGTGACCTGCGCTCAAGTAACCTATATTTACATAAGAAGAGTAGATGGATTACGCAAAAACTGACAGCCTATCATGGTGCTGCAAAGTTGTTATAGAACAGCTGATAACAAACTGGTGGGAATGTCGGAGTCACGTGGTGCATTCGAAGTGCTTTCAAAACTCCGGCATAACATAAAGAATCTGCAGCATCACATGGCAGAAGGATAGGCTAAAATGGCTTCACCAGTTAGATAATTCCCAAGATGTGATAGATTGTTTTCCCTGAGAGGACTCTCTTGAGTCAGGCAGTTCGAGGTAAAAATATTACGTCGAAGACCTCGCTTCTTGGATGCAGTAATTCGTTATAATTTGTTTGACAGTTATGTTTACGGACCTACCTTAAAGTAAGCTACTTAAACTATAGACTATGATAGCCTACTGCAATTTATGTAGGCTAGCCTATGCGTTAATAAATTATAAATTAGTTCCTTCCCAATACACAGTACCGATCTGATACCAGCGTGTTAATAAATATATTTATGTAAGGTTCCCTAACTGAACTCTAGTGGTCTATAAACTAAAGACAAACATGGCTAACTTAATCTTCCCTTTGTGATGGGACAGTAAGGCATCGTGCAAATTTAGGCAATTGTACAAGATGATGACGAGATACTGTAAATGCTTCCAGCATGATACACAGTTATAAAACCGCAGCCTTTGTATTAGATGCTTTGCGAGGATGCAAAGATACATGCATTTTTTTACAATTAGACAAAGGACAATATTTTTGAGATTATTGAGAACCGCAACAAGTGGGAAAATAACTATGAAACAGGGGAAGGAGTCTGTCTTTCCACCGGTTAAAAAAAAAAAAACTGCGTTCACCACTACATTGGTGGATAAACCTAACAAATTGACCAAACATAATCAAATTTTAATTTCCAATCCTGATTACAGCCTTAACTTTGATGGTTTAAGCCTTCAGTCTGATTGGAGTGTTCCATACTTTTTACATGAAATAGTAAATTAATTTTAAATTACCTCCCTTAAAGTCCCCTAAGATTCGAAAAGGCCAAGTGGGCAACATGTACCCAACATCCTTTGATAGCCCAGAGTGATTTTTTGATTGCATTAAAATGACTGAAAGGGCCCAAGAGGAGGATATATATAACCTGTAATTGTGTTGTGTTTCTCATCTTGCCTTGTTAGCCACCTGTTGCACGTTGTACCCACCTCACTTCCCAGACATAAGGCATCAAGTTCCCTGTGAGATAATTCTAAACTTAAAAATTGGTGGACACGTCATAGAAAATCAACCTTACTCTCCACCAATTACTTCCCTGCAGCAGCTCAACAGGAAGAAATAGATTCGGTAATGACTGGAAAAAAAGAGATCACACATATTGAAGTGGGCTCAGGTAACCCTTACTGCAGAGGTGGATTTGACATGTATAGGCTATCATTAGCAATAGTAAACAACTTAGCACACAGTAAATATGTAAAATAAAGTTAGTGACCTTTATTGTATGCTGTTTATTAGGGGTGTGACGAGACGCTTACTCCACGAGACGAGACACATCACGAGATTGGGTTCACGAGAACGAGACGAGACGAGATTTTTAAAAAAAACTTAAAGAAATCCTTGATGAAATATATGAATGGAAAATAGTTTTTTATTCAACTGAAAAATCACAAAATGCAAAACAATTTAGGTGCATTTTTTTACTATTTTAATGAATTATATGCAGTAAAGGACGTGCAAACACTGCAAAATGTTTTGTATAAACTCTACCAACTGGCTTCTGGCCTGTACAATTACACACAGGAAATCTAACTCCTTCCACAAACCGAACATAAAAAAATAAACAGTATAAATAAAATAAATGTGTAAATAACAGAAAAATAGGGTTAGGGTTAATGTTGCCACAGAAATGATTTAAAAGTGTCAGGGGGATCTTCAATAGTAATTTCACGCTCCATCACACTGACATCACATCGCCTCACGAGACAACTTTTCACCTCGACGAGAAATCTCGTCACGTTTTAATCTCGCGAGATCTCGTAAAACGAGATCTCGTCACACCCTTACTGTTTATTGATTGTTTTTATTAATGATCTTTTAATCAAGTAAGAATTTGAGCGACTGCCTTAAAGTTCTGTTTCTATAACGGGGAAATGAAGTACAATAAAGTCATCTTATCAATATGTCAGTGATGCTAAGCTAAATATGTAAATGTCCATTCGGAGTGCTTGAATCCCGTACCTGTTGGTCTGCAGCTGCACAAATCTCTGTTCTCTTTGTCTTTTTACATCTCTCTACCTTATTTGTATTTTCTTTACCGATTACACTCTTTCTCTCTTAACTCAATTCAACTTCAATTCAGTGCATTTTTATTGTTGCCAAAACAAAAACATGTATTTACTTAAAAAAACCTTAAGTGCAACAAAAATTCTAAACGTATCGCGACTCATTGTCTGTCAGTATCTCATCAAAGTAGATATGCTCACATAATACTTTCATTCTTTGCCTTTCTGAATACCATGCACATTGGCAGTCAGCTCTTTAACTTTCTTATATAGCTTCCTTATCTGAGACAACACTGGTTTTGTACAGGGCAGTGTTAAAATCCTACCTAAAGCCCCAGAAAACTGGGCCACACTGTCGGCCAGCAACCTTTGGTGGCATTCAGATCAACGTTGTCTAGTGTTTTAAGTCTCCCAGGGTCGATGATTCTTTGAAAGGGTTGGAGGGCTCAGATGGGACAGACCCACTGTTCTTAAAGGCCACACTGTACAAGGGAGCTTTTTTATTTTTGACTGTACATGAAAAAGCCCCTGCAGGGCTCTTAAGAGATGAGGGGTTTAACCCTGCTTTGTGCTTTGTTATTACATCAAACAAAAGACAATCACACACCTTTTTGATTGTGTTCTTTTATCATCCAATTACAACTAACCCAGAACAAGCCCAGGATAGCACTCCTCCTGATGTCGGAAGATTCATCCTCCACGCCCCATCCCTTCTCTGTTCTGGAGGACCAGAAAGGAGTCTCATGCAGCTCCATGCCAAGGGGGGCCTCAAGGTGTAGCGCCATGGCACAACTTCACCGGATGGGAGGCTACAGCCAAAGTGGGCCTGACTTAGGCCTCCCCTCAGAGGGCAGTGACAGCAGTAGTCAGGACCCTCCCGCTTCGCCACCCAAGCATCGCAAGACCGCCCGCTCCCGTCCACTCCCTGAGGAGGACGTGGAGATGAAGAGCAGTGGGTCTAGCGGGAGTGGAACCGAATCACAGGACAATGAAAGCCACGGCAACAAGAGTAATGGCAACGAGAGCCACGACCATTCGTCGACGAGCAGCTCCAATGGCACCAGTAAAGACTCAGCACTGCTGGAATCTTCTGAAAGCAACAAGAGGTCAGTAGTAGTTGTGGGAATGATAAAGCCATCAGTAGACCTGTTTATTTTTCTGACATGCTTACTGTGATAGTGAAGAAAAGAAGGAGTGAGAAACTAGAACTAGGCCTGGGCGATAAGGAGAAAATCAAATATCCCGATATATTTTTGACCAAATACCTCAATGTCGGTACCGCAAAGATTCTGTAGTGTTGACTATTGGTGCTTTCACAAATGTATACACAGTGAGACACAATTTTTGATAAATAATCATCAATAATGTGGATATAATGACTAAGTGGCTAAAGGAAAATAATAGTACAGAAAAATAACATCACTTTACTGTAATGCAGCCTTTAAAACCTAGAAAAGACACCACTTATGCCATATTAAGATATCCAAAATCTGAGATGATATCTAGTCTCATATTGATATAATATTGATATATATCCCTGCTCTAACTAGAACTACGGTTCTTGTTAGCAGGATATCACCTACGTGTTAACTGTGCAGGAATCCTCTCTGTATCTACTGATGTTTGGTCTAGTCAGCACTCTCTGACCTTCTTTAGTGACAGTAAATTGAAGTAGGGATTCTTTTTTTAGGAGATATGAAATGGGGTGAAGGTTACTCTTTCAAATGAAAATGCTTACACAGGAAAGCTGTTTTGTAAGCCGAGTGCTGCCCTCGTCAAAACAGCTGCATGTAAAATGATGCTGGCTCTTTCAGCCACCCTATCATAAACCACACTTGCGTGTACATGCCGTATAAAACATTAAATATGCAGGGAAATAGAAGCAACAAATAATACATTACACAGCTGTCATGGCTCACAAAACGGGTCATAGTTGACATATTATGCTGGACTTCACTTCTCTTCCTTTTGCCCTTGTAGTTAACTTACTTGACATATTCATATAGACTCATGTCTTTTAGGCATAAAAAAATAATGTCCGCTTTGCCTTCTGCCACCACAGTCTTTACTTGATGAATGCAGCTATAAGCACAGGATGTGTTTGTCAGCGTTGACCAATGTCTAACTGTTATTTTAGCCATATAGCTCAGCTCTACCACACACCTTTTTAATTTACTGAGCCTGTGAAGCCCATAGATATAAAACATGTCATGAATACGGTACTTGTTGGAAGACTTCTAAGTAGACAGAGTTTAACATGTTTAGCCAGCATTTTTGCTCTGAGTCTGAACAGCAAATGAGCCCTACCTCACAGGCATTTGGTTGAATCATAATGATAGAATATTTCCAAAATTCTGCCAGGAAGTGGCCACAGTTTCAGACACAATGCAGTCTGCCCTTGAGTCGACCAGAGCACGTCTGTTGTTGAAAACCAGATTGACGTCATCTGGGAGGCTGGCTTTGTCAGGCGGGTTTTGTCATGCTCTCCAACTCCTTGTTGTTGCTATGGCAACCCAATGTTTGTCTCTGTTTGTCTCTTGGCGGAGCAAGCAGAGTTGCAAGCTGTAATGTTCTTTCTCTCTCACTTTCAGCTTTGTATGTCTTACCTAACTTTACCATTTTTTAACCACTCCTCTTTGCTTGTAAACATGCGAATTAGCCCACTGAACACTTGGCACTGAAGGCTATATTTGAAAGAATTAGATAACTGTTGGTGCATAGAGAGGCTATTTGTATAGGTGTTATGTATTCTAAGCAGATTATAGTCACCTGAGTTGTAGCTGTTAGAGCTGTTATTAGTTTTAAATTAAGCTTGTCGCCTAATACAGTGACCGATACAGACTACATAAACGCACAGTTCAGTTGACTGCCTACCTTTTAGTTTGAATCGAAAAAAAGAAAAGCAATCCAATGGGTGGCCTTCTGTGCATTAACTCTTTCAGTTACTGATATTCTAGAGCCTTTGGATTGCTTTTCTTTTTTGGGAAACAAATACCAACAAATCCAGATCTCAGTCTCCTCCTGGTGCCTAGTACAGTGTGCAAGCTGAACAGATGCTGAAGTTAGTGCTATGCTAAAATAATTAAAGACTGATAACATTATTTACATTCAGAAAACTAAGAAGGTTTTTTTTAACTGAATTGACTCCTTTCTAAATCATACTTTTTTGTGTTCTGTCCTGTCCATCTGCCCTTCACAGATGCGAGTAGCTCTTGAATTTCCTTTGTGCATTGCATTGTGGGACTATAGTGTACATCAACAGCACTATCCATCAGATTTAGTATGCATACTGACATTTTTTTGTTTATTTTAAAATCTGCTAAGCTTATGCAATTAACAGTAGAATTGGGACAACACTCTGGTTTTGACAAATTTTCATCAGAACAAAGGCCTTTTTACCAAAGCCTTGTCCTTGTCTTCACCTTGAGCAGAGAAACGTCTTGCACTAAATAAAAACTAAAATGGAAACTTCCCTGCCTTTTTGAGCACCCAGTTTTGTAACATATCTGCCACAGTCAACAACCATCCTATAATAAAGTCTCTAAGTTTCTAAGTCTCACTTTAAGACATGCTCAATCTTTACAGTCTAAACCAGGCTGTTGAATTCCTGAGCCCTGAACAATACACTTGATAGAATAGTATGCCTGCTTGTGCTTAAGAGGCTATTTGTATAGGTGTTCTCTATTCTTAGCCAGGTAAGCATGTTATATATAGCAACCTGAGTTGTAATGATTCAGTGTCTCAGAGGGCTTTCAATTTCACTGTATTAGTGCAATCAGTGTTAAGCTTGTAGGTTAATGCAGTGGATCAAACACACACACACACACACACACACACACACACACACACACACACACACACACACACACACACACACACACTCACTCACTCACTCACTCACTCACTCACTCACTCACTCACTCTTCTGGTCTTTACATGAGTCTTACTTCATTGTGTCTCCACCACAAAAACATTCATCTTTGTTTTAAAAAGGATTTTACAAACAGGCAGATACAAAAAAAACAAAGGTCAAGGTCCACTTATTTAGCTTTTTTCGAACTTTCAAACCACCTCAGTCTTTCTCAGTGGTTGGGGTTTTCTCAAATACATGAGTAAATTTTTTTCCAAATATGCAGCACACACTTTGAGCATTAACCAACAGATTAATCAATTTGCATTGCTCTGCTTGTTCATATAGGAATGTACACAGGTGTGGGAGACAACATGTCATATGGGAGAGATGGGATGGGAGAGAACATGTCATGTACTCACTGCCATTTGCAGTATTGGTGCTTTCCTGCTGTGTAGCTACAGATGCACTTAAGGTCCACAAGGAAGTGAGACAGACCTCAGACTCGGAGTGTGATTTCTTTTGTAGCCTGGCTGCTAAATGAGTGAAGCTGCCACTTCAATTTGACAAAAGTAGAATTTGGCTGATCTATTTTAGGCTTACTTAGCTATATTGTGAGATTGAGTTGTTTTTTATAATAAGGTAACTTGAGCACCTTCTTCTGTTTGATTACCAATATGCACTTTAATTTAGTGAAGGAGGAGTTAAAATCAGCCTGACTGAATTAGAATCCGTTGCAAGTCTTTCTCTTTGTTTGTGTCTCTCTTTGAGGTGATTTGATGTAATATTTTTGTCTCTATTTTATTCAGTGTTCAATAGTTCTTCTCTTCCCAACAGCTCAAACTCTCACAGTCCGTCTCCTCCCAGCAGCTCAAACGCCTTCAGTCTGCTAAGCTCAGAGCAGGATAATCCTTCAACCAGCGGCTGCAGGTCAGAGCACCAGCCACCTTTACAGAACAATGGTTTTTGGTTCATTATAATTTTTTGTTATAATTTTTATTTTTAAAGCAATGGTTTCCTTTTTGCAATATCTGACTTGCTGCTCTGTGTGTTTGTGCAACTTGCAGTAGTGAGGAGTCCGCCAAAGCCAAGACCCAGAAAGAGATGATTAAAACTATGAAAGAGCTAAAGCTTTACCTGCCCGCTGAGAAGAGACACAATAGCAAGTCATCCACATTGAACACCCTCAAGTATGCGCTGCGCTGCGTCAAGCAAGTAGAAGGTAAAGGGCATTCATATCCCTCTGTCTTCTCTCTGCTCCTGTCTTGTGTGTTGCTGCCAATCTCTACACAGCTTATATGAAGGACCTGCTCCTATTGTTTTTTGTTTAAGCTGTCCATAGTTTAATAATTTACTTCACACCAATATGTACATTTATCAATGTAGCTATTTGTACACAATGTATTTTCTTTGGAAATCAGGAAGCATAGTAGCTAAATGAGATCCCAAAAAAAGAAATAAAGGCAAAACTTTGTGCAGGAGGGAACATTGTGTAGGCAGGTCTATGTGTAAGGGTCTGTAAAGGCTTAACCCTTGTCTTCCCGTTGACCATTTGTTTTTCTGGGTCAAACTTTTGTTGGACCGTTTTTGTCACCTGACGTTTTTGTCAGTTTTTTCCAAGTCTTCTTCTCTGCGCTTTTTTTGCAAATATTTTAGAAGTTTTTTTCTGTCATTTGTCACTTTTTTTTTAATGTTCTTTTACCTTTTTTTTGCTTTAAAGGCCATAACATTAAATAAAACACCCCTATTTAGTAAGAGTAGTGAACTGATGATTTATTTTGTGAAGACCGTTTTTTTTTTTTGTTTTTTTTTTTTTTACATTTTGGTTGAAAGAAACACAATTTTCTGATATAGAAACATTTTGAAAATGTGTGAAATTTGACCCGAGGACAACAGGAGGGTTAATATCTACTCTGCCTAAATGTTTACAGATATAAACAACGAGTGGTCAGAGGTTCAACAGTGCAGTCAGTTTGGTTGTTACGGAATATGACACATTTTTGCATAGCACTGAGGCATTTTTCATCATTAAAAAATGTCTGTAACATCAGTATGAATTGATCATCTTTTTGTTACCTATTCTTTAATGTATAATATGTTGTGACCAGACTTTGAGAAAATCACTATGTTTGTGTTGCAGCCAATGACGAATATTACCAGCTGTTGATGACCAATCACAGTCAACCTTCAGTCCTGGATGTATCCTCTTATACGATAGAGGAGATAGACAGCATTACTTCTGAATACACCCTCAAAAACAACGTGAGTCACGGAATTATCTTTAAACTAATACAAATATTCTCTTTTACTTTCTTATACTGTTGTGAAGGTTTTACTGATTGTGTTTGAGCAGTTTGGTACAGGTTTTATCATTTATCCCACCATTTGGATTTTGTCTCCTCAACAGGTCTTTTTTGCAGTAGCCGTGTCTCTCGTTACAGGAAGAATAGTCTACATTTCTGATCAAGCTGCCTCCATCCTCAACTGCAAAAGAGAAGTTTTCAAGAAAAGAAAGTTTGTGGAGTTTATGATGCCGCAGGATGTTAGTGTCTTCTACAGCTTCACTACGCCCTACCGCCTGCCCTCCTGGAGCATGTGCACTGGAGCAGGTACATATATGACAGCTGCAAGGCTCTTTGCAGATGCAGTATCAATAATACTTCACAGTAGTAGTAAAGGAAGATGACTGTGAAAGGGAGGATCATTCACACTGGCAATTTTGTTTTAAAGTGCTTTGCATACATAATATATGAATTGGAGAAATAAATGACTGACTTTATTCATAAAAAAAAAAGTAAAGTTTGATAGAACGGACTGAGCTGTCTCAGGTGCTAAAGTAAAATGGTCACTGAATGGGAGAATTCGTTATATCCTCTCCAGTTTAACTGAGTGCCCAGATAGGCTTGTTGGTCCGTAACCTTAAATCAGACCCAGAGTAGCACTTTATCTGTATTGATTTGTCCTCATTGATATATTTTGGCTTGCAAACTAAATTAAACCTTGACTTTGTTTAAATACATTGCATCAAAGTGCAAAGCCGAGGGTTGCTAGATCACCTGCTAGAGCCTAGACCCTGATTAGCATTCAGCCAGATCTCGTTGCTTTTAAATTATTTAAAACATTTATTTTTCCCCATTTTAGAGGCATCGCCGCCTGACTGCATGCAGGAGAAGTCCTTCTTCTGTCGTATCAGGTGCGTGTTTGTTGGTTTGAACATGGCGGTGGGCCATCTGCTGCTCGTATCTATTTGCCGTTTTTATTCATACTCTCATTCCTCTCTAGATGTTTTTTAATTAGTTTGTGACATCATATTGTGAACTGAAATACATGTTTTTTTCCAGGACACACACAGAGACACACCTTACTTGTTTTGAACTTCCATTGACTTTATCTTGCCAAACCTTCTTATTTTGATAGAAATCCCACTTGAGCTATCAAACTCGGAAGAACAGAAATTAAAGAATGCACACACCACTCTCATTTTACTCAATTCTACACAGATATGAATGGAAACATAGCTAAGCACTGCCTCCTTGTTTTCAATAACTTAAAAATCCACAAGCGCACACAGGAATTCTTTCTGAAATCTTGTACTTCCACGGGACAACAATACTCATTTTTATGTATCTTTCCTTCTAACAAATTTCTAGTGGTGGTAACAAGTGTGAGGGCAATCTGCAGTACTATCCATTCCGCATGACACCCTACCGGATGAAGGTCCAAGACACAGTACATGCTGAAGACCAGTTCTGCTGCCTCCTGCTGGCTGAGATAGTTCACTCTGGTTATGAGGGTGAGAACAATTTGTGTTTATTTATTGGAGGTCCTCATTAATCTTGACACTGTGAAATTGCTGTTCATCTTTGCGCCATACTGCTCAATCACTATACTGTACTGTTCATTGGACTAAGAAACATATATACAAATGCAACATATACAGATTGCCAGATTTGTACTCAAGTACTTATGAAATCTTTTCTCTTCCTTTTGAAGCACCCAGAATTCCAACAGACAAACGCATCTTCACCACCACACACACACCGAGTTGTGTGCTTCAGGATGTGGATGAGAGGTAAGTCATTGTGGAATGATTCAGTACAAACTACAATATTCTCACCTATCAGGATAATAGAATTGGTGCTTCTACTTGCCAACTAATTGAGCGTGTTGTCATGTTTTTTTGTGTAAATCAGGGCAGTTCCTCTCCTCGGGTACCTCCCCCAAGACCTGATTGGCACACCATTCCTCCTCCATCTGCATCCCAATGACCGACCGAATATGTTGGCCATTCACAGAAAGAGTGAGTCCTCAGAATTAAGTAGATTTCAGAATTTCGTATGTCTGCACAGGAAATATGTTCTTATCATGATTTGACTATGTTATTTGGGCTTTTTCTACAGTTCTTCAATTCGCAGGACAACCATTTGACCACTCGTCCGTCCGGTTCTGTGCGCAAAATGGAGAATACATCGTTCTTGAAACCAGCTGGTCCAGTTTCGTCAACCCCTGGAGCCACAAGGTCTCATTTGTTATCGGAAGACACAAAGTGTGCACGTGAGTATTCCTATCTTGCTGATGTACAGTCTATAGTGGCTGTCAATAAGCCACTCTTTGAATAGATAGGAATTTCACAGTTTATTGTATTGTAGATAGACATTTATCAACCATGTGTTTTTACCAGGGGCCCCGTGAATGAAGATGTTTTTGCAGCCCCGGTGTCCACTGTCCAGGAGATGAAGACCATGGACTCTGACATCCAGGACATTACTGAACAGATCCATCGGCTCCTGCTACAGGTGAGAGAGGTTAAAGAAGAACAACTGACACATAGTATTGATTAAAGAAGAAGGGGTAGTTTATTTAAGCCATCAAAGTAGCTAGCATCATTGAAATAAATGTAAACAAATGCGCATGCTAATGTATAGTTGAGGGATGAGCGCAGCATCTTACTTTAAAAAAACAAAAAACACACACAACAGGTTTGAAATTGGAAAACGACTTTCTTTCAGCCGGTCCGTAACAGTGGGTCCAGTGGCTACAGTAGTGTGAACAGAAATGAACACCCTGTGGGCATGAGCTCCTCTAGCGAGAGCCTCAAGAGCGGCAGCGGGAGCAAGATCCAACAAGAGGATGAGGAAGTGAGCGGCAAAGCCAGACCGGTGAGTAAAGTTTAGTACAGTGTGTTTTAGCCCATGTGGTCCTATTACAGGATGATATGGCAATAGCAGATACTGGGTTGTTGAACTTATGCACAATAACTGTCCATGACTTGATTGTTCTTCAACTGAATGGGTGGCTAAATCCACTTTAGCCCGAAGTTTAATATTTATGGAAATGAATGTAACCAAGTTGGCCAATTTATTCCACATTCCTTTATTTTTGGATTGAAAAGATTTAGCAAAATGTCCTATTAATATATTTGAAATCAGATAATTCTTGAGTCTTGTGTCTCTGTTTCACAGAGAAGTTTTCAGGAAATCTGTAAAGGAATACATCTTCAGAAGAGCCAGGAGCAGCAGACAACCAGACCAGACATCAAGAAAAGCAATAGCAGTAAGTCCAGTTCATAACTACCTGCACATTTGTGTTTAAATAGTTGAGAACGTGTCTGAGCCAGAGACAGTTAGAAAGTTGTTGGAGAAAATGTCATTCATATTTGTTGTGAAATTGACCCCATCCTGGCTTTTTTCCTGTAGAGTCTCTACAAAAGAGCTCAGCGGTGGTGCGGTCCAAACACTCAGCAGCTCCTCTCAACTGGAAGGAGACAGAGGCCATTATGGAGGAGAGTAGGTCCTCTTCCCAGGAGGAGACAGCCTTCAATGATCCGACCGTCTACTCCTACCAGCAGATCAGCTGTCTGGACAGTGTTGTCAGGTAAGGAGATGGACATGATTTTGAAGAATGTACACGTAATCTTGTGTAGGATAGAATTTGAACCAAGCCTTGTACAATTAAATTGTATAGGTTATTCAACTTGTAACACATACTTAGTATTAGTAGTATTGTAGATAACTAGTTGACAATGATTTGTTTTTATGATTCCTGTAGGTACTTGGAGGGCTGTAATGTTCCCATTACAATGAAGAGGAAGTGCCAGTCTTCCTCTAACACCACATCCTCTAACTCAGATGAGGACCAACAGAAAGGACCTAACAGCATGCAGGTGTCTGAAGGTATGTGTCCCCATTTCAGTTCCTACCAATATTTATTATAGCAGACACTTATTGTCACCTCATCAGACAAAGCTATGGCCTCTCCTTTTAAACTCTTCTCTCAAACTCTACAATGCCAGTTCCTTGTCAGTATCTCTTGTTCTCTGTTCTCTTTGGCAGAACCAGCCTTGTTGAAGGATCACTCTGTGCTCTCCCTATTGGATGATCAAGACAAAAAGTCCAGTGACGCGGCCACAGCGGTAGTGGGCACTTCATTGCCCCTACCTGTACCTAACAAAACAGAAAGCGTGGTGTCCATAACCAGCCAGTGTAGCTACAGTAGCACCATAGTGCATGTTGGGGACAAGAAACCTCGACCAGACTCAGGTACAGTGCAGTGAAAAAGTATTTGCTTCCAACCTGATTCCCCTAGTGTTGCATATTTATCATACAAAGATATCCGACCTTCAGATAAAATATTAGACAATTAAAGAACTGTAACATAGCTTATTAAGTAATTTACTTGTATCTAAAAGGTTATCCAAAAATCACCCATTTAAAAAGATATTGGCCATTAAAACATAATTAGCAGTAATAACTGCATTAAGTGTAGATATTTGAAATGTAAAAGTTTAATATCAGTCTTGTGGGGAATTTAAGCCCACTCTTATTTGCTCTGCTCAGACACGGTTGTAGATTAGAAGCATCAGCTTATTTACTACTAAGTGTGACAAATATGCAGGCACAGAAGATATCAGGAAAATGGCAAATGGTTTTTCACAGCACTGTAAATCCAACTTTACGTGCGTCCTTCTATGTATGTATGTGTAGTTGCGTGCTATCAGTGGATGCTTGGCGGGCTGTATCTCACACACAGAAAAAGTAAACTCTTCCCACTTTGTCACATTATTATTTCTACTCAGTGCGCACAAAACGTTGGCAGGGTAATTGGATTCCGTTTAAAATAACTGCAATGATGGTGATATGTTTTTTTCTCAATTTAAACTAACATGCAATAACTCAGTGTCAATCCTGACACTCATCAAAGAAAGATAATGTTGATGATCTAGAAGATGGACAGAATTAGCTCAACAAATACTAATAGTGTTGATATATTGCTTTATCACAGGCCCATAGTTGATTACTCATTGGCTACATAATGCGCATGAAGGAAGTGGCTTGTTAAATGGCTGCTCTGATATAAAGCGTATATAAACAGTAATTCAGCACCTTGGAATATAATATTGTTCCACAACATTGAACTTCATTAGATTGTTTAAGATCTTTGAAAATGATGAACAGAAATATAAAACAAGGAGTGTCTTGGTAGGCTTACTGCTTTACTGAAACGTCCCAGGTTCCATTCCGGATTTGGGACTTTTTTTGCCTGTCATACCTCTCTTTCTACACTGTCCATAATAATATAGAAACAGAAACAAAATTTGTACAAATTATTGTACATTTTACTACAAATATTAAACCAAAGCCAAATGATCTACCCCATAATGGAAGTATGCAAGTGAATAATATCTGTGGGGTTCCATTTTTCCATTTTTCATTGGTGTCCAATACCAGCCACTGCAATGCTTGATCAACACTGCTTTTGTCGTTGTCACTGCCAATGCTAAATTGTTGTTATACATAAAACTCCACCTTTCATTGCTTTAGAGTATGTTAAAGTCCTTTCTTTGCTGTCACCCTCTGACTTACAGATATCATAGGGGATGTCCAAGGAACAGGAGAGACTGTAGAATCCAGCCAGAACCCCGGGGCTCCTCTTTCTGTTGTTTCACCTCCCATTCAGGAGAGGGAGCCCTATAAGAAAAAACTTGGGTTGACCAAACAGGTTTTGGCAGCCCATACGCAGAAGGAGGAGCAGACCTTTCTGTATCGCTTCAGGGAGCATCAAGGACTCACAGCACTCAAAGAAAACTGCTCTCAGTACCTGGAGAGTCAGAGAGAACAGATCGCCAGCGATGGTACTTCTCACCACCATACTGACACATAATTTCAAAAGCCTTTTAAAGGATAATGGCAGTTTATTACAACTTGGGTGTCATTTTTGTCTGTCTATCTGTAACATTAATATAAGTTAATTGCTGGATCTGTCTGACTGCTTATCTTTTTGCCCCAATAGACTTTGTTGTAGAGATGTCACTGTGTTCTCAGATTTCTGCAAATACTTAGTTGAATACAGTGTTATTATAAATAATAGCAATGATGGCCAAAAAATTGTTTTAAGTTTTAATTTTCCTCTTACTCTGTAATTGTTACTGGCAAATTGTAAAGTTTTCAATAATAATTACTTTCGTGAAATTCACAAATTACTTAAACTTTTTTTTTTTTTTTTAATCCTCTCTAATCTCTAGCTGTACCTGCTGCTCGGTCCTACAATGAGGGTGGACCGAGAGTACTGCCCACTTCGCGGCGAGATGCACGAAATAAAAAGACCAAGTCAAAGCGAGCAAAGCAAATGGAGTCCTCAGATAACACAATTTCCCAACACAGACAACAACATCTGCAGCCTCCTCCTCTAAACCTCGGCCTTAACCCGACCTCATGGTCTCGTTCTGACACCTCACAGTCAACTTCTCCCATGGCCTACCCCTCCGTGGTGCCAGGATATCCGCTCCAGGTTTACCCCGGAGCCAATTCCCTACCTCCCCACACAGATGCCACTCTACAAGGTTTTGGGCACAATCAGGGAATCCAGTCCCCTCCCTGTCCCCCATCCATCCATCCTGCTCCCTACACCACCCCCATGGTCACCCCCATTGTGGCTCTGATGCTGCCCATGGCCTACCCTTCAATAGCCCCCGGACTGCCACCTCCACAGCCAGTGTACCACACAGTGACTGGCGGCTTCCCCACCCAATTGCCGCCTTTTAGCCAGGCTGCCTCTCCAGGCCAAGGGCCCTTCACAGAGCCACCTTCCTTCAGTGTTCAGAACCAGTTCACCACCCAGAACCACTTTCCTCTTCAAGCAGGCAGCCTGACCCCGTCGTTCTACTTTCCTCCATCCTTGGAAGGCCCAAGGATGGAGGCCCCCGTGGTGGAGGGCCAGTCTCGCTCCTCTACGCCACAGTCTGGAGGAGATAGAGGCCAGGCGTCCCCACCCCTGTTCCAGTCCCGGTGCAGCTCACCCCTCAACCTGCTGGAGCTGGAGCTGTCAGTGGAGCGGCAGGACAGCACAGTGCTCTCCTCTGGACAAGTGAATAATGCGGCTGAAAGGGAGAAAAGAGCAAGTGGTAACCAGGCCAAGGAGAGGGAGCTGAAGCAGGTAAACAAGGTAATAAACCTTTTTGTTTGCTTTCCTGCTTTTCTTTTTCTCTCCTTTTCCTTCCCAATAGCTCCCATTGCCTATGACTGATATTCTTTACCTGTAACATTCTTAAACTGCCAAGATAAAATGTCAATGATCTGCTGAACTTAATTTTTGTGGATTGTTTGAACTCCAGTTGCTAGGCTGTGGCATGTGACATGTGACATTTATTCATATGTCTCTCTGCCTTTCACGATTTGATACCATTGTCAAAGTGATTCCTCCGCATTATTCCCAGTCAGTCTAGACTCCTCAGATGTAATATTATATTATTATCCTTTAGCCATCTCTCAGTCTCCTTGGTCCACCTGGACCCTTGATTTGTGAGGGCTCTCTCTGTGTCTGTGAACATTCTTGGGATAAAGTGTACTGTAGGCTTGCAGCAAAGAGGTAGGCATATCATCAAAAAACCTCCACACTCCAATCCCATTCTTACCCGATTGCATTTCAATCAGGAGAGACATGTTTGCAGATATGCAAATAAGATTTATTGTACAACTCAAATTGTACAAAGTCTTTGGAAATTAGACTCCATCGCTATACAAATCTTTGCATACAACAATCTTGTATATACAATACATACATACTCATGTATGTATGTATACATACATATACACACGAAATAGCACTCTTTGCCTGCAACGACAGCTGAATAGCAAGGGGAGAGACAGATTTAAAGCAGGGTTGTGACTCTGTGATTGGCCCTCTCTCTCCCCTTTCCTGTCTTCACACTATCCTGTTGATTAAAGGCCATTAAAAGCCAAAAAAAAAGTAAATTCCCAGTTGAAAATATGCAGAGGCAGAAGGCAACACAGCCAATAATACTGCACCTTTCTGTATCATAAAGATACAGGAAAAAGAGAAAGTACTACAGTCTGCTGGCCAAAGCTATGAAGTCAAGCTCCTCTTTAATAGTATGTTTTTAATGTTTTTGTTTTTACAGGGAAATTCACATGGCGACGGGAATAACAGTGACACCAACTCTTTGTCCAGCGGCGTGTTGGACATTATTCCTGACGAGGACTCATGCTCAGGCACTGGCTCAGCCACCTCGGGGTCCATGGGCTCAGGGTCCAACGGCTTTAGGACTTCAGCCAGCGGGACGTCCAACAGCGGGACATCTAAGAGCAAGACGTCCGCCAGTGGGATCTCCGGCAGTGGAAAAGGTCTGCACTTAGGTTTCAATCTTATGGATATGATGAAATATGTTCAACTTGACACATTCTCAAGGAAAAATGAGCAGGAAACACTGAATACAATAGCAATGTGTTTGTTAATATACATTCCATATCACAAGATTTACAGATGGAAGCACGGGAAAAAATTGTTACAATATCAAATCCAGGGATTCTATGAATTCAGAAGTATGTACATAAGCTGTAGTGCAGTGTAAAATATAAAGAAGCTTACCAGCAACCACTGGCATATGCCCTTTTAATAATATTGTCTTTTTGTAGTAAAAAAATCTTTGTTTCAGACTTATTAATACTGTACTATTTGGGTGTTCTCAGGAAGCAACAACAGTAGTAAATACTTTGGCAGCGTGGACTCGTCCCAGAACAGCCAGAAGGTTAATGATCATTTGAGCGGCAGCGAGGAACAGGCCGTGGCGATGGACCAGAGCGAACTCTTCATCAAGTATGTACTGCAGGACCCACTGTGACTGTTCACTATATGTTTAATTAGAGATAACTAAAGCATAATTTACACGCCAGTTGATGTCTTTGAAGTAATTAGATACATGTACAGTAACTCTTCCTATCATAGCTCATCTCAGTGCTGTTGTCTGTTGCATGGATGCTCACACATCTCAAAATGAGTGTTTTGCTTTCTTCAGGTAGCACCACTAAATATACCAATAAGCCCTTTTTACTCAAGTTGTCATAAGACCATCACATACTCCTACACACCATTTCTGTCCTGTGTAAGAGGCCAAAACTGTTATTAAGCATCTTTTGTTTAACTGTTGGTATTTTCTTGCAGTTGTATTGCCTTGTTTGTGAGGTACAGCACATGAAATAGGAAAAAGGGTTAGGAAAAAGAAATAGAACCAGGAACTCTTAGCAGGATTGTTGCTGGGACCACTAGATGGCACACTTACATTAACACAGAGTCATTAGTTAGGAGGTGCCTGACATTGAATTAGACTGTGTTTTCAGGTTTCAGTTGCAAACGCTTCAATAGCTTGAGATAATTACAAAAAGCAAAGCAATTGCTGTTTTCAGCGTTAATGATTCTCCAACCTTAGGAACATGTCATCCAACCAACTTATTTGCAAACCCCGGCCTCATAAATGTTTGTCAGATACCAACTGTTGGGTAGAGGATTGAATGTGGCTGTGTTTGTGTGTATCTGCAGTGACATCCAGAGAGTGCTCAGAGAGGACCGAGAGAAGCTGAGGCTGCTGCAGAAGAACCAGCCACACTTTTCAGAGGAGCAGAAGATGGAGCTGGTGGAGGTCTACCCCTGGTTCAAGAAGGGAGGTCTGCCCAAGGCAATAGACATCAAGGTAGAATGAATCTTTATTTATTTTATGCCGTTCAATTCATTTTGATTTAGTCAGGCTTCAAAGTGAAATATGTGTAAAATCAGGGTTTTAGTCCAGATGGTTTTACACTCATTTTATCTATCATTTAATTTTAAATGGTTGACATTTTTCTTTATAACAGTTTATTAGATTCATTACATTTGGTTATATCAAACTGGTGAAAGTATGTTGTCTTTAAGGGAAACAGTATTTTAGTACATGTACTGTACGCTGGTCAGAGTTAATCTGTTATATCTTATTTGTTTTTGTTTTGTTTTTTTGGCTCGAGATGTTTCTTGGAAAAAAAAAAAAATAGTCAGAGTTGTACACCCCCGTCTTTCTTATTGTTTCTTAAACAACTTTTTTTACGTCCTCTCATCTTCTCATTTTGTCTTTGCTGTCCAGGCGTGCTCCTGCTGTGCCGGTGTGTTAGAGTTAGCAGCAACAGAGGAAGTGGCGGCGGCAGCAGCAGCAGCAGCAACAGCAAAGGATCAACCAGACCAAGACATTGGTGATACAGAGATGGGGGAGGTCAGCTGTCAGGGAAGGTCTGAAAAGGAACCCTCGAACACTCTACAGATACAACCAGCTAGACAACAAACTTCTCAAGATTTTCAGTGAGATTAATCATCTCTTCAGCAATTTGTTTTTGTACGAATGAAGAAGGACCTAGTTTAGTTAAAGCATCATACAGGCCCTTTTGTACTTCACACAACTTTCTATATTTCTGTCTGGCTGGAACAGTCAGGACTTTTGCAGAATGTGAATATACGAGTGCTGGACTCTGAGACTATGTTCATGAATTTGTTTCTGTGTAGCACTTAACACAGCGCAACATATGCACTGATCAGGAGAGGCCGAGGCCAATAAGGGAAACACTATTTGTGCTCATACACCAGGCAGCACAGTAGAGGTTAATATACACCAACCAACTGGAGGCCGCTTCATGCATGTCAGGAAATGGCTTTGTGGTGTTGTAAATGCTGCAGTAAATTAATGAATTCATCATTTTGTGACGCAATTTCATCAGTTACAACACCGTGCTACGTCAGCATGTGGTGAGAACAGGTGGAGTTAAGTTCCAGCCACTCCTGTCATGAATAGCCTAAAGCACCAAATGAACAGATGATTGCACTTTGTGGGCTACACTGGAAGAAGATGGAAAACATGAGTTAGGAAATTAAAGTGCAAAAAAATAAACTTGCACCTGTATACATGCCGTGACCAGGCATGGCTTATCTGCAATTGGTGAAGCTTCCGATTGGGAAAACCTACTCAGATTATTCACTAAAGTAGAAATAGTGAAAATGCAATGCAAGAAGTATCGTAGCATAAAATGGAAAAAATGTGCATTTGTTGCTGATCCCAAGGCACGGTGGAGGTGCTGAACACATTTGAGACTGCACTAAGAAAAGGACAATCAGGTGAAACATGTCCTGTAAAGTTACTAGAAATCTACTCACCAATCCATCATGTTATATTATTTCTGAGAAAGAATTTTCAAAATTGCCTTTTTCGAGTTGCCAGTGTCACTTTATGCATATTTCCATTCAGCATTTGTTTCACTATCAGCTGTGAAACTTATTAAATGCTTGTGTGAATGTTTGTAACGGTCTTTGACTCTGAGCATTTTTTATTTTTTTACATACGCCATTTTCTGTATGAGACTTTTGGGTTTTTAACTTATTTATGGAAATGCCTGCTTAAAAAACAAGCAGGACCAAGATGATTTATAATCACTGTAAATACTATTTTCAAAATCTGAGTTGTTAGTTATTATAGATTACTATATAAATACTAGAGTAGCATGTTGTTTATGATGGGTGATAAATATAAAGTGAGGAGAATATTGATGTTTTCAACAGTTTTCAAAGTGTGCAACATAACACTTGAAATGGTCTGATGTTACCCCTCATAAATATGGAAAAGAGCCTCTCTGAGCATCCTGTGGAAGTGTCTGAAGCTCATTACCGTTTTGTGTAGTCACCTCAGAAGTCTAAGTTTAGGGTTATTGCACGGGTGTAAAGTAGCTCAGACAGATGTCAAGTGACTGTAGAGAGTTTTCCGACACTTTGAAGCTCATGCTGTCATTTGAGACAAAGCTGTGCTCTTTTCGACAACTTCAGCATTTCCTGAGTTTGTCTTTCTGTTATCTGAACGGACTTTCTTTTTTATCGCAAATATTTTGTTAAATTTTCTCTAAATAAAAATGTTGCCGAATTTACAGTGACTGTTGTGAAATGTTTGCATGACACTGTTTCTTCCTTGCAGGCTCTTACTGACTATGTCAGTGCTTGTTTGCGCAGCGAGGAGCGCGCATATTAGTTTAAATTGGGCAAATATTAGACTCATTTAGGATGGCAGCTGTTAATGGACAGATGACCATGACAGACAACTTCGAAAACAATTGCCTATTTGCAGCAGATCAAGGCTTGACCAATGGTGAGGAGAGAATTGATTAAAGCATGAACTGAATGAAAGTATACCAACTAAAATGGACGCATTTAAATGATATTAACAGCTACTACAAATACATTTAAATGATAAATATGGGCATACTGTTAAAAAATAAAATTCAAAATGTGTTCTCTTCCACCCTGAAGTCGTGATATTCACCTTCCCAATGCAAATGGCAGTCTGACCCGACCGCTGAAACAATAGCTGAGATGTAATCTGGTGTCTTTCTCTGCAGACAGTCAGATCCTCCAGTCCACGGCTCAGCAGGCCGGATCAAAGCAACCCCTTTCCCCTATCTCCCCCTCCCCCTCCACTGTTCACACCTGAACAAAATTAACAAACTGCCCTCCTGTAGCGGTCATTTGCACCTCTGGAGATTCGCAGATCCGGACCTAAGCGGACAGTAGCCTACCAAGTTCGTCATCCAGCCATGCCGTGTGAAATCTGCAGTGATGCAAGAATAACTTGTTTTAAAAGTAAAGATACGACTACTTCTACAATCTAGGCCTAATAGCATATGTATTACTATTATCGTTGTTGATGCATTACCGTGTAGGCAGGATATTGTGCTACAGAAGTCTCAATCTTCAAAGTAACTATAGCTGTAACTGTAGTGTAGTAAAAACCGCACATTGTCGCTCTTAAATGTGGTGAAGTGTAAGTAAGCTATAAAGTGGCATAGCACAAAATGGATATACCCAACTAAAGTACAAGTATGTTGTAGCTAGTCAAGGTAAAGCTAATTTAAACGTATTTATATTGTTGCAGTTTCATCTATCTGCAAAGTAGCTAAGTGATAACCAGCTGTCAGATAAATAGTAGTAGTGGATGAAAAAACACTATTCCCCCCTGAAATGTAGTAGGGTGGAAGTATACAGAAGCAGAAAATAGACACATAAAGTACAAGTACCTCAGGCAGAATTAACTACAGCACTTGATTACTTACTTACTTACCAACACTAGATATGTGTTATGCTAATTAGAAGAAGTAGTACTACTACTACTATAATCCCACGCTCACTTTATTAATCATTTTCTTGTCATTTCACCAAAGATCCCTCTCAGTATGGGTAAGAAAGTGTAAGAAATGACACTTGGACATCACAGGAACACCAGAGGAGCCTTCTGAAATGGATTAAGAGAAAGTTGAGGATTGCTGTCTTTTCTTATTTATTAGTTGTAGCAGCTTGGTGCAGAGGCAGAACACTGACTGTGGCTCTCACCAGGACCACAGTTAATGTCTGAGGGTGCAGACACAAGCTTTTGTATTGGAATTAGCATGGAACTCCTATGATGGATCAATGGGATGCACAGATTTTACAGGCAGATTAGAAATCAGAAAAGGTTTTATTGCCACAATAATAATAAATAGAATTTGTACAGCACTTTTCAAGGACCCAAAGTCGCTTTCTAGGGCAAGGTAGAAAACAAAAACAAGGTTAAACAAAAGGCACAGATGAAAAGGGAGAGGGCGTGGGGCTACGGATAAGCAGAGGTGAAGAGGTGGGTCTTGAGGCGGAACTGGAAGATGGTGAGGGACTCAGAGGTGCGGCTCTCAATAAGTACACTTATGTGGAATTTATTGTGGCAATACAACCTTTTCTTATTAGTACATCTACACATTTGATTAGTCATAAGGACCACCATTGTATTGCCCTGCATACAAAACACCATCTGCAGTATAATACAGTACAATGTGAAACTGATAACTCAACAGTGAGCCTATTTCCATGACTGGGCATATTATATGTTCCCATGTTATTTTAAAACTAACTTAAAAAAAACTCAAGTCAAGTGGAGTTATAAAACCCATTTGTCAATTCCTCAACTAAGCCTATATAAGGAGTGAGTGGATTACTCATTTCACACCTCACAGATGCCTACGAGATCTTGTGAGAGAGAGAGAGAGAATGTGCACACAAATGGGCTACAATTGCAGAGTAATAACTAATGTCTTAGAAACAGCCGTGGGTGGGTGGATAGTGGGATCTTTGTGTGTGAAATGTAGCTTTTTTTTTTTTAAAGAAATTGCACAAATAGAATTTAAAGTCAAAAAGATATTTATTGAAAAGTTGAAACTTAGGCAAGTCAGATGAGGTAGCCTACTAAACGTCATTGGACACTTATAAATACAAAGTTAAAAACATCCTAAATACAAAATAATTTACACACAACTAACCATACATTTCTAGTGGGACAGCTATCACGGCCCAGTCATATTCAACAAGTAAATATTTACATATGCATTTACCCCTTCACTGAAGGCAGGGCCAAAACACTTCCAAATGAAGACCCTACAAGTCTCTGACCTCTGCAAAACAGATTTAATTACATATTTTATTTATTAAATACATTTAGTTTAATGGTAGTTCCCAAATAATTATACAAAGAGCTTCTCAGATGCCTTTCAATACGTTGCAAAGTTGTCATCTCAGCAGTGTTGTTGGCATGTACTGAGGCCTACTCCCTACAACATAACACAAAGCATTAAATCATCTAGCGTAGTTTAAAACATGCTATTCCTTTTTTAAACAATCTACCATGGTCTCCACATTGACTTGGAGTAAATTAAGGAAGGCAAGCACAACACATCCTGGCTTTCAGCCTCCTCTGAAGAAGAAACATGACTTTGCTCTGAGTCCGTTTCATCCAGGTCAGAGCAGAGGTCATCGGTGGAGGTGGTGGAGGGGGCCGGGGACACTAGAGCCGTGTACATGCTCTCAGACGGGGACCACGTGCCGTTGCTGCCGGGGCACTCTGTCAACGTGTCCGGCAGCATCACCCGGAGGCGGTCTTCGTCGTTTAGGGGCATGCTCTCCAGAAGGTGGTTCAACAGCTCCGCGGATAATGTTGGGTCAATTCCTGGGCAGCTGGACACAAAAGTGTGAACGTCATGCATGCACTGGATGTAGCCAGCAGCAAAACGCTCACAGGCCTCCCGGTTCACGGCGTCCACTTCTACGGAAAGATGAGATAAAACAACCGTTAGCTCAGAAATGTGCTAAACTAAACTACTAATTGACAGTTACAAACGTTGGGCTCTCTGTTCTGATTGGCTAAGCCGCGGTCGAAGATGCACATGCGCACTTGTGGCCACAGCACAGTTAATTGGAATATTAGCTAATGCACTAACTGTTAGAACCCTTTTAACTCAATTTTGGGGTTAGTTTAAAATAACTATATTGTTCGACAGGAGGACGACATGTAGGCTAAATAATATGCTAGTTTATGTTAATGTATTTTGGTGAAACATAAAATATTTAAGGAACTACTGCCTGCTGGCGTAGGCTACTCTAAAAGTAAACGTAGCTGTATATAATGTAACGGTTTACCTTGAGCCCGGTTTTGCAGGATGCTCTCCACACGTTTCACTGTCATCTCCAGCACTTCGGCATTCTCCATCTTTGATTGTAACTGCAGCGGGTGACAAAAAAGCGTAAATAACAAGCGCTGGCAACACAAGCTAGCTAGCGAAACCAAAACGCCAATTTAGGTCATTTCGAAGAACAGCACTAGCTACATAAGGCAAGGGCCTACAAATAAATGCATAGCTAATATCTTACGTCTGCATCCGCCACGAGAACTCTGAGTTCTTGTAAACTTTCATTGATGCGAGCTCTTCTTTTCTTCTCGACCAGAGGTTTCCTCATCTGCCAACAGTAAGGAAAATGGAGTTAACGTTACTTTGAAGTATAAGCCAAGTTAATTCAAACATAATGGTTTTAAGTGCACACACAGGCCCTTACCTTTCTGTCAGATTTGAATCCACTGCAGTTATCACCTCTGTCCGTTCCGTTTGTGTTGTTACTGATGGGGGCCATGTTGTTAAAGTTTAACCCAGGCGCTGCCAGAAACCAACTGGACTGGAGGTTGATGTGTAATCCAAAGAGCCGTTACAGTTTGTCAATGGGACAGATGGCCGGGCGATCCCAGCGGCCAACAAAGCTTGCAGAGAGACTGGGCTCCTTAATGCTGCTCCGAGGGGGCATGTACTAGGTATATATCACGGTTCATTTACATGTGAATGGATGAAGTGGCTACGAGAGCAAGACACATCGAGTACGCGCTACGCTCGTACCCGCCAATCACTCTTGAGTCACATCTTTTGTTTTGACTTTTGATTCTTGACTTTTTTTTTTTTCTGTTCACACTCTGAACCATTGACTGTAAAAAAAAGAAGAGGTCTGGACCAACATATAGATAAAAAACAGCAACTTCTAAAATAAATTCAACCAGAAAGGGTTCAGCCAAAGCTGAAACAAATGTATATTACCAATTAAACCAATGGGAATAATAAAGCATTATCTTGGATAGAAATGCCAGACAACAACCACTCTAGATTTACCAAAATATTTATAGTCAGTCTTTTACATCTGTTATTTCAGTATACCAAGATCCTCCTGCAAAAACACTTCAACATTTACCATTTAATGTTAACATTCTTAAGCACTCTCATTTAATGTCTTTCATCACTTTAGGCCATTAGCTGCTAATTCTCACATTGCATCATTAGTTAGCTGGGCCTATTTCATGCTTGATTGTGAGCCATCAGTCCACCTATGAAGACTAGTAGTGCTCCATTCCCTCTGTAGAGAAATAAACAGCTAATGTGAATTGGCCGATATGAGCCATTTATCAAGTACATTACTCTCTTGTGTAAAGAGCTAGTAGCCTCTCAAAATGAACAAGAGCCTGGCACAGTGCTGGCAGAAAAAGCGACCATTCCTGTATTTGTAAAGTTTCATGACATGTTCTTATTGTCCATTCTGGTATAATTTGGAAGTAGAGCTTTTCAGTCAACTGTATTGTTAAATCATCAACTCAAACTCAGCTGACTCTGAAGTTTGCTAAATTGTCCAAGTTTAACACACTGTGTCTTATGTCTGTAGTAAGTCTTATGGACACACTATCATGTATATTCACATATGGTGATGAGATGTTTGAACATTTGCATGCGTTGTGTAATTTGCATTTTTAGGATAGATATGCACATGCAGTACATAATATATCATTTGGTTTGCAGTGATCTGCTGTTACAGCCATGGTTTACAGCTTTATTATTTCAGTAATGTCACACTGCTGATAGTCTGGCCACCTGTGCTAAGCAGGTGGTAATAAGGTTTAGTTTAGTTAAAGAAAAAAGAAAGAATTACATCTGATGATTTATCTATAGCATTTCAAAGTATTCATGAAATTGGACTTTAGTTTAGAGTTTGTAAAAAGAAAAATTATCTACAGCCCTAATAACCCCCTTTGTAACTTTACACAGTGACCTATTTTTTGAAATGTAAAATTTGCTTTAAGGTTTTATTACAGGTGTATACTATACAAAATGCTCAAATTACATTATAGGCTACTGTATTAAACTATACTCAACCAAGGCACACATACTGTAGCACACATTGTACAGATCACAGTGTACTGTGTTGTACTGTATGCATTACACGCCCTGCTGATGCCACTGTGCCCATTAGGATCAGTAGTAGTCACCTCGAGCTAACTTTATTGCATTCTAGTAGCTTAGAAACATCCCTACATTAACTTTAAAACATCCCAACATTTCCGGATAGCGTTAAAAACATGATGGTTGAGAAACGCAGCTTTAAATAAAATACGGAAGCACTACCATATCGGGCACTTGCCTTCAGAATAAGGGCATGTTGCAGTTTAATTTTAACAAACGGAAGATAAAAACAGTTTGTTTTAACCCTAAACTGATTTTAATATTCATGGATATGTATTTGTTTACCAGAGCCCACAAACAGTGTATTAAGTGTTAAATGTAAACGTTGTAGCCGGACTTAGACTCTTATTTTGACAGCGGCGAGGCGGCTTTTCCTTCAGACCCACACTGTGCTCGTTCGTCAGAGAAGACGCTCTACTGAGGTCACTGAGCCCCGGGGGCGAGACTGGTGCTCCGCTATATAATCTTCCCTGCTCGGTCAAAGAAACCAGCGCACCAAATACGCTAACGAGATAAACGTACACTGAACAAGCAAACATGGTGAAGATCACGTTCAAGACAGTTTCGGCGCAGAAGCCCGAAAAAGAGATCGATGGCGACAAGATCATTATACCTCAGGCTCACGTGAGTTTGCACACTTTGTTTTTTCTTTGTTTGTTTTCGTGTTGAGACATTTGCCCTGTGTCCCACTAATTTACAGCATTAGTACTCCTTTTACATAGGTTGTAGCTAAATGGATTAACGCTAATCTGTTTGTTCTTAGCTGTAATGTTGCATTTGTCTGTCCATGCATCATCATGTCACTTGATGGGATTATATGTTTTTAATGCAACTGAATGGTTAAAAATGACTTCACATACTGCAGTTTATTATATTGCTTTAGCTAGTGCAGTTACTACAGGACACTATTTTTGACCAAAATCTTATTGTGCTATAATCTTATAATAACAAGGAAAAGACCATCAATTGCAGGCCATCCCAGCCTGGGGATGTTGACATTACGTCACCTTGTTTGGCCACTGCGAGGACACACTGCAGATGGCTGTCCTGTATGTGCCTTCAGCAGAATATGACACCATTATTCAATATGGTTCATATGTATTATAAGTGTACAATCCATTTTCTCTAAATGAGCAGTAGGCAATCATATAGCCTCAGTTTTCCCATAGATGCATAATTAGAAGGTTTACTGCCGTTTTTGTCGAAATGAGAAAACAACAGAGCTGTTAGATGAGGTCACTGCACCAGTTAGTGACATCACAAGGTGTTATACCACATGGATCCTGCAGGTTTTGCCTGACTATTGTGTGTTTTATTGGTATAGAAACAGTGGGCATGATGTAAAGGCAGTTTAGCTTTTTTATTTATCAAAATTGACATTGTACAGGCAGGAGTTAAAATATGTACAAATACGATTTTTTTTCTCTTTAGTTTTAGCTATTCCCGTATCCTATGAGTAGGATCTTGCGGGGCTACTAATTAGATTTGAATTCATTTGAAGGGGGTTCAGAAAGGAAATTAACATCTCATTGTGTTACAATGGCAACTGATTCCCTGAAATTCATCTGCAACATGTCAGATCCCAAGTCCTTAGTTTTCAGTCTGCAAACCTCAAACACAGGGCTCAGTCAATGTTAATATTTTGAACCGAATAAAACTGTCCTTTAAAGTTGATTGATAGATCAATAGATTTTCCACCAACATAATGTACACAATGATTATTACCACTTTATGATGCATCCGTCACTTATGCAAACACATTTGTTTGTTACGTCAACAGAAGAATAAGACATGATCTAAAAGGCTGTGTGGATTCTGATTGGCTGCGATAGTAGGGTAGGCGTCAGAGCCAATGTGTGTAGATCTATAAATATGTCCACCTCTGCTGAGGGACTCCACGCAATTCTTCTTGCTTTTACTCCCACTGAGGGTGCTAGGAAACTAACAAATATGGAGCGTGGAAGTAGGGCTCCAAGAATAGACCCAGACGGGCCACGTGCCAGCATCTTCATCAGAACCTCGCACAATCTGTTCTCCCTGCTTCCGCTCTCCATAGCAACAGTAGTAGGGAGATGCAGCAGATTGATTGAGAGACTGTGGGTGGGCGTCTGGCATGTTTTATTCCAGTCCATCCTACGTCTACCAGATCTCCTCGCCTGACTAACGACGTTAGAATAACCTCTGTTACGATTTGGACTTTGTACAGGAACACACCGCCATGTGAGAGGCCTTACATAATTTCCACTGATACACCATAGAACTCGATATGATTAATTTCAAGTTAACTACTAAGCTGTGTTCCTAATATTCCGCCCAAATCTTCTACCACAATCTCTTGGCTAACTATCTGATTTTTCGTTGTCGTTTTGTCCTCTAACCAAACTGCTTTTCTCTTTACAGGAGCAGCAGGTTCTTCCTGTCAGGCCCAAGAAGCCTTTTCCAACCGGCCTCTGCTGCCTCACCTTTGGCCTGGTGGTCTTCATGTCAGGACTGGTGCTGGCCTCCATCTACGTCTATCGCTACTACTTTATACCTCAGGTCAGTTCACTCTTCCTCCCTTTTCCTACATTATATCCTTAACCCAGTGCCACAGAATGTTGAATGAACACAAATATAAACAAAGATACTACCTAAAGTAACTGTCAAATGCTAACTTAGCTCTGTTGCGCCCCATTAGCAGATCCCAGAAGACAGCTTGTTCCACTGCCGGGTTGTCTACGAGGACTCTGTGTATGCTCCTCTGAGAGGCCGGCAAGAACTCGAGGAGAATGTTGGCATTTACCTTGACGACAACTACGAGCAGATCAGTGTACCCGTGCCACACTTTGGAGGCAGTGACCCCGCTGATATCATCCACGACTTTCAGAGGGTAGGTTAATGCATCCATATGTTCACTGTTTTTTTTCCAGGTGTTTCATTAAAGGTTTTAACATTTTCATTTTAATTGACTCCAGGGCCTCACAGCTTATCATGACATTGCTTTGGACAAATGCTACGTCACTGAGCTGAACACAACCTTGGTGATGCCTCCACGGAACCTGTGGGAGTTGCTCGTCAACGTCAAGGTGAGGCACTCAGTACATGTGCTGCTGATTAGATTAGATTATACTTTATTTATCCCACAACGGGGACATTTTCTTATTGCAGCAGCAAACAAAGTAAACACACAAGAAATACAGACAAACAATAGACAGATGTCACTCTTGAAGTAGTTGTAAAAGCATTGTTAGAGATGAATGGCTGTCGGAGAAAGTGAAGAACAGCATATTCCTATCTTCATCTGCAGTATTCCTCCCACAGATAAATGAGTGATTCATTTGTGTTCTTTTGCCACAGAGAGGGACGTACCTTCCACAGACGTACATCGTTCAGGAGGAGATGATGGTGACAGGGAGGGTGAGGAACATGAGGCAGCTTGGCCCCTTCATCCACAGACTCTGCTACGGCAAGGAAACCTACCGCCTCAGACGTCGCAACCAGCACAGGCGTAAGTGCACACATCTACCTTTTCCAAACTACTCAAGCAATATGAGATGCTAAAAAATGAGTGATAGATCACATCTGCTAATGTATCACCCTCTTTCACACCAACCCTTGTGAGATGTTGAGTCATGTGGCAGTGCATAAAAGAAAATACAATCAGAACCAAATAGGGGCCTACAGTGTATCTGCAGTGTAAAATCCTTCTCTAACAGCCTGGCAGCCTGATTATCATGCTAGTGTTTGCATGTGGGTGCAGCCTGGGAACTTCCTGCTAAGTGAGTCACTGGTTGTGCAGTGGACACATCCACACACTGTGGAGGAGGTAGTGATGCGCTTTAATGATATCTCTGTTGTTGCTGCCTTTGATTGACGTGAGAGACACGATGCAACAGAGTTTGCCTGAGTACATAAATGGATGTGATTTGTGGTGATTATCACTGCTCATTCAACATGGACATGTGTAGGCCTGGTAGCAGTAGAAATAATAGTGAACAGATTTTTTTTCAAACATGCCTTCCTGTCTCTTTCAGGTATCGAGAGGCGTGAGACAAAGAGGTGCAACAGCATTCGTCACTTTGAGAACACTTTTGTGGTTGAGACCGTCATCTGCGGCAGGGTCTGAATCTGAGGCGGAAATCACAGCCATCCAACTCTGAAGCCAGTTTCAAACCATACCTCTTGAATTATTTAGGCTTTTAATTGCACTTTAAGAGCAAGTATTTGTCCCAACAGTTTTAATGTTTGTTTTTTTAAGTTGAAAATGCTCTATTATTGTTCATGTACAATGTTATTGTGTTTTTTATTCAGACAGTCTGTATATGTGGGTGATGTTCTAAATGTGTGTTGGATATATCTGTACCGTGTCAAGCTGTGCATAAGATGTTAATGTCTGTCAGTTTTTGACATTTACATCGGACGGCTTGATTTAATTTGATTTTACACTTGTCATTATTTTTATTAATTATTTAGTAACCCAGTGCACTGTGTGTGAGGGTAAGCATACTTAAAAACTGCTTGCATGGTACACTTATGTTGTAATTAATTTCTTGTTTGTTCTTTTATTTTGTTTGAATGTCAGAAAATGGCAAAACATACCTCATGTAGTTTAGACGTTTCTTTGCTGGTTTGTATTATTGATTGGTGTATATAACTGATTTGTTCCTAAGCAATATATACTGTAAATTGATTTTCTTCTGGATTTCATATTGTTACATGCATAGATTTTTATCTAAAATCAACTTGTTTTGTGAATGATTTCTTTACGGTTTGTCTCTTTATTTACTTTGGAATCACACTTTCCTACTCCTTGGATATAATGGCTTTAGACTGTAATTAGTAGCAGTGCTTTAGAGGGATAGAAGGAACCAAAGTCTGCAGTCAGCAATGCTATGCTTAGTGTTAATGATGTAGAAAGAATGTTTGTTTTTTAGTTTAGATCACCTTCTAGAGATAACAAAGGCTAAAACTCATTTTGTCTTGCTCTTCCTCCTCTTCACTTGGATTTTGCCTGTTTTAGCTCTCGCCAGTTCCCACTCCTTCCTACCTTGGCATTATTATCTCTACAATGTTAATTTGTCCCAATTTGAAAAAAAAAGATTTGGGGTGTCTTTCTAATGTACGACCTGGAGCAAATAAGTCTTTGTTGAGAGAGACCTGTGATATGTGCGCATATTTCCTAGTCCTGGTTACCTTATTTCTTTGTACAGTAACTTTTTCTTGTAATATCTTGCTGCTTTAAGAATAAATGATACATTAACATTTTTTGTCTTTTGAATGTTCATCAGCAACAGTTTCAGTAAATAATACACATCATGAATGTGCTAATTATGGAGGTAGAATAATTGGAGTGTTTCCTAATAATATGTGTAAATATTGCATAAAGGGAAACAAAAACTATTACTAGCTAGTACAGACATAATATAACTGGAACAAACAAAGCCCTGATCAGTTCCGTTTCTGCTGGGCATGCTACACATTTTAATGTGTTGCTTACTGTGGATGAATTTTTAGAACATACAATTGCAGCGTCATTGTGGTGATTGTGACACCTCACAAGATGAATCACTTGTGGAAAGCTTTATTTCACTTTAAAATGGAAGAGGAAGATTTGGTGTCACATCATGCAAATTGTTGAGAAAAGTTCAGTAAAGCAAGTTTCAGAACAGACAGCCATAGAATTAAAGCAAATAACATTGAAACTCAGCAAAAACGAGGCTTGTGCAAAATGAAAGTATCGAGACAAGTAATGCAAGTAAAGAAAACTTGAGTTTGATGTGTTGTTTTTGGTTTCGGAAGAGGTATTTGATACAATGAAAATGAATACAGTAAATCCTCTATTCAAGACTTAAGAACACCTTCCACTGAAGGTGACCTTGTTCAACATGAGCAAAATAAGACAGAGAGTGGCCTAATGGTACTGCATGTGCAATTTTCCATTTGAGTTTAGCTTTGACTACATTCCCATAAATCAAATGTCCTAAACACACTAATATCAAAACAGTCTTATGACCTTAGTACACAGGTGAGGCCATAAACAGTTGGCTTTTAACAATTTAATACTATATATATATATATATATATATATATATATATATATATATATATATATATATATATATATATATATATATATATATATATATATATAAAACATTGTGGTAAGTCTAAGGAAGTTGATAAACACACAGTCAGTCAATTTACATTCCTATTAAGTTCAGAAGACCTTTTCAGTTATTTGCTTCCTCATTCGTATCAGGACAACTATATGAAATGTGTTAGTATTATCCCCCCTGAACATTATTTAAGTATACATTAATAAGGTCGGAGATACATTTAAAAATTGTCACTAAGCCTCAGGCAATATTTCTATAATAATTTACAGGATGGATACATAAATGTAACTTAAATTCTAAAAGAATAATCAGGTCAGAATTTCCAGAATTTATGAGTTCAAATATATTTTTGATGCTATATTTACAGTTTCTTATTAATAATGATAGATGTAGTTACCTGTATTACAAGTCAGTAATATTTCTTAACAAGTCACAATCTGCCAAAGAACCAAACTAAGAAACAACAAAAGCAATAAAATGATTTCAGTATCAGTTAAAGTTTCTAAATAAGATATGTTGTCATTAAGCTATAGTTATTATAAATAAATTATCAATTCAGTTACTTCATGTGTTTTTAGATCTCAACTGGTCATTGTCTTGATTTATTCATGTACTAAGTAAGTGAATACTTTAACACGTATGTTTAATTTTAGATAATTATTTACTTGTTTCAAGTTGACTTTTTATGTAAATCTGCATTTTATATATGCAACATAAATAAAACTTCTGATTGTTATCATAGTTAGCTGTGTCTTATAAGAAGTTTCGCAATTTACCAACTGTATTTTGTAAATCAATGTGTGGCAAAGTGTATCAGCACTGATCTTACATGCTTGGTCTTACATGCGCCTTTGACTTGACTTCTTGAGTTTATACAGTAGACTACAAAGCTCTGCAATGAGCTGCTGGTGCCCAGTTTCACTGCTACCCCACATCAGATTCTCATTGTCCAGAAAGAGGACGACCTGAAAGTGCCTTAATCCATCTCGCAAGCTTATCCATAAATCATTGCAGAAAGAAGTCACATTGTGGCTTGTTGCAGCCTACATTTTGAGTATCAGAGCTCTCTGAAGTTACACAGGCGTCTAAGGGGCTTCCTGTCACTGGACCAAATTATTTGTCAGATTGTCAGAGCCTTTCCCCAAACCTTACCCTCAAGCACTGTGGTTAGTTGAGGTTGCACACTGACCCGTTACTCTTACTGCGTGTCACACTTGCTTATCAGCTACTGGAAACAATACTGGCTCTTTTTTAGTTTCACTGGCCTGCTAAAACTCAAGATAACAGATCTCATATTCACTACCAGGCATCCAATGAGGACAAATATATGTTTTACCTTGTATTGTCTTTATGTTCAGACCGATGAAGTGCTGAAGGTGGCTCTTCTTTGGCTGGTCATTGATATCCTGAAGGTGTGTTTGGGGCTTCTCACCTCATGAGCAATGAAGTAGTAGCACAGAGCGTCCAGACAGCAGGTAATGTTGGACAGACACATAGCTATCTGTATAAAAAGGCTAATCCTGATCTTGTTGCCGCAGTCTTGAATCATTCCTTGGTGTACCTGGAATTATGTGAAGGGTCACACAGAAAGGACAGAGAAACATTAGTTGAGCATCCTGCATACATGTATGAAAAGACTAGAGAGAGCCCAGCATTGTGAACTCTAGGCACACTGTGGTTTTGCATGTTGCTTTCATGCATGTTTAATCTCTTTGTACATTTTCTGTACTTGCTAAAACAGTCTGCCAGGTCAACGTCAGTGAGTAGTTTGATTAATAATTCTTTCACTTATGTCTCGGTTGCAGGGTCTTTTATAATTCTACACAACCTTTTTGTGGTTACAATATAATGGTCACAGATGTTTAATACTAAAATAAAATGAACAGTGCAAATGCTTCACCATTAGTGGCTTTCTTTGCTTCCGTGCACATATTTTTTGTAGCATTTAAATTGAAGAATGATTATATAATGAAACCATAAACCTATTAGTTTGTAATTTCTTTACCCAGGTATAAAAACAATCAGTTCAGATATCAGTAGTTTTAAACTAAACCCTGTAAACCCTGGTTACAGCCTTGCTCCTTATGGCTGTAGCTACTATATAAAAAGGAAGTAGTTTGTTTCATTTAGTATAAAAACAAAGTAGGAAGCGTAACTTTTGACTGCAATGTAACACATAGTATTCTTAAGTCATTTAGTCTTGCATTGCGTAACTTATCTCCTCAGTGCTGTGTCAGCGCTAGAGTGTGGTCTGGCTACACCGCTTATCAATTGTGGGATAGGGGCAAAAAACGCCCTGACTTGTTTTTAGTTCTTTAAACCAATCACAACCGTCTTGAGTGGCACAAAGACCCTGTTGCAGCGTCAGTGACTTGCAAAATAGATTGTGTACTAGTGTAACAGGAGGGACCTCCGGCATGTGAGAGACGCGCCGGATGTAAGGCTTTATCCCAGAAATGTACATTCGTTGAGCCAACATGGAGCAGAAGTCCTTAAAGTTGTCCAAAAAAAGGAAATTTAAACATCTACAGCTTAACTGTTCTGCTGATGAAGATTGTGTTGTGATTAAAAGCTCCAGAACAGCTACTAAATGGACTGTGAGGTGAGATTGTTTTCAACTTTATTAATCTACTTTAAAGTAATTCACTCTTCACTCAGTTTATTTGTATAGGTACACATAGCCTATGTAATATAAACCTGCTACACAGGTGCCACAAATGCCCACAGCATTTATATAGCTTAAACTAATTTGCAATGCCTGTCACTAGATAGGCCAACTTTAGAGTTCAGTTTACTAGACATGAACTTGCAGTTTCTCTTACCAGGAACTGCAGAAGGATGCCCAGGTGGCTGGGGGTAAAAGGCAGCAGGAAGGCACTCAGACTGCTGTAGATGATCTTCACACAGGCCCGGCTCTGGGGGCTGTGCTGGCCAGACTGCTGAAGTGCCCAGATGGTCTGCACCGAACAGTAAACCACTACCAGTGCAGGCACCAGGAACCCAAACACCAGCACACAGATGATCACCGGAGGGCTCCAGCCTTTCTCTGAAAAGTGGTGGAAACAGTGAAAGTCCCCCTGCCCTGCCTCTCTGAAGCGATAGATGATTGGAAAGATTACTGCCAGCACCAGCACCCAGACCACCATACATGTCCCCAGAGCTGCTTTGGGTGAACGCAGTTGCTTGGCTTTGAATGGGTGACATATAGCCAACCATCGGTCCACAGCTATACACATGATGGTGTAGATGCTGCCATATATCCCAACAAAATACTGGCTTTCCAAAATCGAACAGAGAGGTTGGAGTTCAGCAGGCCAGTGGTGAGTGTTGGCGTGCATTTTGAAAGGAAGAGGGAAGAGGAGAAGCAGGTCCATCAAAGCCAAGCTGGTCATGTAGATAGTTGACTCTGTCCATTTCCGCAGAAAGAAGCAGAACACTAAGAGTGCTGCAACATTAAGAATCAGACCAATGAGGAAGATGGGCAGGTATATGGCTAGCTCCAAATATTTCATCAGGTTGTCCACCTCGTTGAACGAACAGTTGCTTGTCATGGTGTCACTGCCGCTGCTGCAGTGGAAATAGTGTGATACAATTTGAGTTTACCAACTCTGTAAGGATTTCAAACTGAATGTCTTTCCTGTCATTCTTCGTTCCCACACAGAGACACATACGTACAATGCCTTGTGAAACCTCTCAGTTGTGTGTGGGTTTAGTTGCAGTAAACTTGTTTTTGTATCTGCCTTCTGATGTAAAGGCCAAATCATATTAGTTTCAATTACACGCTCACAATCACAATAAGTCAGGTATAATTAAGTCATTGGTGAATTATTTTGACTTTTAATTAAATTTAGATTTGAATGAATTTAGTTTGATCTTGACTCAGCTGTTTGACCTATTCAGTGCTTTAATCAAACACTAATAAAGACTACAGTACCATGAGGATCTGAGGGTTTAGTGATATAAATGCAATTTAATACAAAAAATCAGGTTTTTGGCAGAACCTGGAGTTATCAATTGTCACTGGAGGAAAATGTGAGCTTGTTAGAGCTTTTACCATTAAAAATGGTTTTACAAAGAAAAAACAAAAATATTTCTCTGAGCTCTGTGTCCATATATCTAGAAGAAAATTAAAAATAAATAAATCCACCAGAAAAATCACATGTTAAAACTCACGTAACATTTGCAGCCATATATACAGTATATTGTTGGCTCATTCAAGTGATCAAGATCAAGGTTTTTCTTATTAGATGAGTGCTGTTCCCATTAAAATGATTCTGAAATCTTTTGCAATTCCATTATACTTGATCATTACTTGTGCTCCACGCGTTTGACTCCTCATTAACATTAACTGCAACACTTAACCTGACACTTTCTTAGGTATCTTGTACAGTAGAAAATCTGGTTGCCTTCTTACCTCACGGATGCCAGTCCCTCAGTCAAATGTTCTGTGTGTCTGTCTGCGTGTCAGACACACTTCTGCTTTCTATGCCTTTGTTGTGTCATCACCACTTCCTGAGTCATGCCCCATATCATGTGTTCATTTTCCAATGTACGTTATAGCTATATGTTCAAATCAACGCAGAGGAACTCGTCCAGCAAGTCTTCATTTTATATACTCATTTTATGAGTAATACTGAGCAATGTTTGACATCATAAAAAGTACAATGATGAGAGCTAAAACAGGATTAATTCTAAAAGGTGATGCTGCTGCTTTTCTCTTTATTTGGTTTGAACTGCTGCTTGGATAAAACTTGAAGTTCAAAGACATCACCTTGGGCTCTGAGAAGCTGTGGCGGGCATTCTTTCACTATTTTTTGACACAGAGTAAATAGTTAATTGATTGATATTTTTTTAAAACAAAGTGATAATTAGGACAATGATAATTAAATGCAGTCATAATATCAAAAGAAAAGATAAAGAGACTTACAAAAATTTATTTTGTCAACAATATTAATTGAGGAAAGACTAGACTGCAGCTCTAGGAGACTGCTTAGCCACAGGGTTGGTTTGAGCTAAATGCTAACATCAGCATGTTAACGTGCTCACGTGATGTTTACCATAATCAACATTGTAGTTTAGCATGTTAGCATGCTGACATTAGCTAATTAGCACTACACAGGAATGTCAATAGTTTTGCATGAATGTAAATTTTGGCACTAGTTTAAAAGACAGGATCTCCAGAGTCAGTGGGAATCCTATGGACCATGAATGTCCTCACATTTCTTTAAAAAAATGTTAATCCATCCAATAGTTGTTGAGATATTTAATTCAGGACCAACGTTAGGACAAGTATGATTATAAATTAGCTGAGACTAAAAAGTCACAAACCACATGTAAAAAAAAAAAAAAAAACTTAAACAGGATACAATAATATAAACTTGACACTAGTATTTGCTAATTCCACATGCCAATATTGTGGTATTATTTTTCCTCAGACTGGAATTTCTATCACTATATAAGGATGAAGTCATATTGGTTGTGATTGTTCACTGTGACTGTAAGTGTGTAACTCATAGATTGTATAATATACCATCTATAAAGCACTATGACTCAGGTCCCTTGATCTCTGTGCTGACTATTATTGGCATATTAGTCCAAGTGTGTCAGTGGAAATTAGTTCTTTCTCAAAGAGAGGCTGAAACGTAAAGCAATCAAAGCGTTTGCTGCAAAGGCAGATTTAGACTGTGATTGTGTTATTTGGGTTTCCTGGTTTCTGGTGCTGAGATGACTAAGCTGTGTTTGAAGCGTGAGAATACACTTTTATTCAGAAGTGAAATGCAAGATAGATGTTAATGATGTTGTTTGTGGAGGACAGTTTGAAGCAGAGTCAGCAGAGAAATGTTTTTTGAAGTGGATTCAATTAGAAAAGTAGGTCTAATTTTTTATGCAAATGAAGCTGCAAGCCACACTGCCACCTACTGTTGTGACTGAAGTGAGGCCAGTGGTCCCTATGGATACACACACATTACATTCTGCTCGGTTTTGGGGACCATAAAGACAAAGAGTTTATTTTGTGTAGTCATGTGAGACAAACATCTTTTCACAATTAACATATGCTCAGGGATTAAAATAAGCACAATCCAACAGCCAAATGCTGGTAAAATATGCAAGTGGCTAGTAGATTTGCTTCACTTACCAGCCAAAAAAACCAATGGTAATCTGTTGAGTAGGCTTGTAAAATTTGAAAATTCACTTGGTGGAGGAAAAACTGAACCCTACATATGCTGCAGCATTTTCTACATTGATGTATTTATTTAATTGCATTTAAACAGAACACAGACAGCATCAGAATAAAGGGAGTGTACTAGTGGTAAAAATGTTGTGGTTTGTTGTAACTGTAGTTAAAGATTATAAACTACAGAAAGTTGTGCGGGCAGATTGTCATCCTTTGTGAAAACATATCTTATTTTTTTTAATCAAATGTAGTTTTTTATAATACTTAAATTCTAACTGACAAAAAAAGACATGGCTATAATAATAAAAAGAAACAAAAATACATATATAAAAATATTATCTAAATATCATTCTGTTCACTGCACTGTGTTACTCTGTTGTCATGTGTTTAAAAGACAACCACACCGTAGTCACAGACATTTGTCATCGGATTAATTGGATTTATTTATTCAATTTAAATCTCACTAAATAATCGGATTGTGAAATTACCATGGCAACATCCAGCTGTATGGCTGAGGACTCTGAGGCATGTAAAAAAAATACAAAAAAAGTCATACTACAAGGATTTCCAACCCACTGCAAATAAAACAACAAAAAAACTACAAACACTGTTGAGTGTGAGCACAAATTCATCCACGCTCTATCTTTCTATTTGCTCTGCAGGTCTATACAAACATCCCAACTACCCTGTGGTTACATTCATTGAATAAGCCTTTCTAAAATGTTTTCTCCTTATTTTCACTCTACAAATGTTTGTAAATGGTGCAATACAAATTGTACATGTGTGACACCAAGGGAATATTTTAGACATGAGTTATAATTATTGTGAGAGACTAATAAAAACCTCATCTGTATCTTATTGAATGAGAAAAGTAAGTCAAAAGACAAAAGCACACACTCTTCATCTTCAAATATAAAAGCAAACACATGCAGGATACTTCACATCAGGAAACAAACAGTCCACAAACATTAAAAACCATTTAGAGCATGCAAGTTCAAAAAACAAAGTGAATGACATGGACATGCTACGATTTCCACTGGAAGAGCCAGCCAGTTTCTAACATTATACCTTCAGTAACAAGTGGACGTGTTGAGCAACAATTGGAAATAGTCAGTCAAGGGACCTGCCACAATTTTCAGCATCTACAGCAAAGCAAAAGACACAACGCATTTTTTTGCAAGAAAGGGTTAAGAGATTGAGATGAGAGGCAAAAGAGAAACACACACACACACACACACACACACACACACACACACACACACACACATGCATACAAGATGGGATGTATTCACTCTAGGAGGCGCTGAACTTCCTCAGTGTGATGACGATGAGTGCGAGGAGGACAGACGCTCCTAGAAAGACCGCTATAACAATGGCTGTGATGGCCCCTGGCCCCAGCACTCCTGCACACACACACATACACTGTTTTAATCATTTGAATACATAAGATTGACTCAAATTTGGTGTAAATAGTGTCAGTTTTACCCTCCTTCTTTTCCAGAGAGTGTGTGGTGTCCTCATAGTCAAAAGTGAAGGACTGCTCCGTCATGTCCTGGAACGGGTCTTTGGTGGTGACGTCACTGGGTAGTTCTCCAGACATGGTGTCCTGGTTGTCTCTGGTTGTTGAGTCAGCGGCTGTCTCTGCAGACAAAAACAACAACTATTTACTACTTCTTGCTTCTTTTTAACGTGACTGATCTAGAAGCAGTCACTTAATCCTTGGGGAGTATTGCCTTACTGTATGTTTTCTTAAGGTAGTAATTTCACTGACGAGGCGCACAGCTTTGCTAATTTTCTCTGGACTCACAGGCCCCTGGGATGCAGAGCTGCACACATGGCCCCGTCTGTAATCACCCCAACAGGCTCTCTCTATCTCACTAGTTAATGGCTCAGGCCTGGACATAAAGATGTCTTTGTGGAGGACGAACATTTCATCCGTTTGAAAAAAGGTAGCGTCTTGATATGTTTCAAGGGTTAAACCAAGCTTGTCTATTGTCTAAGAAAGTCCATCAACCAAGGTTTGATTACTTATTTCAGTGTAGTAGGCTAATAGATGTGTTATGCTTTAGCACTAACAGCTTGTTGGAGAGGCAGTGATTGGCTGCTATGCTTGAAGCTCAGGTTGTGTACAACTCTCAATCATCTGGTCTCTTTCCATCCCAAATTGTCCCTTTGACATTCCTTCCATCTGAGCATGAAGTTACCCTGAGACTTTTCACACCTTGACAGTAGCCAGACAAACAATGCATCTTTCTACGCCACATTTCTATTTTCTAAGATGACTTGTTAGAGCCCCAATTGAAGATAAACCACCACGATGCTGACAATGTTATGGTACCTAAAGAGCTGTACAACAGGGGGGAAATGTGATGGTCATTTCACCTGGAAACAAACTCTTCACACACAAGCCCACCCACTCACTGATTCACTTATCCTATCCTCAACTCTACACACACCAACAAAACTGTAATCCAAACATATTTACACTCAGTTTATTTAACTCTACATATTTACCCTGTAGCCTCTGACGCCCTGAGTAAACTCTTTCACCTTGCTTAACATCTTTCATCTGCTGTCTTTCCTGTGTCATTATCAACAAAGCCTCTTAATATCTCTCTACATGATTACTAAGAAACTAGTGCATAATGATATAATCTCAAGTCTTAAATGTTAGAATGTCAGCTGCAGTATTTTCTGACTTCTGATGTGAGTATTTTGATGCTGCTGTGTTGACTCGGAGTTGTGTGCAGCCTCCTGTCCTGTAGCTGGCTGGAGGTTTGGAGGCCCGGGCCTCTGGCCAGCTCAGCCATCAATGAGGCCTTCAGCTGAGGGCACAAAAGGCAGCTTGTGCGGTCACGGAGGGCGGCGGGCTGCAACCAGTAACAACCGGCCAGGCACCGGCTGGGCACTGGATGTCAAACAAACTTGTTTATTAAATAGTCAATTTGTGTGTAAAAGGCTGTGCCTTCTGGACAGCTTGATTTAATACGAAGGCAAAAAATAATAACATGATGTATTCCGTTGGTGTTTGTTTCCATGAGGAGGCGTTCACTCGAGCTGGTAATTTCTGTTTAGTGAAATTAACATAACTGAGGCCTTGGGAGAAAAAATACAACTGACAGCGGTCAGTGGCAACTGTGTTGTTGTTTGATGTACTGTACCCCCACAGCCCTATCAGATGAGCTCAAGTAGGCTACTCCGTCATGTTGTGTGTTTCTCTCAACTGTTTAAAAATGATTTCTATCAGTTTCAACTTTTTGGTTCTTTTAGCTAACTATTCCAACTGTTCATCCATTACTTTTAGGGAAGCATATCTATGTGCTGTGGGTCCTATGTTCTCCATCTCACTATCTTTTTTAATATGACACATTAAGGAGAGCTTTCTCTGAACAGATTTTTACCGTTAAAACTGCATTTGAAAAGTCCATCTCCCTTTATTTCAATTTGAACTGCCCTTAGATAGCCCTTAGCAATCTCTTATAATGGGAACATAGGTGATTCCACTTTAAGCTAAATATTTCAATTGTCATTCCTTTAACTGTTTCAACCATTTATTTATTACTTTTAGCTAACTACAGTATTTCAACTTCTTTTCTTGTAAACTAAGTTTTTCACACAGTCAACTGCATTTAGTCATACTTTTTAAAGACTTGACTCAATCAGACATGTGTCAATCAAGAACCCTCTATACACAAGTCCAGACTCATAAAAGCTAGGCAGACTGTAGGAAAGGTTGATTTCAGACGCTAAAAACACAGAAGGCCATTTGTTGGTACCTCAAGCCTTCGGTCAGGATTTCACACTGGCCAAAGAAATGAAAAAACGCGCAGACGGCTGTGTGTGAGAAGCAACCTGCCAAGCATTGAAACCAAGTGGGACGTAGTCCAAACAGGACATTGGTGGTGTCATGTCTCCTTGTTTAACCCTCTTTAGCTTATAGGTGGTGGCCGCATTTACCATTGTAAAATATTTGACTAATAACCAATGTGTGATGAAACCATTCTCTATTTCCATTCTATTGTAGTCAAAGGCTCTTACACTTCATCAAATGTCACCCTGGTTAAGTCACTGGGTTGGTCAAGTTTGAAGGCACTACTTGAAACCATCACATTTTGTACATGGCAGCCACAGACAGATAAGAGGTGGTTGTAGAGTGGACACTCAGTGTGAAGCATAAAAATTTGTTTCCACCTTAAAATTGTACAAAGCAAGAGGAGGCCGCAAGATATTTTTAGAAAGGTGTAGGCAGGTTATGGCACCTCTATGTTAGAAACCCTGACAAAGTGTTTGGCATAGAACCTTTTTCTACCACAGTAGGTTTCGTATCCCATGTAAAAGGTGAGCCTTATTATTTATTTTTTTTAGAAGACAGGGGGACATTGTTGCCCCATTGCCCTCTCTACCTCTACTGTTACCTCTGGGCCTGAGAGCTGCACCACTGTTTCCAAAGCTTTTTTTCAAGGGGATTTAAGAGATGTCACAAAGAGGAAAAGAGAAATATAGTAAGTGAAAGTGGAAGACCACTAAGTGTGCTCAAGTCTTAAATAGCTCTTGTGCTGAAAACCACTTGATGTTGGGTGTGAATGTATCTTTCATCACAGAAAAAAAACATTGAATCTGTGCCTGCTTCTTACCACTACCTCCAACATCTCTCCACATACATTATATATGTAATAAGTTAAACACTTAAATAAACACACCTGTGGACATTTCACATCCTCAAACGATACTACACAGAATCACTTCAACTTTATAGCTGGAGTTAGAGGGCAGCAGGTATTCATTTGAACATCAGGCATCACGAAAGTAACTGAATCATCCTGTTTGTTAAAGAGCAGCTTTCACAGCTCTCAAAGTCTCAACAACGGCATCATTTACATCGGGGTGCTGTGGAAGCTGTGTAGAAAAGAGGGCAAAAATGACCTATTACCTAATACCTATTCTGAAATGTTCCACATTTACAGACACAGCAGGTGCAAAAAAAGACCACCAATGATATAAAATCCCCAGCATTTTTTCTACAACAAGAGGCATGTGACTTCATTCAGAATTTCTTTGATAAGATTTGTGTCGCCTTGTTTTTTTTTTTTTTTTTATAGAACAATTTTTCCTCACATCACACCTTTCGTTTCAAGGGTGACAGCCAGGTGTTCCTTCAACAAATCAGACTCAGATCTTGTATGCTTTGTCTCTTCCTTGCAACATTTCTACCATAATTGGTGCAGCACACGCAGGTGAGATTGCATACTCACCCAACAACAGAAATGAAATAAACACATTAATCACACTGAAAAGGAGGTTTACCTGTTTGTACAAAGGCTACCAAGAGACCGAGGAGCACCAGGAGGAGTACTCTACAGATACTGCTGCTCTGAACCATGATGGCCGTGAGGGATGAGATGTCAGACAGAGCAAAAAGTGTCTCCAAAACTCCTCGAACTTCAAACGAGTAACTGACCCTTGGAGAGGAGCAGGAGTACAGGGGAGCACAGCAGGGGGAGAGGTAGGCAACTGAGGGGTGAGAGAAGGGGTAGGACTAAGTGTGCACAGGACTGTCTGGACAGTGTGGACTTTGTGAGCACATCATCGCAGGGCCCACCCACTCCAAACTCCTCTGGCCACATAGTTGGGTGTAAGGGTAAACATTCAGTATGCCACTGACCTTGCCCAGGTCACATCAACAAGCTCTCTGTTGGACATTTATTGTACACATTTACTATTGTTTTTTTTTTTTCTTTTAAATCACAAGATGGCAGTAGTGGAGGATGTATTAAGATCAAAAAGTATCAACATCTAGAAACAAGGAATATTAGCATCAACATGTAAAGTTGCAAGTAATCTTCTTATACAGAATGACTTTTACTGCATTATATATCATTGGATTTTTGTTACTGATGCGTGGATAAACACCATTTTAAATCAGTGCTTCAACAATTTAGTATTGTACTGCCAAAAAGGTTGGGGGACTCACTAAGGTTAATGATGGCCAAAGCTCATCTTTAGCGGTGAAGGCCTTTTAAAAATAGGTTTTAGTTTTAGTGTGGTGATGATTTCTGTGCACATTTAAAAAACTGTTGCTGTTCATCAGAAGGCATGGTGGGTTTCATTTTAGTTTTGTGGATTTAAAAATCTTGACTAATTTATTGTAATAAATTGTACAACCAATAATACTAATAATATGTACAACCAAGCAGTGACTGTGACCGAGTGAATGTGTGTGAATCAAATGAACTCTGCACAATTGTGTTTTTCTGAATAGTTCAGACACAGGTTTAAACAGCCCACATATCAGACTGTTTTATTCATACTGCAATAAAAAAGTATGACTCCAGCAGATCATTTTTATATATTATAATACAGATGCAGAATTGAAAGTTTATTCTTTAAACAGCCTAGTATTTTACAAGAAATAGATAACTACTTGGAACTTTTGACATGTCCTTAAAACAGGACATAAGTGCGCACAAATCCTTGGGCTTTCTTTACCTTGCATCATCATCATCCATGAACACCCAGCAGACAACAGGGAGGGATAAGAGAAGGGGGGGGGATTAAAGTGTAATGGGAAAACATTTAATAAATAAAACAAAAACAATGGATATATTCTCTCTAACCTGTCCCATAATATTCCAACCATATATCCACACTTAAAATAATGGAGGCCAAATTTGAAATTGGTTGTCACTGAATTTCAGGACAAGATTTGGAACCAAGCAGCTGATGCCCCACATACATAAACGCCTCTGCAGACTTTCTCCAAAAACTTGTTCATTTGCTGATTAGTCTCTTGGCTGGTCGGATGTTTCACTGGCCAGTTTTCTACAGTACATTTCTCGAGGGTTTTCATCAGTTTATAGGTCCGTAAGCAAAAGGAAAACTCACCATGCCTTAGAGATCATGGTTTGTTCACAATTTTGAATTTATGAGAAATTATCAGAGGACATCTGATAAATGTAAAACTGAAAATAAAGGTGAAAGTGGCAGGAGGTTTGGGTAAAACGACTGCTGTTCAAAGTGGATACAGTCAGTTGGGTTTGCTTGGCTGCAGTGTCCCTTAAAAGTCCTCCAAAGTCTCAATCTCTCCCATATTCAATCTCTCAGATGATGCATTCACAGAAAAACCTGAAAAAAAAGAAAGAAAAAGGATGCCATTAGCGGATTATATATAATAAAAAACAGTAACAACAGATCTGCAAAAGATTTTTGCAGATTTTTCAGATTTAGCAGATGGGTGTTTGCTCTCACCTAGAAGGCTTGGGTCTGCACGGACCATCTTCTGCTTCTTTTTCTTTTTCCCTGAGGTGACGGTCTCAAAGCACTGCTGCTGGCCACTTGTATGGTTGGACTGATAGAGTGATGAAGATCCCGTTCCACCCCATACAGAATCCTGGATAAAACAGAAATGTGGATTTAAAGACCGATTCAACTGAAAAAGCAATTCTGTCAGCAAAGTCAAAATGTTACTACTTGACAGTATGCATTATTTAAATATTGCTGTATCAAAATTTTGTGCGACATAATAAAGCATATCTTATTGATGCAAAAAAAGCATTTAAAAATCGAATTTTGCCATAGAGCCATCCTGCTTAGTGATACGCAACACTACCCACACAGTTTAACACACCCAAAAACATTAAAAGGGAAAGAGACCAGAAAAAGCTGTCATGGTAGCACTTTTAAACTACCGAATATGATACGTAGCCATACCAATCTGCAGGATAATCACATGGACATGTTTGGTCTTCATCCCATTAGGAAACAAGGAATAAGCAGTACAATCACATCTTTTGGGACCGATCCAAAGTGGTGACGCAAGCGCACTCACACTCACACCAGAAATGCAAATAACAGTTGTGGCCATGGAGTGTGACGACATTGACAACGTCCAATGACTTGCTTTGATTGGTCTAAACATGCCAGGCAGAAATTCCCCAGAGCACAAGCTATTTTTGGGGAGCCAAAGGGACAGCTGTCTCTCCTTTTAATCACATCACAAGACTCACATGGCTTTGTAAGGAAAACATGGGACCAAAACATATGGTACTTCATATACTGAGCCTTAAACTTCCTGGTTCCATTTCAGTCTCTGTTACCTGCTGCTGCTGCTGCTGCTTGAGGGGTTGCTGTTTCTGCGGTGCCTGTTTCTGTTGGTTAGCGTTCTGTTTGGCACGACGTTCCAGGAACTGCTTGGCAAAGTCCTTGGCCTCGGGAGTGTCCCCCAGATAAGCCCTGACATAGTCGTGCACCTCGTATGGAGAGTCCACTTCTTTTAGGAAGGATGCAAACGTTGGAACTGGCAGGGAGATAGATGGAATATTTGAGTTTGGCTTTTAGAAATGGTTAATCAATAGTTGTAGATAGTGTTTTTGGAAGACAGTATATTTACAGTCTTACCATCCAGATTGTTGGCTGTGTTGAGGGTGTGCAGGGTTTGCTCACACCATTGCATGAAGGTGTCTTGCTGGCTCTTATTGACCCCTTGAAACAACTTTAGCAGCTTCTCCTCCTCTTCTACTTTTTTATTGGGCCGCCCACTCACAGAGTTACTTTACATGCAGGAGGGAGAAAGGAGGAAGTTAAGATCTGTGCATTACTCATATCCTTCATGTGGTAAGTCATGCTTTATATCAGGAAACTATTTTGGCATTCTTAATAAATACCTGATGTTGGCGTTGCCTTTGTTGTTCTTCTGCGTGCTGCTTTTCTTGGTTTGAGGAGGTTGCTGGACAGCCTCTTTCACAGCTTCATCCCAGAAGCCCATGTTAGAGTTGTGGGTGTCACCCCAGATACTGCTGGCATCTGAGCCCCAATTAGTGCAGGTGCTAGTGTTCACAGACCCCCACACAGAGTTACTCAGAGACGATGTCTGTGATGAGAATGATATAGTGTTACTGACATACCACTTCTTTTTAGGGCTGCAAGAAACAATACATTTCATTACTGATTAATCTTTCTTTTGCTTTCTCATTAATCAGTTGTAGGGCAAAAACAATTCCTCAAATAACTCAAAAAATGTAAATCCTAAAAATGGTTTAATCCATATAACTATATACAGCCCACTGTATTTTGCATGGATAATTATTACTGTCACAACACGCTCATGGGCTGTGTACAGGTGACATGACAAGACTGGTGCAGATTACAGAAAGGAAGGAGAGCGAGAATATAGCGAGGGGAGAAGAGACAGGCCTGAGAAAACTAAAAGTTTCCAAAGTTTGGGATCATTTCAAGCTGAAATTAATCTCATTACTTGATTAAAGCTACATTGTACAACTACAAATAATGTATGTAACAGTTTTTAAATAGTTTTTATGCTGCACTGACTTGCAACAGGGAGAATGGTGCCTCTGTCATTCTCACTGCGAGCCCCGATCGACTGTTCTTTCACCATTTAACGTTGGCGAGCGGGTTTGACATCCTGGAGAAGTGCTGTTACGCTTTATGGCATTACCACTCATTTTAGTGAAACAGGATCATATTTCATGGAGAAAATGTTTTCTGGTTTTCCCTCTGATGTCCTACTACTACAAACCATTATTTTTTTTGTGACCGTTATTGCCACTCTTCATTCTAACCCCAACCGGTCATCAGACACCACCTACCAAGAGCCTGGGTCTGTCCGAGGTTTCTGACTTAAAGGAAGTTTTTCCTCGCCACTGTCGCACTGTTGCTTGCTCTGGAGGGAACTACTAGAACTGTTGGGTCCTTGTAAATTATGGAGTGTGGTCTAGACCCACTCTATCTGTAAAGTGTCTCGAGATAACACTTGTTATGAATTGATACTATAAATAGAATTGAAATTGAATGTCCTCTGGCTACTGTGCCTCAACTCTTGTAATTTATGAAGTTCCCTTAAATGAAGAAAAACGATTTTGCTAATGTAAGGCTAACAGCTAACTGAAGCTGCCATCAACATTATAGATTAATTTTATGCCGGTTGACTAACTGATTGATCTAATCATTTCGGCCCGCCTTCTTTTGCAAAAGATCACTTATTATAATTAAAGAGGTCACATGAAAAAAAATATGGCTTTGTTGATATTTTAGATAATCATTTCAATTTCTAAAAGATTTGTGAAGTGAAATAGTTTAGAGCCAGGAAAACAGAGCTACAACTATTTCGTTTTAACTTCAAGCAGCTATTTCAATGATACATATACACTGCTCTGAGTAACTGAGCTTTCCCATCTAAATTAAATGAAAACTTCAAGTTATAATTTGGACATTAAATCAAAATTTCTAATGTAAAAATGTTGTCCACTAAACATCCACACCAAAACCTGCAGCTTTTATCCAATAAAGACATGGTATCATATAGGTCACGTACAGTTCTGTTTTGAGTACGGATCTGTTGGGGGGCAATAGGGTGTGGTTGCTGCTGTTGCTGCTGCTGCGGCTGTTGTTGTTGTTGCTGCTGCTGCTGCTGTTGTTGTTGCTGTTGTTGCTGCTGCTGCTCTTTCCGCTGTTTCATCTGCTGGGCTTCTTCCCTTTGAATCTCCAGCAAAGATTTAGTTGCAGCTGGCTGTTTTGCCACACTACCCCAACCAGACAGCTTGGCCTGGGGCTGCTGAGCCAGTTGCAAGGCCTGCTGCTGCTGTAGCTTCAGGAGCTCATGTTGCCGACGTCTCTGCTGTGGGGTTGAGGAAGATAAGAGGAAAATAATAAATAAGTTTGCGTGAAACTGACATTTGGCTAAATGACAACTATTTGTCATACAGTTAGTTTTAACTAAAACATTGCTGGTGACAGAGCCACCAAACACAACCAGACAGCTTGTCTTTACCTCCTCCTGCGTCTGTCGTTCTCTCTCCTCTTCCAGTTTCTGGATCTCAGCCAGTGACAGGGTGCTCTGAGTCTGGTTCATAGCGTTGACCGACTGCTGACCCCACTTTGAAGAGGATGGAAGCTGCAGAGCAGGAAGAGGTGTTTCATGAACTTGAAATATATTTTATACTGCATACTTCTGACTAACCCTCTGCACCCTTACCTTCATGTGTGCAAGCTGCTGCTGCTGCTGCTGCTGTTGAAGTCTCCTGAGGGCCTCTTGTTGCTGCTGCCTCTGTCTCTGCAGCTCCTGCTGTCTTTGGGCCTCCTGCTCTCTCCTCTTCTGCTCCTCCAGTTGTTGTTGGGCCAGAGCAGCTGCCGCCACAGCAGCTGTTGCTTCTTCTTCCGCTCGCTTCTCCTCCTCACGCCTCCTTAATATTTCAAGTTCCTCTTGCTTTCTGCGCTCCTCTTCCTGGTGAGGTAGAAAACATTGCAATTTAGGGCGACATTTCACAAATCCAGAATGGAGGTAGGAAGTGATGTCACATGTTTTTGTTAGTTTACCTGTTTCCGAAGGAACTCTTCCCGTTTCTTTCTCTCCTCCTCTTCCCTCCGCCTCTCCTCCAATCTACGCAGAGCTTCCTCTTGTTTCATTCTCTCCTCTTCCTCTTTTTGTCTGCGTTGTGCCTCTTCTTGCTCTCGTTGCCGTCTTAAAGCCTCCTCCTAAAGATTTACAACACTGTGTCAGTCCCAACGACATCAAAGAAACAGTAGCTCAAAGGCTTTAAGTGCTTTAGATTTACATTGTTTTAATACTGAACCTGTTTTTGCCGTGCCAGCTCCTCTTCTTCCAAGCGTTTGCGTTCCTCCACCTGTCGGGCCCTCAGGGCCTCCTCCAGCCGTTTCCTCTCCTCTTCCTCCCTTTTGGCTCTCATTTCTGCCTCTCGCCTCTCCAACTCCAACTGTCAGATGAGGAAAATAAACATACACTCTAATATGTGAGATTAGAGCATATTTCAGACCAATACTATTATTTATTTATAGATTTGTCAGGTTAATTTTAATATTTGACTATTTTAATGCAACCAATTTCCTCTTACAGGTAAAAAAGCAAGAAACTACATTTTCAGACTTGGAAAAGACTCAGACATACATTAAGATGCTGCTATATTCAAGACTATTAGAGGTCTTGACTTTAGATGAGAACCATTTTACACAAACAAAAACAGAAAAGTGAGCAGAAATACTTTTTACCTTTGCAGACTTTGACTTCTCTAACTGTTGCATCTGCTCGATGGTTGGAGCCTGTGCTATGGAGTCTATAGGTAAATCCCACACACTGCTGCCATCCCATGCTGTTGAGTGTGATAGAATATGATGCATTAGACCTGCTTTAACATAATATAGACTTTCCTTTTCCCTTTGTGTGATTCAAAAAGAACCCAACGGTGCAGAACATTTAAGGGAGAAACTCACTGTTTGAAGCAGCTTGTTGGGCATTTGGTGTGCAGGAAGCCTTAGAGGACGGGTTCTGCATTTCCCACACAGAACCAGAGTCTGGTACAGACAGGGACCGGGTAACAGGAGGTAGGAGGCTCTCAGATGCTCTACAAAAACACAAGAAAATACTCATTAATAAATGCAATACTCTCTCCATGTCAATACAAAGCAGGATTTGTAAACACAGAAGCACAGGTACAGACGTATTTAGAAGTAGGGCGATACAGTGTTTGTTTATCAACCTTAGCTTGAGCGCCTGGTATTGCTGTAGAAGCAGGTTGATCTGCTGTTGGTGTTGTTGCTGCTGTTGAAGAGGAGCTGAGCTAAGAGCTGCAGCTTTCTGCTGGGCCAGGGCCTGAGCATACTGCTGCCTGAATAGTGGAAAACAATGCATGGCATGGGAGAAATGACAGCCAAACAGGAAAAATTAGTTATCATTTGAATGAATGTCACTGAGCATACACTGCATGTCAGAGGTTTATTTCCTATATGCATTAATGCGATTTAATGTTGGATGTACAGTGTGTGTGTGTGTATATATATATATATATATATATATATATATATATATATATATATATATATCTTTTTACAATTGTATTAGGTGGAGGAGGATTATGACTCTAAAAATAGCCTTTACTCAAGAGAACCAAAGTTACATCGTAACCAAGTGCGTCATTGCAGCAGTAAAAAAGAAAGTAGACTGCTCTCTCTTGTAGGACAAGATCTCAATCACACCTCTATGAGGCATCAATTCACGCTATTCCTGTATTAAGCCCAGGGAAGCGAGGCATTTTTTTTAAATGTGTGTATTTGGATATTTGCATCACGACACATGAACAATCATGTTGCAACTACAAACAAAAAGTGTCAGATCTGAGCCTGGTGTACCTGAGGAGGTATTGATATTGGAGCTGCTGTAACTGGTAAAGGTTCAGAGCAGTGAGCTCTTGCTGCCTCTTCAACCTCTCTTGATCACCATCCCCCTGCATTATATAAGAAGAACACAGTTGAAATAAATCATAGTAGTCAAAATAGTTTAAGGTATCTACAAAATAAGGTTTGGACCTCAAAACATAACAATTTGAAAGTGCTTGAACAGCATCTAGTTGTCCAAAAGCTAATACAGACCATTACTTACTCAACCAAGGCCGCAAATGCCACTAAAAAGGTACATCTACTAAATATCAATATCAAAAGGAGACAACTTCAATTTGTACTTGACATAGATCAATCACAAAACATATCCACAGTCACATCAGTGTAAGAAAACAATGGCAGGAGCGGATTTTCGTTGTTGCTTTAAAGAGACAGTATATTGGCTAATTTACTGTAAATTTTGTTTACCTTCAGCTGCCACTGTCATTAAAAAAGACAGACCATGGATATATTATATAAAACAAACAGTGAGCGGCTCTTTCCACAAACAGCTTATTGACATTAGGTCAGAGTAAAAATTACACATCAGGGTTATTCCTGACTCAGAATGAGCTTTTGTGGAGTAACTATGCACGACAGTAAGCATGATCGGTTTGCATACAGTAAAGGCAAAGGGTCTGTATTACCTTATTTGATGGCAATGTTTGCATTTTTCACTTTCACACAGTTTTTTGTTACAATCAGGAAGAGAACTTCAACTACTACATGAAAAATCTTTACAAACTCCATTAAGTCAGAGGGTAAGGTCTTAACAGAAATGATAAATACATTAAAGGATTCTTCAGACACGTTGTACTGTAACAAAGTGTGAAATACCACACCATCTGGAGGTCATTGCTAGTACTGGCATCCATCACTGATTAGAAACAGGCCACATAAAGCAAACGCATACCTGTAGAGGTGGTGGAGCAGGGCCTGGAGTAAACGGTACTCTTCCCCATATCTTCATGATCTCTCCAAGTGCTTGAAATACTTCATCACACCCTCTTTTGACTAGGAGAGACATTGTGAAGTAACCAGCCTGGAACCACTCAGCCATCTCCTGGTTATTGAATGGACCTGAGCCCAAAAAGACAGCAAAGATAGCAGCAGAGATTCAGTGGCAGTTTTGATAATAAATGTACAGTATTTAAGTCACATTTTGACTTTCAATCTTACCCTGTATCTCTCCTTGGGGGTCTTTGTAGAACCACTTGAGAGCAGCCTCGTGGGTGAGTGGCAGGCCTGCAGGTTTGGGCTTCTCTGAAGTCTTTGCTGTGAGCCTGTCATCATCCACCACACTATCCTGTAGGTATGCTACCATTTTTTCTGCCTCCTAGGGAAGGATGGTAGCCAATACACAGAGAGACCATTTTAGAAAGCTCTAACAGTACTCCTAGTCTGGCTTTAATCTCAGTTATTATATTCACAATAACCTTTTCCTTTCTAATGAGTACTAGATTTTAAGAAATCTTTTAAATCCATCAAAGATATCAACCATCTCATTTTCATGTTAAAAGTCTACTAACTTACCTGCTCAAAGTGTTTCAGTCCCTCATCTTCATCTGTGTCGTGTGGCACAGCGGTGGGCCTGCCAATAGGTGCAATTATACTTGAAGGGAAGGACAAAGGATTATTCATCGCCACAGGAACCTCCATGGGCTTTTGCGGTAGCTGGATGCTGGGCGAAGGAGCAGATAATTCTGCACAGCATGAGGGAAAAGCATATATTAAGAGATTTTCCTGGTAGGGGGAACCAACTGGCAAAACCGTCCCATTTACAATTAAAATAAAGACATAATCCCACCTGCAAGGGTTGTAGAAATGTGGTTCATGGGTAGGGATTCAAGCATACTGTTAGATATGGGGACGTGCAGGGGGACTTTACAGGGCGCTGGTTGGAGCTCCAAGGGTGGATGCCGTTCAGATGGCCTCTCAGACTCTTCTGTTTTGTTGGGCTGGCTCAGGGACAGAGACTGGGCAAGAACCTGGGGCTCTGAGACTGGGGGACCAAGAGGTGGATTCACAGGTAAAGCCTTCTCTGATGCTCTCGTCAATTCTAAAAAAAAAAAAAATTAAAATAAAAGAATACTACATGAGATGGGATCATAATTAACATTACTATGATCCTTAATTTCAAATACTGATTACGGTTGATATTGCACATGAGAACCCCTTTGACATCAGCCATTTTTCATTTTGGTCATGCTCACATCAAATGGATTAGATTGCTTTAAAAATGCTGTCATTATTTAATCATGGTGGTTGGTGAACAAAGCAGCCACCATCTGCTTGCATCTTTTTGAATCCTAAACAACATAAACCTTTTCCCTGTCAAAGAACATTAGGTCTGAAAATATATTTTACTGCTGTGTGGCTTTTAAATCCTATTTCAGTAATAACTGAGCTATTACAGTTACTGTACCGTTTCTAAAAGCTAATTTGGGCCACATTCTGGTGTCAAGGCAACAGAATACTATTCACAGGTCAGCACAGTGACCTTCACGTTTGACCACCAAATTCCAATCAGTTCATCCTTGAGTCCAAGTGGACGTTTGTGCCAAATTTAAAGAAATTACATCCAGTCAATCGGAGATTTTGTGTAACAAAAATGGTACAGACAGACAACCCGAAAAACATCCAAAAAATAAAATCAGCCCTCTGAGTATCTGACCTTTTCGTTTGGCCTCTCTCTTGGCTTCTGTTTCCATTTCTTTGGACTCCCTGGGCTGACAGTCATCCTCCTCAAGGTCTTCTTCACACTCTTCCAAGGGTTTGAAGTCGAGCTCTGCCTCCTCCAGGATTGGCTCCTTGGAGGCTTTCTGAATACACACAAAACATTTTCTACAGTACCTCTGACACCATTATCATCCCATAAAGCTTTTAATCTTGGTGTGAAAGGCATTATCAAAATTAATCAAAACTCTTCTCAGGTCTACTCTTACCTTGAGTGAAAGAAAGGCCCCCGACGAGTCAAAAGTGCCCGCCTCCTCTTCTGCGTCCTCCAGACACCACTCTGGCAAGCTGTCCCTCTCGTCCTCCAGGCTGCTGCTGCCAGACCGTTGCCTCCTGTAGCCGCGCTCATCTTCTCTTGCATCAAATGGAAAACGGCGACGCTGATCTGGATGCCACCCTGCTGACCGAGGCCCATCTAAAATGGTTAGTGTCCACAACCAAGCTTAATCTCATGCTCTACCTTGGTTTTATCAAGATGGACAGCACTTTGGATGGACAGCAACACCTTTGCTACCTGTAGTGCTATTGAAGTGCATGCACATTCAATAAACCATGCTAACAATATGATTATTGAGCATGTGCATTAAGATGTGCAGTTCAAAAGCACAGGGAAGTGATGAAAGGAGAAATCAGTGCAGCAAATATACAGAAAGAAAAAGCTGAGCTGGAGAATACCCCTTAATTCAAGCAGGTTGTATGGCAATATTATTTCTCTCTGTGCGCTGAAATGAAAACACACAAATATACAAAAGTGTACTCCAATCAGGATCGCTGGAAGCAGTATTGGCCGATAAAGATCATGGTCTATTTGAAGCTATTCATTGTGGAGATTTTTTATTTTGCTATTCTTAACAAGATTGTAGATTATTTAGTATTAAGATAAGAAAGGATCAAGAATTGCAAGCGGTTAATTTATTGCCAGGAAACATATTTCATTCTCTCCTGTATAATCTCACAACAATGTGTTGGACATTTAGCTTTTATTCTGTGAAATGTTATTTATTTTATTCCCCAGGAAAGCCATTTGTTCAGCTCTAAGCTACTTCCGATATCAAAGTGTAGACTGCTATGGTTTACGCTGCATCTCGTAGAGAGAGAAATAGTAATAGATTTTTCAGTTATGACCAGTGACTAATCAATTGCTGCACCCTTAAAATGTACCTTATTCTGAAACAAGTCATACAACAAACATTGCAGTACATCACAAATACATTAATCAAGAAGTAATGGTAATATGGTCGCCCACCTGGGCTCGTGGGGCAGCACCAGTCACTGTCCCACCGAGACCCCGCCAGGCGCCAGCCCCCCTCATCATCCTCACCATTCTGAGAAGTACGCCAGTTCTCACTCTCTGACCGCGTGAAGTCGTGCTTTCTCGGTGGGCCTGTTACACCATCCTCATAGTTTCCTCGGACTGCATAGAGTAGTGGGTAGGCGGATAGTTAAAAGGTCAAGACATCATTATTACATTGATAGTTTACATTTAAAGCTAAATTTTTTAAACTCAAACTCACTTCATTTTAATCAATTAGAAAACTGTAATTTGTGCCATTTACACCTACTAAAAAAAAATCTGAACTCAATGGTTATTAAATTACAAAAGGCACACTTACTGTGATTCATTGGAAAATGTCCTGGAGCAACTTCAGCTAGGGTGACAGAGAGCAACAAGTGGATAAGCCAGTGCATTTGCCAGTGAATACATCATGTTTTGATTATTCAAGAAACAAAATTAACCACCAACCTGGGTCTTTTCGACCTGGTTTTTCAAACCGTCTTTCTCCCCTGGTGAGGAAAAAAAACAACCAAGTAATTTAAAAAAAATAATAATAATAATAATTTCTGTTTAGAAAAAAGTCTCATATTAAACATCTGTACATATTCAACTCAACGGGAGATTTTTACAACAAAACTTGATACTACAATGGGCATTTAATACCTTTCTTCCCAGCTTTGGGAGCGATGCATCTCCCTCCCTCCACGACCAAAACCTTCCACATCATCAAAACTTCTTTGGTAAAACCCTCCATCTCCTCTTCCCCGGCCTGAAAACAATCAAAAGGTTGACATGACCTGAAGAGATCAAGTTGCTATTGACTGTGTGCAAATGCTAAGCATGAACTCACCTTTAGGAATTCTATATTTAAGATTGTGATTAATATCTTTTTTTGGCAATAAACATAACACACACGGGCAGGCCGATAACGGTGTTGCCATTTACTGAACTTCTCTTAACACTTAGGACTGACCAACAGTAACTTAAGCAGTCTAAACAGCACTGTAAAATACAGTATGTGGCTTTAACTAATTGGAGGATGTATAAAGTTGTCCGAGCATGTGTGGGTGACACTAGCAGTATATAGTATAATAGTTTAGGAGTTTTCCAATTAAACACAACACCTACAGAGTGCTAATATTACACTCCTTGTCTCATGACAGATTCATGTATGATCTTATTTCAATTCTTACCTCTACCCCTTGAGGTACTTCGGCCTCTTGGTGCCCCTACTATCGGACCACCTCCTCGCCCTGTCAGCCGAAGTACAGCTGCACTGTTTACAGACATGGAAAAATTTCTCTGCAAACACAAATGGGGAGGGAAGCAAGGGGGACAAAAGGCAAGTTCTTAGTTCTCGTTTTTTGCATTGCCTTAGTATTTTGAAGACTAATTGCTTAAGGTACTATATAATCCAGGTAATTACAAGGAGCCAACTGGCCTGAGGCCAATATTGCATTTGTTTTGGTGATAAGTCAAAAGATAAATTGTTTTTGATCATGTTACCATTTCTAACCAAGACAGAGAACTGACGTAAGTACTCATACCTGTTCCTCCTCTGTAAAAGACACAAGTGCCAGAGGCGGCAAAGGCTCCTCTTGCAATATCGGCAGAAAGTCCTTATCATGTAAGTCTATAGGGATCTGGAGGGGTGAAATAAACAACCCAAAAAATCTGTTAAGATGCATAAGGATTTGAAAGAATGTGTTATAACACACCAAAACAAAAATGTAAATCTAATGGGCAAGAACATAATTTGTATGTAAATCATGTTGACTGCAGGCCTGCACCAACAGCTAAGATGCAGACATTATAGGCCTACAAACCTTGTTGTCCTTTATATAAAGTGCTAACATTTCTTCTCTCCCGTAGCGATAGTCTGCAAGTTTATACTTTGGCAATGCAGGTGAGAGGGGTGGAGAGGAAACCCCGCAGCCACCGCCTCCACCACCACCTCCAGACAAGGCACGGAGCCTGCAGGCAGAGAGAGAGAGAGAGAGAGAGAGAGAGAGAGAGAGAGAGAGAGAGAGAGAGAGAGAGAGAGAGAGAGAGAGAGAGAGAGAGAGAGAGAGAGAGAGCAAAGATAGTAAGAAGAAGGGTCAAAGGTAGGGGAGACAACACTTAAGCTGAAGTGACACTTGACATGTCTGAACATGTATGTAAAAGCTGCACTCAGCTCCAGCAGAAAACCAGTTTCACCACCTACAAATCAATTCTAACCAATCATGAATTCATGTCATTTACCATTCAGGTCCAAAGTTAAGTGTCTGGGTTTCGGCCATTCTTCTTGAAGTTCTACAAATATGAAAATGGAGGAAAAAGGATTAGTACCACACAGTATAAGCCATTATGGTATAGCAGTATGACTTGCAAAGAAATAAATCCTACATATTTACTTTTATAGCCTGTTTTGATTAATAAACATTCACTTATAATGAAAGGTCTGTGGTTTTAGTTTTGTTTATATACTAGTAATGTAACAGTTGTATTAATTGTACCTCTTCAAAAAAATAAACTTGTATGTTTTCAATAGGAAAATTAGACTAGACTATTGCATACATCACATGGACAATTTAACTGCAGTGTTGTCTTGCTTTGTTGCTCATTAACTACTACTGTATATCTTAAAACCAGGATACCTAAAATTCAATAATTTTCCCTCAATCAAAATACATGTGCAATTAATTTACAACTACACAAATATTACACCTGTGTTGTTTTACCATACCTGTTTAAATAAAAGTTTTATTTCACAATTAATTTACATTAACATAATACTGCTAAACAGAATTTGGAAAAATACTTGTATCACCTGCTTTAATTTATTACATCTCAGTATACATAGCCCATCCCACTTGCACAGAAGCAGTGTACAATTTCAATCTGCTAAAGCTATTTTAGGAAGTCTCTCAGTCTGCAAAGAAGTTATGTCAGACACCTTTAATTGACAACGGATGTTACTTTTACTTCAGAAAATAAACTAAAAAGAATATTTTGCCAACAAGCTTAGCTGTTTGTTTATGTGTTTGTTTATGTGCGTGTGTACTGCCAAGACTTTCCTTAACACTTAGGCTTAAAAGCCAGGATTTATTATATAGATTTCTCAAATATATATATATATATATATATATATATATATATATATACACAATGCACATATGTTTATATTCCAACGTCACCTCGGCACATTCCTTGTACATGTATCCCTAACAGTATTACCTGTATATAAGGCCACTATAATTCCGCAATCTCATCTACTGTTTTAGTCACAGCAAATGCGTATCGTCTAATCTATAAACATATCGTGTCTGTTTTTTATTAACTTTATATGTAATGTTTTTCCCATTTTCTAGTTCTGTGTTATACATATGTTTAACGTTAAATGATTGCTAGAGTTTACTTCGTTGTGCAATGACAAATGAATTAAATTCTAAATATCGGGCACAAACGGCGACAGTAAACTTACAGTACGTTGCCATTGACCATATGGAAACCAGGATAAGCCACGTGTAAATTGGTAACGTTAGTTAGAGCAAAACACAACAGCTAGCAATTCCCCTGTACGCTTCGCACATTTACAAGGGCTATTTGAGAATTGCATTTTGATGGGGAAACGGCTTAGCTAAGTTTGCGGAAACATTAGTGCCCGCTATGTTCTTTCAAAGCTAGCTAGCTAGTTGTCCGGATTGTTACCTTGACGTTGAATCCACCATGTAGCTAATGTTAATCAAACAGCAAAGCAGCTAACGTTATATACTATATATATATATATATATATTCATACCGACCCACCCTGCTAATGCCATGAATGTATTAAATAAATTACGTTACTGATGAATGTTAAAAAGTTGGCGATGGTCACTCTGGAAGGTTAACGTAAAGTGGAAATCATCCTCGGTTACACGACGCTTAAGTTAGCTTCTGATTCGGCAGTTAAAGGGAAACTTAACGCTGAAGTTAGATTCCGCCGAGTCACATGTTAATTTCAGCGTTAAGTTTTCCGTAAGATTAACTTTTTAACATTAACTGCCTATTCTGAAGCTGACTTCATCGTCGTCTCGGTTACCAACTTTACGTTAGCTAAAGTAGCAATCTAACTAGTTAAATACCGTTGCATACACGAACTTGGATACTTGAGCTAACACATATCACTTGTAACGCACAATAGCCTACACATTTTTCCAATGGTTAAAAGTTAACAGTATGGCTAGCTAGTTATGTTGAAAAGTGGCAGCATAGTTGTAAAGTGCCGCTAGCTGGTGCCATTTTCGATAGCCAACAGTGGTTATGCTAGCGCGATAGCAGCGTCTTATACCAGCTTAGCTAATGTATGCATGTCATACGTGGAGGTATACATATGTATTGACACTAACTTAATTTAGCATATGATAAGACGTCTTGTCATATTCTAACGTTATATAACACAATAACATTGCTCTAACGCATAAGTTGATCCCTATAACATTACTCAACACTTGTAGCTAGCATGCTAACATGTTGGCTAACTAGCTAGCTACACGCGGCCTTCGAGCAGACTGAATCCACAACAAAATTTCCTGGTTAAACCGTCCGGCACCTCACACGGCCCGGACACGTACACGGAGTCACTAGAGCCCGGTGCTGCAAGGCCAAGTAAACATGGTGCTTGAACAACAGTCCTAAGCAACCCATCTCATCAGAATGTTATTCTCTGACATGGCACTTAACTTATATGTACGCTTTTTCTTTGCTAGTGTATTTAACGTTGGCTGTCTTACCTCTGCTTGATCTGACAGCACAAGGTTTGTATGCGAGTTGTGTGGCTCACTCTCTCTCTCTCTTCGGTTTCCACAAGATGGCTGAGTATGGGTCACATGACAACTGATAAAACGGATAAAACCCGTATGCAGTGGACAGAATTGCTGACTGGTGCGTATTCAAGAACAGCCAAGTGAATACCGTATTGCTGCTGAATTTATTGCTTTTATGTTATACACGCTTGCTCTGCACTGTACATCCAGTCATAAACCATGTCTTATGAACTGACGTAAAAATAAAGCGGGTATTACTTTGTAAAAAAATAAATTAAAAAAATAAATAAAAGAAGAAAGTTTCTAGTCTGTTGGTAAGCCTGGCATTGCATCACATTTGTGATGTACATCATTTCGTAGTACTTTGTTTTGCTATGAATAAAGGAATTATATTTTTAATATCGGGAACAAACGGCAACAGTAGACGTAGAGTATATTGCCAGTGACCACATGAAAGATAAGACGTGTTTGTAGTAGGCCTAAGTAATGTTAGCATATAAAGCAGCCCGGAAATGCACCGCATTTTCACAATATTAAAGGTTTTAGATTTTCTCTACTGGAAGGGCATGCTAGAGAACACTTATCACGTTTCTCAATTTGGGCCCCCGAGACATTGTCATGTTTTGTCCATTTCGTCACATTTTCTTTACTGGACATGGTTATATCATGGTACACATTTTGTGAAGTCTATCACCTATCATTGTTCTTACGGTGGCTCGTTGGTCTAGGGGTATGATTCTCGCTTAGGGTGCGAGAGGTCCCGGGTTCAAATCCCGGACGAGCCCGTCGCGCATTTTGTATGATTGTTACTCTGGGATATCTTCGATTTATCTTACCTCTGTCTGTCCTGCAGTGTAGAAACAAAGTTGGCAGTGTTCATGCCTACAGCTGATACATTACAGGTAAACTATTTTCACATGCCACTTCCTAAAGGCTATTTATAAAATGTGAATTATGTTCAATGGCTATCAGCAATCATATTACCTAAATGAATTTGAAATTTTTTGACTTTTTTGTGTATTTTTATAAAAATAAGTGAACGTTTTTCAATTAATGTTTTTATTTTTTATTTTATTTTCATAAAAATACACAAATAAGTCAAAAATGCATTTATTGCCTCACCCAATGCCATTTTTTTTCTTTTAGCTCTTGTTTCGTAGTGAAATTTATGAAATATTGATCTAAATGACATTTCATATTTTATAGGGAGAATTTATTTTATAAATGCAGTTGTAGAAAACTATGACCCCGACGTGATTTGAACACGCAACCTTCTGATCTGGAGTCAGACGCGCTACCGTTGCGCCACGAGGTCTAAAGCTAATGCAAAGTTCAGACCACTGATAAAGACAGATATGTCTGGTACTGTTTTGGGGTTCTTTTTCTCTTTCTCTTTTATTTCTTTGAATTGATTGGAATGGAAAGCAGCCTGATGGCTCACGTCATAGAACCAATTTTGGTCATTATTATGTGGGCTCCGTCATAGTCCCCGTTATGTGTACAGTCTATGGTGGGCTCTAATATTATGATATTATTGATATCGATATGAATGATACTACTGAGACATGGTGGAAGTGGCCGGTTAGCTCAGTTGGTTAGAGCGTGGTGCTAATAACGCCAAGGTCGCGGGTTCGATCCCCGTACGGGCCAGTTTGTTTTAGGCGTTGTCTCAAACACCTCGGTTGTCCCGTTTTGGTATTATATTACGATATTAAATAACTGTAATAAACTACTGTTGCTAACATATTTCTTTCGGTCCAGGTTCATGTAAGCCTATTTATTGATTGATTTTTTCTTCTAACGTTACTCTGGTATAACGTTAGTGCTGCATATTCCATGTAGGCAATATTTACTATTACCTCTGGGTCACTTAGGCCCACCTTTCTTTCTTTTAATGTAGCTCTTCAAACGGAGAAAAGAAAATAGGAATTTGGTTTTCTCGTTATTTCCACGTCAATGATCGGTCTGCAGTGTTTTGTGTTCGTAAGCGTTGGTGGTATAGTGGTTAGCATAGCTGCCTTCCAAGCAGTTGACCCGGGTTCGATTCCCGGCCAACGCAAATCTTTTTCTTTCCTTAGGTCTGCTTCTGGGAAGAAACAGTTCTTGTGTCTGGTTGTTTTGGACAACAGTGTTCTATAGCGCCGACCAGAGGGGAGAAGTTGAAACAGGTTGTGTCCAGGGTGAGATTGGTCTGTAGTGCTTCCTGACTGTTTCCTGACTCAAGAGAAGTGTAAGTCCTGAATGAAGAGTAGGTTGGCACCAATGGATTTCTCTGCAGTCCTGACTGGCAGGCTGTTCCTGTCCTGTTTGGTGGTCAGTCTAAACCAAACAGTGATGGATGTGCAGAGAACAGACTGGCTGTATGATTGTTTTGCAGAACTGAATCAGCAGCTCCTGAGGCAGGTTGGACTTCCAGAATTGGTGCAGGACGTATGGTGTCTATGTTGGACATCCTACTTCAAATCCTGAGAGATCTTGGATCTTGGACCTGGCCAATAAAGCTGATTCTGATTCTGATTCTGATTTTAGAAACCTGAGGGATTCCCCAGGGATTTGACAAAGTTGACTGGGTTTAACAGAACGGACACACACACACACACACACACACGCACGCACGCACGCACGCACGCACGCACGCACGCACGCACGCACACACACACACACACACACACACACACACACATACAAATATTTATCACCAGCATGTATTGGTAATATATGTAGAACATTTTTTAACAAGAAACATTTCACTGTTTCTCTTCTCCCCACTAAGTTCATTTGTTATCCTATTCACCGGTGTTAATCCTGCTTACCCTCTTTTTCCCTCTGTTGCCATGGATATACTATTCCTATGGCAACTGCAGGCCTTTGTGGATGGCCTCACCGCAGAGGACTCTCTGAACCTTTCATTACACATTCCCTTCAAGCTCACAGACTAATCACACAAGTAACATAGCTATAACTCTCTAGCTGCCGCCCTTTCTTTCTCTCTCCATACCCCTTTCTCTTTTTGTGTCTCTCTGCTGCTCTGCGCTGTGTCTTATGTCTAAGTCCTTGATGCACTGCACGTGCAAGACAGCCACACAGCTGTTTGTCCTTGTAGTGTTCATATTTCCTTAATTTAACTCACAGGCAATCACTGTGTAGATAGATTCTTTATTGTCCTTTTTCCAAAGGAATTTGGTCTACACAAGCCTCACATACAGACATAGATACAGTACATAACTTGTACAGCACAACATGACTACATGAAAGACATCAGATACATCCATCTACAAAGTAATGTGATACTAGATGCAGGTGCTGGCAGGAAGAGGGCTGTGATCAGATTTGTAGCACAAGTGTATCACTGTCATAAGAGTCAACACCCCAAGCTTTCTAATTTTCAGTGGTAATGGAAACCAGAGGACCGTCTTTAAAGATGCATGAGACGTCTTGAGCTACGGAGAATAGAGATGGAAGCTTTGCCAGAGAAAGTGTTTCTGTGTCAGAGAGAGTAAAAGAAAGGGAGGGTGAAGTTGCCAGTGGCAGTGAGGGCCCAAAGCAGAGTAAAGTGTCAGGACTGTTCACTGTGTGTTTGGGTGTGTGTGTGTGTGTGTGTGAGGAGCAGGTGGGGGGCCTCCACCTGCTGAATGAACCCTGTCAGCGTTGGGCAGTACCATGGGCTACGGGTGGGCTCAAGCCTGCTTAGCATTGTGGCGGGCTGCATCATCATCGGGGTGTCCAGGGAGTGTGATGCTGATGCTGTAGGCGGGATCTTCCTGGGAGCGGGAGGCCTCGGTGAGCATGTCTTCTTCTTCTTCTTCTTCTTCTTCTTCTTCTTCTTCTTCTTCTTCTTCTTCTTCTTCTTCTTCTTCTTCTTCTTCTTCTTCTTCTTCTTCTTCTTCTTCTTCTTCTTCTTCTTCTTCTTCTTCTTCTTCTTCTTCTTCTTCTTCAAATCTTAACCCTTAATCTGTCACTGGTTATTGATGGAAAGTTTTTGTTAGTTTACAGTCCTTTTTTACCTTCATACTTCATGGATTTCTTGAATTTTTTGTACAAGCTTTGAAACATGATTTTGACCTGATTGCTTGTTATGGGAGGCTGCCATAGAAAATGTCATATTACTTCTGTTTGTAGTCTCAGAGACCCCAGCTGTAAAACATGGCAAAATACAATGTGTCCTCACCAGGTTTTCACATAATCTGTATCTATGATGTTTTATAATATTTTGCTCTAACTGGGTTAAACAGGTAGATAACTATATGTACAGTATGTGTATATATATAAAGTGAAAGATCTGGGGCCTGTGACATTTTCCTTCCACCGCTCTTGAAAAACAAACCATGATCATTTGATACTACGATGTAACTGGAACCAACTGACAGCCTGAGAAGTCACACTGCCAAAATAAAGGAGTGAGATAGAGCACAAGCGTTTTTTTTATTATCTGAGAATGACAACATTGGCCTGCATTTGATTTGATAACTTTTAATAGTTAATTTGTGTTTCAAATATGGACAATAATTTGTCAAATCTAAAAAAAAAACAGCGCACAGCATCTTGACAATGACATTCACTCACAAAGCATCTAATTATGTGTTTCGGGACCTATGTGCCGTGATGCCTCCTCTGACACGTTGGCTGACTAATGAGTATGAACAGAGTGTTCTCGGCAGATTCTTTTCACTCCTTCTGCAGTTTCACAACATTTTAAGCACATGCATGCATCACAGCCACCCTCAGGACCTGCCAGGGTTTAACGCCAGCTTGTGTTGCTTACAAGGGAAATCAATAACTGTGTTGAATTGGAGCAGAGTGCCACTGAGAAGTCCACAAGCCCTGTGGTTCAGATATTACTTTATCCTTCGAGTTGAACAAGAAGAAACATAACACATTGTATCTGGTACCCTCCAAATAATCCAAAGGCTATTTAATCAAAGAGTCTTATGGTTGGTCACGATGTCTGCAAGTATAGGAACTTGTATGAGAAAGGGAAGAGAGTTCTTCTCCTTTCTGGTGTGGCTCACATAGCACTTAGAGATTAGCAGAAATCTCTTCATAATGAGCGTCTTATTGTCTGCAGTACACAATATGTTCCTCCACTCCTGGTTTTCTTTCAGTACCTTGCAAATTCAGGCCAAAGAATAAATAGAATTGCCTATCATTTCTTTGGAACCCAAGATAGTGACAAATGTTCACAATAGCACTGCAGTTAAGCTGTCCTTGCTAATTAATTCAAACAAAAGTGATTAGGAAACTAAAAGCAGTGCTTTTATATAATTCATGAAATGAATTACTTTGTCTGCTTTCCAGGCCTGCTCATATCGATCTACCCCTTCATAAAAGCGTGGCTGAACATCAACCACATTCTTCCATCCTTTGGTTAGTTGTTTGATATTTTTACTTAGTATTTGAACATTAATATGTTGAGACATTATTTGTCTTAACTTGGCTTATGTTAAGAATGTCTCAACTTCCCAGGAAACTTCAGAGTGCACCCCACACCTACCAATCCTGCTCCTGATCAACCTGTAGAGACTCTACGAAGGGAAGGTGAGCGAGTTTGTGTGAGGCAGTTTTTTGCTTAAGGTTAATTAACACAAGGGCAGCCAACCATATGCGTGTATTATATCATTCAACGATATGTTGTTCAGTTAGCCAGGTAGTGAGCCATCAAGTTCATGTATTTATTGATAGCAAATCTGACACCTGTCTGCACACTGGGGATCTAAAAGTTGTGAGTAGTGAGAGAGGTTGAGTTTTGTGGTCAATGCAGAGCATAAGTCATCCCTCTCATATCTCATGGGTTGCTATTGTGTTCTTCTTTCATAACCACCAGAGATGAAAAAGAGGAAAGAGCCATGTAACACCTAGTAAATATTTTCATATAAATGTTAGATCAACAACAAAAATCAAGAATAAAATGTACTTGGATCATAAAGCAACATACTGCAGGTTACAAATAATTAGACACTGTTTTAGTAGTGGGTAGCCAACCATACAAATATGAAAATAGACTTTTAACTTAAAAAAAAGACTTACATTTGTGCTCCAAGAGAATAAAAATGTGTAATTAAATGCATACTAACATCAAACACTCAAGGTCAATGATATTTGATCTATTGTAACTAACTGAATGCTTGGTTTTCTTTCATTTCAGAGATTCTAGAGACAATTAAAGTAACTCCCCATGATAATTTCCAAATTTAGAGGTGTTTTTTTGTGCTTAAAAAATTGAACATTTCTTAATAGTGTTTAATTATTTTATTATTTGGGCATAATCTAACATAATCCAGCACTAACGTTTGTAGAATATGCAATAAACCAAAACAAAGAAAAAAAAATCATTGTTGCTTCTCAATGTTATTATTAATATTGTAGTTTATGATTTTTATTTTTTATATACAGTATACATAAAAAATGTATACAAAAAAACATGGATTAATTTTAGCCGACCCAAATGGTCCTGTTGAAAACAATCCCTGGTTAAATAGAAAACAACTGGTGAGGAGTCAATTAGTTAGTTAGGTAATATTATAGGAGCTTGTAGCTGTGGGATGCAAGTTCTCCTTTCAATCCCTCATCATGGAATCAAGTTCCTCTTTTATGGTTATTCATCTTCACCATTACACTTATATGAGCTGCAGTTGCTTCTACATACCTGTAACAGCTTTTCATTTCTAGGTTTGAGTGGTGAAGACGGATAGATAGGACATTCCAAGTATTTGTGTGCCTTTTCCCTGAGTTTATTTTTCTTCTAACCTGCCATGTCATGATACAGCTCTCAGACATCCACAAACTGGTGAAACATAAAATGTAAGTGAACGTTGCAGCATGTTGAGCTGCGCTCTGTGCTCTCGGCAGGGACTCAGAGTCAACTGCAACTGGAGCGTTCTAAGAGTCGAATGGGAACCTTTGTGGAGGGCGGACCGATGGCTGAGATCAACCCAGATGAGGGGTATGAGGCTAATATTATATCCTGTGAATTATATGTTTGTATGCAGTTAATGTGGATTAGAGAGAGCAGAGTGTGACGTTCATATAGTGCACGAAAATAAGGATAAGCTGGAGGAGGAGGTGAATGGGTGTACAATACAATTTGCCACCAGGTTATTGGGTTTCCTCCCCATTTGTAGTCACAACTATTTCCAGATCATCATGTGTTCTTAATCACACACTCATGAACACACACGAATACATGCACACACAGGGGCATGCTTCTTGCCATCAGTCAACATTTGTTTTCTTTAAACCATGCCAGTGATCTTTCCCTCACATTAACCAAGTAGTTCTTTTTTTCGAGATCTCCAACCTCACAGAAATGTAATCATTGCATTCATCATTGCATTCATCATTGCATTCATCATTGCATTCATCATTGCATTCATCATTGCATTCATCATTGCATTCATCATTGCATTCATCATTGATTTGATATTGATTATTCCATTGTTGCACTATTTTGACAAGCTGTTTTCTACCAATCTAATCTATCTGTCAGCAAATGCTGCAGGAATGTTTAAGATACATCACAAATTCTCATGTAAATCCCCCAAATGAATTAACTGAAAATTCAAAGACCACATTCTATGCTGCTCTTTTTGTGGTATGTCCAGTAACTATTTTTCATGCCAATGTTTAAAAGAACAGGTGATGAGGTGCTAAAAAGTTTCCTCTTAACAATTTTTGAACTATTTTTTCACAGGGGTGTTTTATTTTGGCTTCATCCGGCAAACAGGGAAGAGACATAATAAAATATCCATTGCTTACATGAGTCATGCATTGGTATGTTGCAGGACATCTTCAGACATGCCAGACGTCTTATCAAGACGGAATCTTAAGCAGCCACCTTCTGATCAAGATCTACCATGATGTCATCCTGTGACCTCACTGACCAATATTATTCTACTTCCTGCTAAGTCTTCTTCATTTGGTTTTCTTTCAAATTTGGGACAAAATATGCTGATTTGCTGTAGAATTGTTGTATCAGCTGAACTTGTCCTGTCCTCATCACATTTTGATATTGTTGTATGTGGCCTAATAAACATCTTCAAAGATTACATTATGATTGTTAGAGAAGTATTTCCAAACTTCCTGCCAATGAGTGAAGCAAATTACCAATGTTTTCAGCCGCCAATTAGGAAATGATTATGTGTGATTATGTGATGATGGGACTCATACATGATTTAACTCAAGTTCCCCTGCTTGTATTTGTCATGAGCAAAACAAATTAAATTACATGTGTACAGACAGACAGACACACACACACACATAAATAAACAGCTACATCCATTGCGTGCACACAGTGAACTGCATCCCGGCAGTGAAACGTAATACATTGATATTCAGGACAGCACTGGCAGGATGGCAGCTGCATGGGAAGTGGGGTGTGGAAGAATGCTGTGCTCTGATAAAAACCGTGGCGTGCTGTGAGGCTGAATAATGTCAGCAACAGGAGCCAAAGGAGTCCGCAGTGCCTTGATTGTTTGATTGTCGGACCTCAAATCACAACCCCGCTGTGTCTGTGTAAAGTTTAACAACTGAGGTGTCATTGCACACCATCCAGAATGGGTCACAGTGATTGACAATTAAAACTCACCTGCCAAATGGTGTAAACAATAGTACCACCTGAAACCATCCAGCCAGTTACCTGTCCCAGCATGCGCTTGTCAGAAGGCAGTGAAACACCATGGGCTAACCTTATAAAAGGAGCACTAGAAGAACATTTATCGGTCATTTAACCCAAATCACAAACAAAACCCATCTTTTTTTCAGTTACCCTTAAGGGTGTCCAGCCATATATTTTTGTTTAATCAAAACACTTTGAGGTATCCATCCATGAGAATTCTGTCACTGCCCAATGGATGGAATTTCAGTGGTTAGGATGCAAACAATAGGTATCTATGTCTTTCGGTTAAAAGCACCGTAGAGGTAAGGAGTTTTACCACTTCAGACTTTTTCCCTTTTCCATACACCTTAGAAGTGAAGTTGTGATGGCAATCCCTTCCCTGTTTTACAAACGAGCTGACATTTTAAACATCTCAGCAAAGAGTTTTAAAGAAAAAAGTTAGTAAGTGGACACATTTTTAGTTGTTTTTAACTCTCAGGCTTAAATATATTATTGGTTCCAATTTCTAATGCAAGGACCTCACTAAAGGATTTATAAGTAGCAACTTATTTCTCATTTACTGTACAACTTACTGATAGTTAATTCATTATTTAGTGATGCTTTATTAATATTCACAGCCCTTAATAAGAACAACTTTTGGGTTGCCAGTTAACAGTAAATAGTTTTAGGTATTGATTGTCCTCGACATTTGCTATGTCCTTTTTAGCTCTTTAAATCATCAGAAAGACCCATACAGAGGACAGCTTGACCTCTGACCCCTCTGAGTCCTTTATTAACGATTTATTTATGTGTGCTGTAATTACACATGACTTACTAACTTCTGTTCATTTCTTAATGACTTACGAACATGCATATCTGCAAACATGTTGGCTTATTAATGACTCAACAGTCAGATATTTTTTACCACCTGCGAACCCTAAGTTTGTTATAACTAATTACATACAATAATTGATCTAGTAACCATTAACGCCCCCACACACACACACGTACACACACACACACACACACACACACACACACGTGCGCGCGCACGGGTGCCAGGTTGAGCACTGGTGAAGGATGGATCAGTGAGGAGGAGGCAGGAGCGTCGCATCCAGAGGTCCACAGAGAGGAGGGAAGATGCTCTGCGTGCCAGATCAGATAGCCTATGCATTTATGAAATATGACGACTCCACGCCGACCTCCGGAGAGATGCCTCGCATATATTAGCGGTTTCCCTCCATTTCCGTTGCAGGATGGCCGGTCAGGTGCTACGTGTGTCTCGGTCCACATCATGAGTAGTGCACGGTGTTGCGTCTGTGTGTCAACTCAGAAGAAATGCCTTCTCACCTAAGTGATTTTTCCTCTCTTTTCCTCGGCTGTTATATAGCCTACATCAGTAGGTCGGATCGCCTTGCTTTTGTGTTTCCGTGGCCACTGCTTGAATGGCTTTCATGACTTGTGCCCCCCAGGACTGTGAAGCTACGGAAGCAGGATGAAAATCCTTCATTTGGTGTCCCTTCGACCCCTCAGTAATTACACCCGGTAATTAGACTGGGAATCTCGGTGAAAATTAACTGATTAAACAATGTAAAGACCTTCAATATATCGACATAAAGGGTAAGATGATTTTTTACGGGTTGATTATAAAGGAATGCAACACACCAATGCAGTAAGCCTGCATTTAAATGTCTTCTTACAAAGCCTAGTTCATGATTAAACGTCCTGTGTGTAATATATAGCCTACTGATATACACATTTACAAAAATAATGCTCTCTTTATTTGCACTGCATGCTCTTGCATATGTACATGCTGGATTTAAAGGGCTGATTCAGTTGCAACTAAATACTGAAATTATATTAATATGCTGTAATCATAAACAATATTTACATAGCACAATTCATGCACAAATTGCAACACAACGTGCTTAACGTAAAATGCCATTCAAATAATGGCCTAGCTGGCACAAATAAAGCACCTGCAGCAGTGCCATTGCACACATTTTACTTACAAGATAAAATAAATGGCCAATCTGATCAAACACGTTAAATTATTAAGCAGCTCTCCTGACTTTTTTTCTAAATAGTGGTGCAAGAGTCAAAGTGTGCATGCATCTCATTTGTGTGATAATGCAACAATATAGATAACATTCTCTATTAATGGTCCCAACAATACATCTTGACTGTTTTATTGTTTAAATGTATTTTGGTCTAGCTGGGTTCATGACGTGTTGTGTACCATTCATATGTGTTTCACATGGAATTTGAGCAAAACAAAATAAATTAGATATAGTAGGCATAACCTACTTTAGTTTGTGTTTCACACATTTTCATTAGCTAGCTGTCCAGCGACACTGCTGCACAGAACAAGAGCAATATAATGAGGGCACTTAAATACATCAGAGTTTATTTTTATTCATTTTATCTAAAAAGAAAAACTCTTACAGCTGTCATGTATTGTCATTTACAGACAAAGATGTTTCCTGGCTGTGAATTTATTTAAACATTGCAATGGGGAAGAGTTTGGACTGAAAGACAGAGAGATTTGATAACATAGTAGAAGAGACAGAAGCCTGGAGGTGAAGACATGGTCATCACTGATAGAAACACCGCTACCCCTGTACCTAAAAAGGAGCCGCAGAAGAAGACGAGGAGGAAGTCTCGCCCTCATGGCCTGCCCTCTCCGGCACTCTGCTGTGCCTGTGGTCTATGCATCATGCTGGCTGGACTCAACATCACCCTGGTTGGAGCGTTCGCCTTCAGCACACTGGTGCCTTCTGCCAATCCCCCGATCATCATCGGACCTATCCTCCTGCTGGTGGCCTTTTCCTTTTTCGGGGCCTGTTGCGTGTGTAGCCGCCTCCCCCCTCCTCACAGCTCACGGAGGTCTAAGGTGGGCAGCAGAGGTACAGGGCTGATGGGACATGGCGGGCTGGCTGGTGGGGCAACGTTTGAAATAGAGACCAGCGAGCACACACTGCAGGATACTACAGCTGTGCAGCTAAGCCCCACATCCTCCCCTGGATCATCCCAGGCATCCAGCCCAGAAAAAGAGACTCCTGACATGGCCCTACCAGGACCCTGCAATCTTTTCACCATGGAGACCAACGGCCCTTCTGTTTCCGCCACCGCAGTCTACTCAGCCTCCACAGCAGCAGGAGGGGAGGTGAAGCTCAACCTGCCACGTGAAGAAGTCGCTTAGCAAAGCAGAATCTCTTCCAATACCGGAGTGATACCAGTGTAAATATCCTTCTGGTTAGAGGGCTCGCTGAGTGTGATTGTGTCCTCTATTTTATGTAGTGCCATATTTCTGGTTGTGAACAGTTTGCTTTTGACTTTCTTGTTGTGCAGCCAACTGGTAATTAGCATGCAAAGTTGATGAAACATCCAAGTGTTTGTGAATCATAGGTTTTGGAATTCAAATTCCTACCTCTCTTGTGCTGTTTTTTCCTACAGGCCTTTGTTTTTAACGTAGGGCATTATGAACAGTTTTTATTTAGAAATATAATAAAAAAAGTGTTGGAAACCATAAACATTTATATTCCACTGTTACTCTGGTTTGTTGTAACCTCAGTGGTCGGCAGTGATTTCAGAGAGCTGGATTGAAAAATATGATTGTCTATTTGTTCTGAAAACTTAAAGATTGGATGTGAAAGGTCAACAGTGAACTGTACAGATACATTTGTAGTGACATCTGGCATTTTCTGTGTCATTCTCAGTGGTGAACCTGTTTTGGGGGCATTAGATATTATAGGTCATAGGGGTCCCAAAGCAATATCCTCTCACCTGACATTACAGTCTCTGCATTTAATGTTCTTTTTACAAGTACAAGTACTTGTCTACAGCCAATACATTTGTAATGAACAACAGTGCATATAGAAAAGTGTGTTACAGTATAATAACATGTAACTGTGTACAAGCGTTACCTGTAGTTTGACAAACAGCTGTCATCACACCAATATTAACACTGTGAATATGTTTCTCAGCACATTGCTATCTGATTTCACATGAAAGCAATGTAGTCGCAGCTCTTGTTTTTTCAGTTTCTTTTTTTTTTTTACAAACTTTATTTTGATTTTTCCATTCAAAGTACGAATAGGTAGGCTACAAAATCACAAGTAACATCTCCCATTGCCACTCCCATCCATACCAGGGTCAACATACATACATACATACATACATACATACATACATACATAATATTATTGTTTTTACATAAAGTTAGGTAAAAACAAAGACCATTGCCACAACTTAAATGCTGAATCTATTTGTGATAGTAAGATAATAGGTTGTTAAGCGTTAAGTGAAAAAAAGTGCTTGTTTGTTCAAAGGTGCTCTGCTACACAAAACCCTTTTTCTTGCATTTTTTGAAATATTTTAGGTCCATATGTGTTTGTGTTAAGTTGTAAATGTGAAAATGAATGGCTACCTCTTCTGTCAGCTCTAGCCACTGAACAAGCGGGAAAACAGGCCAATTACAAAAGCTGGTCAGTCTGATGTCATGTTGCCTTAGCTTATTACTATACATGAGCTTGCTGGGTAACAGATATTGATGGTCAGGCTCTCATTGGCTAGCTGTTAGCCAATCAGACTTAAGCAGCTTAGCTCATTGAATATGAATGAGAATTGGCACAAAGTCTTCTTGCAGGCTTTCTATACCATGCTAGAATGGCTGGAAACAAGGTAACCAGGGCATTTTTCCACAAAAAATGTTAAAGAGTCCATGGCAGAACTTCAGACATTACCACAAATGTAATAAAATATGTGTGGCAGGGCACCTTTAAGATGGAATTGCCTTCTTAATTGTTTCCAGATTCTAAGGCATTTTTACATTGGTATTTGCAGTGTAGATACCCAGATTTAATAGAGGTAATGGAGAAGTCAGTAGCGACCAAGTCGGAAAATGTGATAATCCAGCAAGATAATTTAGATATGTTTGCACAAATTATGATGAATATGGGTAGACTTGGTCCACCTTTCGGTTTTGACCTTTCCAGAAATACCTTTTCGCACACATGGATTAGATTTATTCCAAATAAACATAGAGATATATTTGTCCAATTGTTTAAAAAAGGATTTGGGTAAAAAAAAAAGGGGATTATCTGAACAAGTATAAGAATCTTCTCATTTTTAACAGAATTAGTGCACCCTGTTAAAAAATAGGGAGTCAACTCACAGTTTTAAGGTCAAGCTTATCATGCTATTTCATGTACATTCATATATTCATATAAAGTAAAATTCAGTTTAATTCATGATCCAAGTGGAAAAGGACATTGACTGTACCTCACCGTAAGGCATTGAAATGTGTCCTAATGATGATTTTTTTCATCATGAATTTGAATTTACAGTGAGACCCCACCAAAGAATGTTTTACAAATATGAATTTCACATTATTGAATTCTTTTTTTCTTTATATGTCTGATATAAGACAAACTAACTTCACATTCAGAACAAGTTAATCTCCACTGGACCTTGTATACACAATATAGGGGAGCAAAGAAGTCTGACAGAGTTTAGATATTCAGATTGCATAAAAAAGTAACTGTTTCCTGTCACTGTGATGTCTTCTTGTCAGTTATGAACTTGACTGGTCAAAAGAGGTATTCAAACCCTGATTTCCTTTGAAAGGAAAGTTGCCTTAGACTGAGATATCAGAATCAAACTAATGAGGGCTATAACAAAAGTGCACAATAGCATTTAGCTTCAGAAAGCCTTTGTTTGGCTCTGGATTTCTATTCCATATTGTTAAAAAAAGTTTTTTGTGTTTGTGGGTATAACAAATGCATGCAAATGGCTTAAATGTTTCATCTCAGCAGATGTTTGAGTAGCAGGTGAGTGAACACCTGCATACAGTCCAGTGACCAAAGCATTACCATATACAGTGTTCATCTTCATTACTTGTGACACAGCTCCTTAAATGGACCAGTTGCTCTTTCAAAGCATTCTCTCGTGCTAAGCTTATTTTTTGCAAGGTCAGAGAACTGAATCATGGAAATGTGAACATCTTGCTGTGAACTATTGGTGTTATCTGTGCATTTTAATTTGTGTAGCACTTCTACAAAAAACGAAAATCTGGAAAATGTAAAGGATAATATTTTTGTGAAGATTATAATTTGTTTATTTTTTAAAAAAAAGCAGCGTTCCAAATGTGAATCTTTCAAAAGATACAAATAAAAAAGCTCTTTCAGTAGAACACGAGGTTGCTCATTGTGTACGTGTGGCATGACACTGTTCTTGCTAGATTGCATTTTGTGTCATGTAAAATTAATAAAAATGTCCAACTGGGTTTGTTATATGTTCAAATTTCAAACGAGCTCATTGTGATCTTGTAGGGTAACAGCCGTTTTTTGGGGCTTGATTCATTCCAAGGAGGACTCTCTAAAGACTCTAACAGAAGTTTGTAGGAAAACAACAAGACAAACCATAAACAATTCCTCAGATGTGTCACAAAGAAACATTTGATGACTTTATGCTTCAGATAATCTTTCCATGCCAAACCAACCTCCTGTTAGCCTGAAGCATGCTTCTTCCGGTCTCACATCTGGGGATGCAACTAACTTTTATTTTTATTATTTCATATTTACAGATTCATCTCTTGAATAATAGATATATCATTTGGTCAAACAAGCCAAAAGCCAAAGATATGACATTTACAATTATATAAAACAGAGAAATCTGGAACTTGGAACCTTTTTGCATTTTTGCCTGACAAATAAGTTGAATTAATTAAATGTTTATCAAAATTTTTGCAGATTCATTTATTGTCAATCTGCTGATCATCTTTTTAGCTTTAGTCACATTGCCTTTGCTCTATCTAAGGCTCGCTTATTTAAAAGTTGTTGTGAAAAAGCGAACAAGAAATACTGCTTATCCCTTTACACACAATATCAAAATGCCTTTTGAGAAAATAACTCAATATGAGTTCCGTCTGGCTCTTCTTCAAGTGTGCATGTAGTTTTTAACACTGGAGGGCGGCAGAGCCACATCTATGGGTTTCAGTGACGTTATATAAAATAAATAGTAAAATAAAAAGTAATTTTACATCAAGCCAATAGATGTCAGTAGATCATAAATAAACCTCTGTTGGCTACGGTTGAGGCAATCAAGAGAACAAATGCTGTAGTAGATTATATTGAAGTGGGTTTGGGGACAATGATAAACTTCATATTGATTATTGGTATGCAATATCATCATTGTGTTGAGAAGTTTGCAAGATAAACCAGTCAAAAGTGTCAGTAGTCTACATCATGTTTCTATAAGATTCATCATAGCTGCAAGAGAACATGAGAGTGGCTTGTGTTTTGGCAATCATAGCACTAATGACATCAATGGAACGAGAGTATCATTTTAAGTACCCACAGTGCTGATAAAGCTCCCCTTGTGCTCATGAAGATGATGACAGCACAAATCTGGGGTGGCCTACTTTCCGAGGCGGCTCACAGATGACAGAATGAAAATCAGGATCTTTATTTTCTTTCAGAGAGGCTCCAAAAAATGGATATCAATTTCACAGTTAAATTTCAGATAAACGATTAATAGTGTGAGTAGTATGCAGTTTGAGTTTTACATCAACTGTGCCTTGATTGGCATTAGATTAAAGGCTATATAGATTTATAGACCTTGATTTATAAGGGGATGTTTTGACAATATAATAATCCAGTTTACTTTGGTTTTATAATACATTTGAAAAGAACAGGATTGTGGCTGACATAGTTCTCTGTTCTGCTCCAAATGCTGCCTACTGAATTTTAACATACAGTACCGATGAGGTAAGTAAAACTGTCACAGCACATAATGGACGTTTCTGTGATTAAGCCTGCACCAGAATAGTTACACATGTATACTAGTAAGCCACTTTTTGATTCAAACCTCATCCCTCCCCACCATTTAACTGCTTCCAGGTTTATGTTGCGTTACAACTGTGACACATGCCCAGTTGGCCCTCACTGAAGAAGATCATATTAAATATTAAATGTGCATCCAGCTGGAGGCTGAAAGATTTATTGCTTTTTGGGGGTGCACAGGTTTGTGGGTGAGCTGCAGCCTGAGGAGAACATTCACATGTTTAAGAGGTTGCAAAGCCAAGATCGGGGTCATGGTTGTCACAAAAAAAAAAGAGGACCAAATAGTACTGATCACCCTTTGCCCTTCAAACCACCATGTCTCTTTTATAGCCTCAGGCCTTATTATGGGTAATGATAAATGTTTTTAGCACACTGTCTGAGCATTTGACCTGGATTGCTGTCATAGCACAGCAGTTATCAAGTGTACCCTGGGACCCTAGCGTCAGAGCACTGTTTGATTTCTGTCAGAAAATCGAAGAGGATATTTCAAGGGAGACAGAACAAGCAGTAGTAAATGTTGCAAAATAGTTTATTTGTATGTTGCATCCATATTGATGAATTCCAGGAACACTTCCAGTATCAGCAGACTTGTCAGTGTTACAAAACTACTGTCACGTTGCTGTTGCTGTCTCTTTGTTGACATCTTTGAACAGATTTTAATATCGATGTTGTTCAACAGATATCAAGCTGCAGCAATGACTGAATGACACTGCTTGTGATGCTAAAATACAACTGGAACAGTTGTAATCTGCCGATGAGATGCAAACATGCATAGCTAACCTCAGACGCATGTCTTCTTGTTTGTCATGACGAGATGCTGCACAAAACACTGCTGCCGCCACACACTTGCAATCACAAGCATCCCATCCGCTCTAAACCGGAGCGTGGCTGATCTTGACGCACTGTTCATGTGCTTCTGTGTGGATGTTCTTGTGCATGAGAAAACTTTCAGTTGAATGAGTCGGCAGAGGAGGGGGATGGAGGGTGTAATCAAGCTGAAAAGATTAGGGGAAGACGAGCTGCAAAGGATCTATGGAAGGAGACACTGGTTACATAACCCTAACCTAGTTCCCTCCACTTCCAGAAACTGGGAGGGGAGGAAATGGGGGGATTTACTGAACTGGGGTGAATCTTTTTGTTAAGACCAAAATGAAGGCGGCCATTGGTTATCTGCACACACTCTCGGTTCAGATGACAATGGGTGTCAAATTCTTATTCATACTCTGTTTCTCTAGGTCAACAAGGAGTCTAGATTATATTTAGATTGTTTTGTCAGAATAAACGCATTGACCTCATTTTGTTTTGCAGCAAATTCAAATGATTTAGTTTTTTATTGACTTTATTGACTGAAGTGTCCACCTTTGGTTATTGCTTCATTGCACTGGTGAGTACAACAACATATTTCAGGCCCTCTCTGCAACCCTGCAAGTGTTTACTCAAGATAGGTGTACGGGTATGTTTGAACATGTGATTTGATCAAAAAACTTATCAAACAAACTTTAATTCCAAGTGTTGCTTTGACCCGCCACGTGCCATTCATGAGGAGGCCTTGTGACTGCTGCACTGTTTCTGTTAGTCTCCATGACAGGGGCAGTTTGAGGATGCCATGAAAAGAAAAACTCCCCACACATCAGGGTGCAAAGATATAGCAGATTTTGATCAAAACCAATGAGGTTCCTAATAGTAATGCTGTAGTGCTCTGCATACCAATGACCACTGACAATAGGTCCCTTGCCAATTCTAACTCCTCCATTCAAGCTCAGTAAATGGCAGTTTTTTCAAGTGGCCAGGCTGTTGCATAACCTTACTTTTTACATATGTGGGCCCTGGGAGAAGGAAACATGCAAAATAGAGCACATATAGCAGATCCCAATGCAGTTCTGGGGAAATATGAAAGCACAAATAAAAATGTTGCATCTAAAAGTATGACCAACGGGACATAAAACCAATCACTATGTCCTTTAGATAGCCATTAACAAAGCCAATCAAAGTTGCTTTCAGTTGTCTCAGTAATGCTCGGCTACTGTGCACACTGTGTGGACAGTTAGGCCTATTTCTCTTTACCATGACTGGGTGTCTATGACCTGTTCTGTGAATGTTATCCTTGTGGCTCACTGAGAAACCAAACAAATCGATAGACAGACTGAAAATGGAATGATGATGTGCTAATATTTAAATGTAACTACTAGACAAATATTTAACTTGTGAGTCCAATAAGCTAAAATAATATTCTGTGTCAAGTGAAGCTTTGTCTTAAACACGACTGAGGGGAGTTACACATGATTTCCAGAGCATCGTGAATAGTACATACCTGGTGCAAGGCCAGGATAGTGTGTACAGCACAGTGTTTTATGAATAATGTTTGATGAGACAGCTTTATGCTATGGTGACAAAATGAGTCAATTGAACACTATAATGGGATGTCCTGGGGTGTGAAAGCCTTGGTAAACAACATGTGGTACCAATGGATTCCAGCAGAGGCCTCCATTTTTCAAAGAACTCTGGAGCAATGAATGAAAAACAGACTGCTTCAGACCAGTTTGTCTGCTCCAGTTTTTAGAGAGGTTGTCATATTTAGAAATGTAACATTGGACTCTGCTTTTAGTTATTTTTTTGCCTTTCTGCACCACTATGATCTGGATACTTTACCTGTTTATTATCTATGAATTGGCAAGTGAAGCACCTCTGATTGTTTTCTATGCAACAGTTGCATAAAGGGAACTGCCATGATGTGTTTTCTGTAAAGGCAATCTTCTGTCATTACAATGCAGTGCATATATCTACTTATTGTGTATTTGTCTCCTGCATGCTGTTACGTCTCCTTTTGTGGTTTTGTAATGCTATGATAATAGCCTGCCCTGTGGGTCATTTCACTGGAGATAGGATGATGGGTAGTTTTTTACAAGTGAACTTTTCAGTTCACCACTTAAATATATATTTCATGGAATAATAACGATATGATTAGTAAGAGGAGACGGCTGAGAAATGACCCTTGATTAAATTAAAGGCCTTATCTAAGCATCCCTAAGAGCCATGTGTTGCGTATCAGGTATTCACTGAGTCACCTTTAAATAAATAATGACAGGCTGATCTTTAGAGCAAATGACAGGATACCCACACCACAACACACTACCAAAGGCCACCAAAGGGACTGAAAGTCCTTTTCCGGTTGGAAGAAAAGGTCTGATTTAGTAGTTTGCTGGTAGACACTGGCCACCTGTGGAAAAGGGAAAGCCCTTCTTGCTGTGTATCCCACCGGCCAGTTTAATAGCAGAGAATTGGTTTGCCATGGCAGCGGCTATCTGCACACATGGGACTGTGGGGGTGGCCAATCTGTGTCAGCACTCATTACCATCCACTGCCTTAGTGGATGTCTCTTCTACGAGTCCTTTAGAATTAAATAAAAGAGAGATGCTTTACACTTTACTGACTTTCCCACAGTGGCTCTCAAAAACAACACCTCCCCTCAAATTGCTTTGGTCTGGCTGAGACTGGAGGAGAGTCCCCACTGATCAACAGAGGAAGGGAAATACTGAGTCCACTGTCTGTCCACTCTGCAAGGACAGCCAACGGGGGAGGGGGGGGGGGGGCATAATCAGGTCTTTATGTGGCTTGGGGCCTAGAGGGGACAGCCTCTGTATTGTCCCCACAGCCCCCTCTCTTATCCTGGTTTGATTGTTCCTCTGGATCCAACACATGGTCACGTTGCAAACCCCCCCCCAACCCCAAACAAGGGTTCCACCAACAAACCCTGACTTATCATTGCACATCCAGTTCAAAGCAAACAGATGAGATAAAGTGTTCCCTTGCGCCATTCCTAGGTGCATGTTCTTGTCTTTCTGTTGTCTTGTCTTTCTTTCTGTTGGCAGGTTTATTGAAGTAAATACCCAGAGCTGCGATGTAAGTGGCTTACAATGACCACATGGCCACTGACTCCTTCCAAAAAAATCTTTTGTGAAGGTTTACCCGTTCTGTTGGAGTTGCCTGTTGACAGAAGAACAAATGGACAATGTGACACTGGACTGATAAACACATTTCTACTAAATGGAAACAGTAAGGAAACGTCGACAAAAGTTACTCCAAACACACAATCCACATGTCGGCTCCACATCAAAATATTTTTTAAGGTTATTTTGGCTTCTATTGCCTTTATTTATAGGACAGATTATGTCAGGAAAGTGGGAGGGAGAGTGCAGTGACAAAGGGCCGTGCAAACCTCCAGCAGCTGCAACAAAGAGTGAGCATCTGGACATGGGCCGCCCGCTCAACCTGCTAAACTAACCAGGTGAGCTAACCAGGTGCCCCCCAAGTTGATCAGTTAATCATTCATTGATTCATCAGTGTATTAGAGCATTATTTTTTTTCTGCAAAGAAAATCAGATGCAAGAGGGAGGTCAGCAGCAAATGGCATTTGGTTTATTTAAAGGTTAAACCCCTGGTTTAAGACCTGATAGTTTCTCAAGTTGCACAGGTGATGAGTCAGAATTTAAATTCACATTATTGTCATTGACCTTAGTTCATAACTGACACAAGGTTCAAGGTTTCATGAGTTCACAATGGTAATTTCAGCTTTGACTTTGAGTGAATAATTCTCTCTTTCAGTTGTATGTTCTTTTTGCAAGGTGTCAGCAAACAAGGCCCTGTTAAAGTGGATTACAGCGAGTGACGGCATGTATAATAAAATATAATCCCTGCTGTAAATCCTCACTGAGCTTGGTGTGTGTGTGTGTGTGTGTGTGGATGTGTGTGTTATACCCAATCATGAGGATATGTATGGTATGTACTGTCCTCTGTCTAAGCTTTCTTTTAAAACACCATTACATACACTATGACTGTATTTATTTTCATCATTTACTTTATTTCTGCTGCTACTGCAGTATTTAATCTTGCGATGTTCTTCTGTTATCTATAAACCTGTGTGATGAACAGGTGACCAGCATGGTGAGAAATCCTTCACCCTGTTTTTAGAAAAATGAGGAAAAGGACTGAATGACAGTTTGATGAAATACAAACACATTTTCTCTTATTTTTTTAAAATCCTTGCCATCTTTTATATCTTGTATATCTTTTTATATTGTTTCTTTCTTCTCTTATTAATTGTAGTAAAGAATTGAAAACCAATACATATCTTCAACTAAATAATAAATGGATACATTTACTATGTTATCTTTTCTGTGGCTGTTATTGCCACTCTTCATTCTAACCCCAACCGGTCGTCAGACACCGCCTACCAAGAGCCTTGGTCTGTCCGAGGTTTCTTCCTAAAAGGGAGTTTTTCCTCGCCACTGTCGCACTGTTGCTTGCTCTGGAGGGAACTACTAGAACTGTTGGGTCCTTGTAAATTCTGGAGTATGGTCTTGACCTACTCTATCTGTAAAGTGTCTTGAGATAACTCTTGTTATGAATTGATACTATAAATAAAATTGAATTGAATTGAATTGAGCTATGTATGTTTCTGCATTTTTACCAAGCCGTGAAATGGCATGCTCCCCAGAGGATAAAGACCACTGACTTTGGGGATTTCCTGACTTTTCCTGAAGCCACCATGAGGTTGACATTTGTGGTTTTTGAGAAATGTCTCAACAACAAGGGGATGAATTACAATGAAATGTGGTTCTGATATCCATGTCCCTTTCAGGATAAATTGTAATAATTTAAGTGATCCCTTAACTTATGCTTAAAGCATAACTCTCGCCAAAATGCAACCTAGGGCCGTTTTGTGAATGTACTTAAATCAAATTTTCGTTTAAAAGTATAATTAAAATGGAAGAGGAACTTTTAATATTTACCGTATTATAGTTTTTTTGGTCAAATAGCCTTTTGAATGGAAGTGCTAGGGGCACTTCTATGATTGCATCAAAATCACCATTTTAAAAGACTAAGAAGGCTCAACACAACATGAGACTTTGCTCAAAGTGTCACCAGGGGCTCGACACACAAACTCAGCATTGAGAACATTGTTTGTGTACACAGAGTTTACTAAAAAGAAAGGTTTTAACAACTCACTAAAGCTGTTAAATTTTTTCAGTCACTGTCCATCTAGCAAGTCTAAAATAGTCGCGGGAGGACAGTAACTATGGAAAGCTCCCAAAGCTTAGTTCCATATAAATGCATGGATAATTTGTTGTTTTGTCATTACTGAAAAACAATATTGACCTCATAGTTGAAAAAGGAGCCTCATATAAGAATGACATTTCCTCCTATAGAATCCATTCATTCACATTTGGAGAAAAATAGTGATTTTGTTGCTATCATAGAAGTGCCCCTAGCACTCCCATTTAAAAGGCCATTTGACCAAAAAACGAAGATGTGTGGTAAATGGTAAATCTAAAAAGTGGTGCTTACGTTCTTATAATGCTTTTAAACAAAAGTTTGACTCGGGTACATTCACAAAAAGACCCTAGGTTGCATTTTGGCGGGAGTTACACTTTAAGCTGAGTGTTTTATAAATAACTAGCTACTAATTAGGGACCGTTTGTTATTTATGGAATGGACCACCGGAGGATAACCCGGGAGGGTCATGCAATTTTTTTTTAGTTAACGGGTAGGGATGTCCAATTTTTGTATTTATGAAAACAGCAAAATTTCAAAGTCCCTTGTTTGGTGCATATTTTTCCATGTAGCTCCATGTTGCTCTCACAGTCTCAGCCCCCATCACTACCAGAGACCGTTCGATTTCCCAAACTGAGTAAATCTCGCTCGCACATATAACTGCTTTGCTAGTTCCATCGTGTTGTAAGGCCTTCAGCTGAAAAATATTGTATTCATTAGCATGATTTCCGTACTGTTTAGTTCAAAAACATCCAAACACCAATGTATTATGTAAGTTGGTGGACAGCACGCAGCCGTAGGGTATGAGACGGGAGGTCTCCAGGCTGCAGCCATACCCGAGGCAAATATCCTTTCGGCCCCGGTGATTATTTGTGAAATTGTGCGAACGACAGCCTTTTCAAGTCATTTAAGAAGAAAGGAGTGGTATCATGCAAGCTCCTAAATTGACGCTCGTCTGTAAATTGGAGTTTTGGATAATGTTCAGTTTCGGCAGCTTTACCTATGCTAAAATTTACAATAACTGAGGAAGCCTAGTGACGAGTCCATAGCAACCAGTTCACTTATTTACCTCATTACTCATTACCCACAGTGCTTTGCTGAATGGTCTCAATTTTTTATTTTTATTTCATATGAATACTAGATTATTAGAGGAGTAACTTAGTTAGTTACATAAGTAATGCAGGACGTGTGCATTTAGTTTCCATACTTATTGTGTATCCACAGCAATGTTAAGTAAATCTACTGAAATGACCACTATAACAGTGGAGTGTGATGTGTAAGATGAGAAAGCAGATGTTAACTCATGAATGTCATGGTTGTTTAAAAGCTATGGTTACGTGTCCTTTTTTGCCTGCGCAAACCAGAACCAAAGGCATCTGAAAGTTGTGGAGGCTTATGTCTTTCTTCCCAATCATTTTGGAGGGTCATAGAAAAATGTATTGCTGGTGAAGGAAGGGTCTTTTTGACTTAAGACCCCCAAAACTCCTCCGGTAGCCCCTTAAAAAAGTAAAAAATAGTCCCTTAATGACATCTCCATCAGCCTGATGTACTTGGTAGTTGGTGAACACAGTAAACATTATAACTGCTGAACATGTATGCATTGTCATTGTGAGCATGTTAGCATTTACCTTAAAGCACTACTGTGCCTAGTATAACTTAACAGGGCAACATTGATGAATGATAGTCGTAGTGATCTCATTCTCACTACCATATGGAGAACATAAAATATAGACTAAAAGATGAAATGACCTTAAGAGAGTTGATAAGTTCATCTCCTAAAAGAAACGGGCTGGAAAATCAAGACCCTGGCCCGACCAGTTATTGTGCTGTTCCTGTTCAAACTTGTTTTGAGCAGGCCTTCGCTGTGGGCAGTTACCCACCTGAAAAAGAACAGTACAACTCCTCCTCTCTTCCTAACCTGATTACAGGTATTACCTGTTGGTTTCCAAGCTGAAGAAAGACTGAGAGAAAGAAGGAAAGTAAAATTGCATGAAACTGGAAACCAGACATTAAGACGTGTAACTGAGAAGGTTAAAAAAAACAAAAACTTGTCAAAGTCCACAAGGACAACTTAAATAGACTATTGTTACAACACCTGGTCATTCAAAGGTCAAATGAAGCACTTTTTCAATTTTTTGGAGATTTGATCAGCGCTAAATAAGACATGACAATGCCATACTGTATGTTGGAAAGCCTTTTGAGCATGTACAAATAAAGCTTTACAACTGGTCTAAAAGGTTGCCAGGGTTCACAGTGGAAATAAAAATAAGTCAGACGTCACAAGGATGCAGCTGTTTCCTCACTTTCCCTGACTCATGGCTTTGACACAGCTGACTCATGAAAAACAAAGTTATCTACCCTGCATAATGCTCACACACTGCTTACTTAGAGATCTGACACTGTGAAGACTGAAGGTTTTTTATACGCGTTTGAAGATGATATTACTCTATGTGTAGGCTTAAAAAAGGGGAAACAAGGATTGATTGAGTCTTGAGGAACGGAAAGTCTGCACGAAATAAAAAAGACAGAGAATAGAGAGAGGGAAAAAGAAGATACAGATGTTTAACGTGGTTATAAAATGAATGTATTGTGAAGTATTTTAAATCAATTAAAAAAAGTTATCCTTTTTTGTCAATAAATGCTTATTAATAATTCTATGTCAAGATTGTGGGTATAGATTAACTTTCACTAGCATGGACCACGCCACAACCATGTGTTAGTTAAAGATTTAGTGAACATTATGAATGTGCAGATGAACATTATGAATGTGCAAAATTGATGTGGATGTCGTCCGATGGCTGGTCTCGGAGGATGTGTGATGACCGGGTGGAAGAGACTCAGAGTGGGGGTTCCGTCTCAGAAGCAGTTTTCGCCCGAATAGTTTACAGACCCTCAGACGGTACTTAGATGAGACATGAGAGAGATGTGCAGCAGGAAGGGAAGAGGGGTAAGATGGATGAAGGAGAGGGAAAGGAAGGGTGGGTCAAGCAGTCAGAGACACAAGCCTGGCTGCGCAGCACGGTATTTGTAAGTTTAACTCCATTTCTTTTCATCAACACTGCAAATATGTCTTTTTTATGTAGAGACATGCAGGAAATGTGATAGCAAAAGTTTAATGAGGTTGACAGCAGCAACATGTGCTCTTATTAAAACTGAATATTGCTGTAAGTAATTTTGGGAAAAAGATCATTTTAAAACATTTTATTCAACATTTTATTTTTAGACTGGCACATTGGCTTCATGCAGTTAGGCTTATGTTTAGCTTACAAAAAGTAACTGTAAGCCGTGTAGAGGGCACCACGAAAGTACAGGCTTTTATGACTGTAACACATTGACATTGTTGGGCATTGGGTTCAGCATTCTCAACCTGGAAAGTTAGCCCCATAAATTTGAGTCTGGGAAGAGGGTTAAAAGCTAGCTGTCAGTATTACATATTGCTCCTTTAATGAAAATAACTGTTTTTAAGGCATAGGCATTAATCATTTTTTTCACCACAAAAGGGCAGAAGAAATCCCTAACAACTTGACAGACACATATCTGCCTGTTTACCAGCAGACACAATGCAACATTATTATTCACTTGGAGTCTTGTTTTTGGTCACCTGACAAATTGCAATTACTGATGCTCTAGTCTAGCTGAACGAATGTACATTGCTGGAATAAAGCAAGCCTGGCATCTTATCGCTATCGAGAATTCTCTATAAGCATGGATGTATTAAGAAGCATGGATACAGCATTCGAGGCGGAGCCCCATTCATTGCGAGTTACTTTGTGGCGCATATAGCCATCATGGAGCAAAACCCGTGGGTGCATCCCATGTCTCTTATTTGATAGCTCCTCGCTCCTCGGCCTTTGTCTGAAACAGACGTTGTTCTGTCCCTCCTTTGTAAAGGCCATCTTAATGCTCATATTTCTGCCCCGAGGAGCAAGGAGCGAGCATCGAGGACGGATCACCAAGGAGCTATAAGCGAGGAAACACAAGAGCATCCTTCCTGGAAGCCATGCAGCTCAAAGGGTTGCTAACTCCGCCCATACAGCCAGGGGCTTAGCAAAATATTCTGGGCCCTAAAGAAAGGCATGTGAGGGCCTTGGGTACTCAGTCCCCTTTCCACCCCCAGTCCGCCACCCCTGCATACAACTGACTTTTTCATGTGACGCATCAGGAAAGGACGTCTCATCCCTCAAACACATTTCCTCACTCCTCCCATGATTTTCTTGTGTCTTTCCCATGCTCTCTCAGTGGGACAGACTGAGACGCAAAGAAGGGAGGCAAGTGGAGGAGTCGGGAATGTAATTTAAGGAAAGTGTGATGCATCTCAAGTATGAATGTACCCAAACACTGTTGTCGCACTGTGTGGCCCATAGAGCAGCCAAACTAGAAACGTCCCCTGGCCGAGCTGGCTACTTCTAGTTCTCTGCTAACTTGGATGGAGATTAAATGATTAATTGTGCGGCAAATAATTAATTGTGCTGCTTTTCTTGACTCTCCAAATGGTGTTGAACTGAATGGATCAAATTCTGATGAAACAAATAATTTTGCGAATAAGTGACTCATAAGCTGCAACAAAGATGGAAGACCAGATGAGGTATTAGTGTAAAATGATTCCCCAGGGCACTCATGTGAGGAGGGCGCAAAAAGATGCTAAAATAAATAGCTGTGGATGCTAGAAGGGGCCCACAGAGAATGCCATTTTACGGGGCCCAGAATTTTGTGCTACATCCCTTGCTTCCCCCATTCATCTGCATGTACGATGCGTGTCCGCACTATGGATGTATTATAAGGTCGCCCAATCTTATAATACATCCATGCCCACTCTCCTCCCAGCAGGCTGCGACACACTTTACGGTCCACTGACGTGTGATGTAACCATTACAATTAACAACAGTCGCCATTTGTTTTGTACCAATCAAATGACCACGGCACAAAGCTTGATGTTTGTCCTCTGTATAAACATTTTGTTTTGGATGGAAATGCACTTAATGAGAATATCGAGTTGAAAACACCTCAGCTGGCAAGTAACATCTCTTGTAGGGTGTTCTCACCTTTGTATAATGTTGTCATTTAGCTCAGAGGACTTCTCCTCTCAGTTGAGCTCAAAGGCTTTGGGAGATGCCAGCATAGCGGTGCCCAGTGTCAGGGTCCCTGTGACTGGCATAAGGTAATCCATGTGACACAGCCAGCATGATGGTGAGATCAGCATCAACAAGAGGCCATAAACAGACACTGGTTTTACACAACCAGGCGATGAATGGCTCCTGTCATTTTATCTTTTGTTGTGGAACCTTTAGAAACTCATTCAACATTACAAACAGCTTGACAACATAACATTTGATTTGATTTAATGCACCAGCAATAATGAGAAAGAAATTCATACTGTACATGGGTTATACCAGAGCTCTTTTTATGTACAAAGGAAATGTATGTGCTTGTTTTGGCATTTATTTGACTGTATTGGGAACAAGTGTCCTCTGTCCACATAAAAATAAGATCACATGGAGACAAGGTGTGGAGGACCAAGTTGGAGGAGGAATTATTTCAAATTTCCTTAAAGGTCCATTGTGTAAGAATTTCTCGCATCTAGCGTTGAGATCGTATATCGCAGTCAACTCTCTCGCACCACGCAGTTCAAAGTACACATTACATCTACGGTGGCCTTCACGCTTCAAAAAGATGGTCTTTTGCTCTTTTCAACATCCATTTTACTCCAGTTCCTGAAATTTGGATTTTGTCTGGTCCTCCATGTTTCTTTCTTCAAAGTTGCTGGCATGTTGTATGAATAGGGAGTGACTACCCCAGTTTGTGCAAGTGAAAATGTAAAATTTCAAGCCAATAAGAAAACTTGGAATTTGATGGTGGTTGTAAATATTCAAGAAAAAGCACAAGTTTGTTAACGGGCAACACCGATTTTGATAATGAACAACTAAACACACTGGACCTTTTAAGGAGCTAATCTTCCACCACCTTTCACTATGATGAATGGGTGACAGACAGCCCAACAATAAAGGTAACATATTCATCTGGTGTTGGAATGTTTAAGATTTTGATCATATCTGTGCAGAATTGTTTCTTCCTTAAACCAGGATTTGAACATAAAATGTTCCGGTTTTATCGTGCAGCCTACACTCACTGTGTTCCACCTGGTTCAGTGTCTGCCGGTGCAGAGAGTACAGTCAAAGAAGCTTATAGCCATCCATTCTTGATGAGGCTTTACCCCCGCCCCCAGTCAAGAACAATGACCTAGCTGTGTGTGGTCCTTTGCTCTTTGGTGTGGTAGAACATATGGAAAGCTCTGTTAGCAGGTAATGTAATGCCGTTTTTTTGCATATTTCTGTGGGGTTATGGCCACAGATGAAACACGGCTGCACGCTATTTATTGCATCAGGAACACAGCATGCTCAGGTGTTTGCCAGATCAAAGGCAATTAACTTGCATAACACTTTGGGGCACAATGCTACAGAACAGGCCTCATGTACCTATTCTGCTGCACATTCTTGCATATGCAGAGCAATTATTTTATAGTTTTTACAGATCACCAGGCCAGTGTTGCCCGGCTAGGCAGCTTTTTATGTTTGAAGTTTGAAAGAGGCTTTAACCACTCGCTTAATAATGGAGCCATTGAGATCCAATGGGACTGAACTCACTGTGAATAAACAAGCCCCTCTTACATAACAGCTAGCAAGGCCAACTCTAATTATCATATAGCCACAAACAATGGGCTTCCGGGTTTAACATCATGGTGTCTGAATTGGTTTGGACATCGTTTCATGATGGGTTTGGACATTTTGTAACCGTGCTGCATTATACGATATGAAATCAAAGCTGCCAATGATTTATCGCTACAAGGAAGTATACATTTGTTTAATCTCGTGCTGAATCACAATAACAGGATTAAAAGGTGTTGATCTGGGTTCAAAGCATTTCAGTGGATTTTAGAGCACATACATGTACCTCTCTGCACTGTGGTGAAGTATAACAACCATAAGGTTGTTACTCATCCTGCTTCTCCTGCATTCCTCCTGCAGGTAATGCATCAAAAATTTGATTATGTGTATATATATATATATATATATATATATATATATATATATATATACACATATAGTATTATTTGTGAAGAATACCATTCACAAGTTATAGGAATTCATGGTGAAATTTTGTTTTGTTCAGACAACCATCCTGAACCCGAAGATATTGAAGCTGTAACAATTAATCACTTATCAAAATTGTTGCAGAATAATTTTCTGTCCAACTAATTACATTGAAAACTTGCTTCAGCTCTATTTGAAAGTATAGTTCTACATTTTCTCCATTTTGCATACCATCACAATGTGCTGAGAATAGTAACGTGACTGTAAAAAGAAACCACATAAACAAAACCTTATAGTCCTGTAATCAAATACTTTATTCTGTGGAAACTACTGTGGAATTTCTAATGAAGAGAAATATAGAATCTACACTTGTGAAAATGCTGTCAACAGAAAACAGCTGTCAGAGAGTCATTGTAAACTTTAACCTGATTGTGGCTCCTGTTCAAAGGATTTGCTCTCACAGCTCTGGAAACATAAAGAGGCCAATTGTTGTCTTTGTGTTTGAGTTTTAATTAAGATGGCTCAGCTAAATGTCTCTGTCAGTGTGTGCATGCACTGCACTGTATCAGTGAAGGTTGAATAACAGTTCCTTCAGTCTGTACTCAGTGTTGAACCCTAGAGAGGAACAATCAGATGCTTCTAGCCTGACTTGGTTCGGGTTGAGTCGGGTGATGTTACACGAACAGGTTACTGTGTGCCAGCTAAATGAATTGGGTCCATGCTGAAGAACAATTCCTGTTTTATCCCGGTGTCCCTCTTGACAGCTCCTGTGCCACAATGCACTGCTCTCTGCAGACACAGTTCCCACGGTATGGTGGGCAACCTGGAACACACTGTTGTTCATGTTGTGAGGGGGAACCAGTGTGGGCTTACCTATGTGTCTGTCTAGCAGTCTAGCATGCACGGATGCTAAATAATAAGAGCCCAGAGAATAGGAATAAGGGAAGATAGTTGTAAGAAGATACAAAAAAAGCAGACAATAACACCTTTTTATAAAGGTAAAGGGCTGGTAGGCTTTTATAGATAGAAATGAATGACTCTTTTGGCTTCCTATTGTGAAAACATTCTTTGGGAACCCAAAATAACAAAGGAGATGTGAAAATGATGCAGAGGAAGTCGGCCCAGACTTGCAGAAATAAGTGCATCTAGGTCAAGGTGTGTCTTTCTCCAGACATACGAAGATGTGTATTCCTGGCTGTTTGGTTTTTGGACATAAAGAATTTCCCTTTGGGCAACAACATTTTGGGAGGATTGTAAACCCTTTCAAGCTGACATGGGCAATCTCTCCCTTCAATTTTATCTTAGACCAAACATGAACGGATTTCAACTTGCAATGTTGGCATGGAATTTGATTAAATGTTCTCTTCCCATCGGAGTTCCACTAAAGTTCAAGGGACATTTTGTTCAAATGTACCAAAGAAAAGTCCCAGTGAAAGGATCCAGATGTGGACAGTGGGTTGTACCACAGCGCTGGTGTTTTCAATTACAGCAGACAAAGGCCTAGACATTTGCCAGCAGGTCTTCTTCTAGTCTTCTAGTTGTATTTCTTGCAGTCTTTGTGCAAGCTACTGCACATAGTAATGACATAGCACATTTTAATGACAATGCTGACCATTACTGTAACACTACTGTAACATTACTGTAATGCTAAATACTTAAGACAATTAATAAAAACGAAATATAGATAATTAAACATTGCAGTTGGTTGGCTTTGTTTGTTGCTAACCTGCTGCAATTAGAGATTTGCGTATGCTTTCATGATGCAGGAGATAATGTTGGGTACATTATGCAGTTAACATGAGTATTCGTGAGCAATGCTGCCTTGACATTGTCCTCTCTTACTACATAATCCCTGCTTCTCTGGCCACTGGAGGGCAATCCCTAGCTTCCGCGTTCACAGTAGTCTCACTGGTTTTGAGTCTTGAGATTTCAAATTGTTCACCACAGAGTATGAAGTTAAGTAGGACGAATAGTTCAAGCACTGGAATGAGAGGTGTTCTGTTATGTAATTTGTTTCTATAATGTGCATATATCACACATGAAACTGAAAACTGAAAACCACTGTCTGTCAAAGTAATGCAGTTTATTTAATTTCCAGTTTATTACTTTTTTTCCGGGACCACTAAGTCATTTCTCATCATACAAATAAGCCCATTATCTCGCCTTAACCTAAAATGGATCAAGACAAATTGGAAGTATTTACAACATGCAGCCAGGCAGCACAAGATTTGTTCTGATGCCAATCAATCAATCAATCAATCAATCAATCAATCAATCAATCAATCAATCAATCAATCAATCAATCAATCAATCAATCAATCAATCAATCAATCAATCAATCAATCAATCACACTTAATTTATATTATGTATACATTCACCCACACCTACCCACCCTTAATAAATAAATGAATAAATAAATAAATAAATAAATAAATAAATAAATAAATAAATAAATAAATAAATAAATAAATAAATAAATTAAACAGTGGCTAATACGTACATGACCTGTAGATTGTTAAAAAAACAATCCATAAAATCGGATACATAAAGTAGGATAAAAACAACTAATAAAATAAATTATAACACTAATTAAAACAAACTACATATAAATGAATAAATAGACCACAAGTCAATAGATAAAGACAAGGGATACATAAGACCTGGCTGAAAAGGAAGGTTTTAAGTTTGCCTTTAAAAATATCAACACCCTCTACAACCCTCAGGTCCTCATGCAGGCTGTTCCATAGACATGTAGCATAGGAATCAAAGGATGCCTCACCACCAGTTGTTGTTCCAACCTTTGGGAGTAATAAAAGACCACCGCCAGAAGACATGAGGGTTCATAAAATAAAAGCACATCTGATAAATAACTAGGGCTAAGACCATTAAGAGCATTATAAACTAATAAATAGACCTTAAAATCAATCAATCAAAAAACATTATTGCTGTCCTACCACCCTACCAAGTTCTACAGAAGTCTAAAATAGAAAGCTCATGGAATTTGATTGTGCAAACAGCAGAGGGTTTGCCTTTTCCATCTGCTGAAACTCACTATAGCTTGTTATTGACATGAAATGCCACACACACCCTTGTTTGGCCAGTTGGTGAGATGAACAAACTCTGATGACTTGATCATGTCAAAGGTCTGTAGTTTTCTACATACTTTTTCACAGTCCATTGGTATGCTCAGTATTTAAATCCATTTTTTGGCCAAAATATGGCTGCCGCAAATGCAAATTACTTTCAAAATATGAGGCTTTGTTTCTCAGTATAAGAGGTCTCCATCCAGCAAATGTTGTGGAAAGTTTTGGAGACATCTTGGCTACTAAACAGGTGCAAAAACACAACCGCCTCTGGGGGAGGAAGTAAAGGATTCAACAAGGCCTCGCTCTTCCTTTTTTTTATCAGTCATGAGCCTTTGAACAGTTCTCAAAGTGAGTATAGTTCTTGGCAGTGATTGCAATACAGCAATTCTGAACTGCTGTGTAATTCAGCCTTTAAGTTCTAACTACAAATGATAGACATTATATAATAATAATGATTGTGTTATAATACTTATACACTGATAACATTGATTATCTAAAGGGTAGAGTTGCATGTTCCCTTCTCGTTGTTTGAGCTGGTAAAAGTCAAACATCTGTGGGAAGATTATGAACCGTCTGTCCACCCTGTAATCTCAGTTATTTCACCTTTGCTGTTAACATAGGTTGTTTTGCAGAGAAAGCTGCTCTGCCTGGCTTTTCACAAGAGTGATTATCAATGTTTTATGTGCTTTATTTACCTTGTAGAGAATAACCCTGACGCACATTCAGAGGAACCTTCAAGGTTGGTGCTTTACTCAGAGGCACAGTGCGTGGTGGGAAGACTTTTCTTTTTAACTGGTTGAAGCCTGACTCATACGTGACTCATTGTGTCAGTAAAGATGCTGCTGATTGTTTATTGTGGTTGAAACGGTTAAATTGGGATTTGTCCATTTGGGGGTTGGGGGTCCTCTGTGATTTTAAGGGTTGTAACCAGTGTTAAGGTACATTACCGCCCCCTAGACCAAGGTTGGCTGATCTGCAACACTGGGTAGATTTAGGGAAACTCATTGATGACAAAGAGAACCGTGGGAAAATTCTTTCATCACCTCATTTAGGACTTTGCTGTCTACAGCTATGAAGAAAACTTGTTTTAGTCATTGTTTGAACTATTAAGACAAGAAAAAGTGTAAAAATATATATATACTGTACATTGTTGCAGATGTGCTAAATTAAGCGTCCCCTGATGACCTAGAAAAGTATAGGCCTATGTGCCCTGGCCCAATTTAACTATGTGTTTCCCAAACATTGATTTATTTGTGGTGGCCCACCATCAACATTGACCGCCACATATTCATTTTAAATTTTTTTGTTACTATTTAAATTGGTACAATCTTGTTTCATATAAGGGCTGCACACAGTGATTCTCTCTCTCTTTCTCTCTTTCTCTCTTTCTCTCTCTCTCTATGTGTTTACATAAGGGGTCAGCAACCTTAGACACGCATGGCACCATTGGCAAGCAGTGGCTCAACCAATGGCACACCAGCAATAATTGTGCAAGAGAGTTTTCCTCATGCTAAATTACCTCTTTCCTAGCCATTGGTAGGAGCACAACCTGTTATTTACAAGGTTTGATTGACTTTTTCCTCATCCACATTCCGCAAAGACCTGCCTTACTCTGCTGCTGATTGGCTAGTCATTGCATTCTTCCCAGAAAGCAATGCGTAGGAAAGTGGTGGTAGTAATCCAAAAGGAAAGCTCTTAATTGCAGATTTTTGTTACATTATTATATTATAGCATTGAAACAGTTTACATTAACTCATGTAGTCCAAATGAGGCTTCAGATCTTCTTTTTCACACTGAGCTCTCGTTCTCTCCACACGTTTTGATGCATGTTTTTCGATTTCAAAGAGGACTACAGAAGTGCATCTGTCCAATCCCTGGTTACTCGGCGGCCGGGCTGCACCCCCACTGCTTACAGTAATGCCCTCCCTGAAACCTCTACCCTCCACTGGGGTGATCCTATTACTCTGAACAAGTCGCAGACGGGCACCAAGAGCACAGCCTTATGGTAAAATGCGTCATTCCAGTCTGCTGTGCATCATTGTGTTTTGATTACTGGGCGTGTTTCAGATTGATTTACCACAATGACAATCCTTTGAGTAGGACACAGCAGTTTGTAGTATTTGCTCCTACTTCTTTCATTTACTCTACTTGTTGTGCCTCAGTTAAGGCTTGCAGTGTGTGTGTGTGTGTGTGTGTGTGTGTGTGTGTATGCTGGATGTACTGAGGAAAATAAAAGATTTTCTGGGATTAGGCCCTTGCAACAGACTAATGGCAGTAGGAAACTTGCTGTGGCACCATCAGATACATGATCAGGATTACAGGAGCTCAAGGGGGTGTGGGGAGTTGGAAAGGGCACTGCTTTCGTGTAATCATTTTTAAATCTCCGGGTTAGAAGGGGGCCTAAAGCGTTCATCGAGCGATTTATCCACTGCGGTTGTGCAGGGCAGATGGTAAGAATATAACAAAAGATGTAGATATAAGTTCCACAACTGCATTGACATGCCATCAGTGTGTGTGTGTGTGTGTGTGTGTGTGTGTGTGTGTGTGTGTGTGTGTGTGTGATTTTAATCAGTGCTTGATGGGAACAAAGATTAGACAGACTGGTTTATTTTCACAACAACACAAACTATATATATATAGACTAACAATAACACATTTTTTTTCTTTAATTTTTTTTTAGTAAAAACCCATGTAACACATACAAATACTCAAATGTGGCTGTAAAACACAGACCAGAGGACACATGGTCATGTTGTAATTTGAAGACAAAAAAACTTGAGAAAGAGAGAGATGAGTTAGCGAGAGATAGCAGGTGCAACTATTCAACAACTATAACAATAAGGATGATGCAACCCAAATATCTTTCAAGAACTTTGGGTTGGATGAGGACATTTGTTTAGATTTGTTTTGTTCAAGGGTTATTCCAGCAAATTAATATAGTTATTCCACAAAGTTGGGGTACTCACAAGAGAATGATTCTAAGCAAATCTCCAGCCATTCTCGTGGCTCTCTAAACTTTACAGTGGTGCTTTGAGCTAAATGCTAATAGCATGCTAACAGGCACCCAATGACAAATGCTAATTTTTATCAGCTAGTGTATTTACATTTGTTAAGTCAAATTTATTAAGTAAAAATTATAACCATTATGTGAGCTTTGTCTTTTTATGTCATCTCACACACTCCATTTTGGAAACATGAATGGCAGAGGTCATAGCAATTATGCAAATAGTAACAAAATACAGCAGCTTTACACAAAGGCTAAAGTGTGTTTCATATGCTTAATCATGTTTGTAAAACCTGCTAATGTGTTTAAGGCCATACAGCCACGACGTTACTTAATTTCAGTGTAGGTCAGCATCCCTTATGGATGGAGGCAATAAGTAAACGCAGGTGCAGCTTAGTTTATTTCTGTAGTCAATACTAATCAAACCATTACAGATTTCATGTTATCGCCTGTATACATCACAGGGTTATCTGAGGTTTAGAGCCTCAGCTGCTCACACTGTGAGCTGTTCTCTTAGATCACCTGTGTTTGTCAGCATGACTCAAGTCCTTGGTCATGGCTTAGCATTCAACTGCTCTAGTCTATGATTATTAAAGAAAGAATAAAAGAAGTTTGTAATAGACTGTGTGTGTCTATGTGTATGTGCGTATGTGTGTGTGTCTGTATGTATATATATATATATATATATATATATATATATATATATATATATATATATATATATATATATATATATATATAGATAGATCACAAATTTCATTGAGATTGATCTTTTGGTGAAAATGAATGGTTGTACTATAGTGCACAGTTGTTGAGATATTTTATTTTGGACCAAAAACACTGACTCCAGTTCCCACTACAACATTAACATGTTGTTTTCACATTGTGCTGTTAATATTTATATAGCCAAGTAAAAATGTAATTAAAAAAAAAATAATTTTTACTTTTACTATAGAAAACAATCTGAATACATCTTCCATCATCGTGTTTAACAAGTTAAAAATGTTAACTTAACATGAAAATCAATTTCACATGAAAGTCAATGCAGAAATAAAGCCTGATTAACTTGTTAACAGTGAAGAATAGGGAGAACAAAACAAAAAGACATAAATAAAATCCTTTAAAACAGAAGTAATTAAAAGCCAGACCCAAAAGTAATGTTTTTAAAAGCTCCAAGTATGTCAATATGCCTATATTAATTGGATCTTTTTTGCCAGTGGTCAGCTACTTTGATGAACATGTAATCCTTTAACATCACTAAGTCGCGTCATCCATCTCTACCACACCCAATCACCCAACCCATGTCATTTTATGTAACATTAACCTGCCATATCTGTGTGTTACATAAAGCCAAATCAAATAGCAAGATTAAAACAATACAGTGGCTAATCTTTCTTTGTTTTCAACGTAGCTGTGATATTTCATGTCACTCTTATCAAGACTCCGATCAGACATAGTACTGCGTAATGTAAATGATATAGAAACACTTTGACATTGTAGGTTTGTCCCTGCAGTGGTAAGTTACTTCGATGAACTTACTTAATAAACACAGCCTAATATGGTGGGGCTTCATGTTGCCAAAGACGTGTGTGTGCATTGTAGCATCCGTGCGGACATATGTATGCTTAAAGGGCGGTGAAAATCAGGTCAACATGAATCCTGGAAGAATGAGCATTCCCTTTGTCAGGCCTATAAACAATACTGAGAGGTGTTCAATGAGGAAATGACAAACGGTCTCCTGTCTTAGCTAGTCAGGACCAGAAGCACATGGATGGATGAACAAAGGAAGACAACGCAATTGGGTTTTTACTCTGTTCCACCTGTTCATCAACACTGGACTTTACCCAGGTTGTTTGCCTTAGTGTCAGTCTGTCCTGTCCTATTAATATCCTCTGGATATGCAGTATGTTGTTTGTGTACTGTGTGGTGCAGTAACGTGGCAGCAGTGGGGGGAAGGATCAGAGTTAAACTTTATGGAAGAAATTATGGCTTCATTTGCATTCAAGAAAGTTTAAGGAAGTTTTAACTAACTGTAATAGTATCAGCTCCCAGGTTCTTGTGTTTGTTAGTTCCCTAGTTTTGTTTTATTACTTTTATTTCCTCATAAGTGTTGACAGTCCACAGTAGAAATACAATAGAAGTCACCAGGAAGTACAGAAGAGTTACACAAGTATGCGCCAACTGGGTTTTTACAACATTCAGATATCAGGAACTACTTTTACTCATACTACTATACTACTACTATAATTTATATAGGTTAGTCATTTCATAAATGTGGTAAAGCCATTATTTTCACATCCAACAGTATTTCTGCTGCAGCATGTTTGTGTGAAGATACCTAACATTTAAAGGAATCACAAACACTATATCACTCTTTATTTTCCACATAATGCACAATATTTACTCTGTGACATTTTATTTCATTGTCTAAATTGTGAGTGTGAAATATAGCCACTATAATGTTTCTGGCGGTAAATCCTTTTTCTTTAAACTACCAGAAAGCAGTACCACACATATAGAATAATACTGTACATGTATCTTTATAGAAGTAAAGTAAACATGAAGCAAACCATTAGATAGAAAGACACCGATAACTTATGTTGTTCTGTCATCACAGAATATCTGAATATAAATGTATACATTTCGAGAAAAAAAAATAGGAAAAAAAAAACAATGGTCTTGATGGATGTTGCAGCTGAGTACCCAGTGCCTCAGACTTTAAACATGACAGAGAGAAGACAGGAAAGCTGTCTGACTGAGCCACCAATATCCAGAGAAATATTAACATGAAAGGCAGATATACTGAGTAAGCTTTTAAATGCTTGAGCAGTGAAAATTGAAAGTCAAGGTATCCCCTAGTGAAGTTGTCTGTCTCTGTCATAGATTTTACTACATACACTGTTCAAGCAGGTCTGATGAGAGCTTAAAATATAAACCCTGCTATTTTTGATATGGCCCCTATTTTCCCACACTGTTCCATCCTACTAATAAATTATGCCTGGGTGTCACAATTTAATCCTACAAGAAAGTTTAAAATTAGCCCTGAAATCACACACTCCCTCATGAGAAATACTTTGTGTATTTTTTTTTTTCCAGTATATAGTCATGACCTCATTGTTATTACTTATTTTTTTCCCTACTGACAGAACGTCAAATGATCACAAATGTCATTAGGATTCATCCTCTGGCACATGTGGATAGTAACATTTTCATTTGGATGATGGGTTTTATTATAGAGGGGAAAGTCAATGTATTAAAACTAGACATGTCTCACGTGTCCACTGAGGGCAGTAAGAGATAGGATAAAAACAGGACACAGCAGTTTAAACACTGCACCTGAAGGAGCTGAGATGAATGTGTCTGAAAGTCTGAGTCTGTTCGTTCACTATGGTGCAAAGTGTGGAAATCTGTCTCATGACAAATATAGTTTTTGCATCAAATGATGTCTTTATTGTTACCTTCTGCTACCACAGCAGCTATAAAAACACAACCATACAGATTTTATTGGTTCCTACTTGCATGTGACTGGCTAATTTGATGGAGTCTCAATGTCTCACCCAGTCACTCTGGTGGCACACCTGATGACACTAGACAAGTGTGTACAAATGTAAATGCAAGTAAGCTAAACTAGAAAGGTCCATCTCGGGCGCACCTCAGCCCGCTAAAACTAGTAATGGAAACGCAAATCAGCCCAGCATGGTTTGGTTCGGCATGGCCAAATTGTCAATGGAAAAACCCCACAAGTACTGTTCTTAAGTAGGCCTACAGTTTTGAGGCATGTGTACTTTTTACTTCTAGCTGTAGTTACTAACTAACTGGTTAGTTTTCAAGATTACAACAAGTTTAAAAAATACAACACACTGTTAAAGATTAAACCAGTTGTTTCTAGTTGGGGCTCCTTTGTCACGTTTCAGATGTGGTTAGGGTTGTTAGACTTGTTAGCAGTTACACCATAGAGATATTTCCCTTCAAAGCCCTCAAATGGTTTCCTTACCAGCAACATTGTGGCACAGTGCAATTTTTGGGAAATCTAAAATCTCGCTGTCAACTGTTGGTGAGCCTGAGGGTTGACGAGTAGATTTTACATGACGCACAAAGTGCTGAGTATGTTACCTAACCGGTGGTGTGGTGCCAAAAAAAGGCGTGTCGAGGTGTATTTAACGCAAAGAGTGGGTGTGAGGGAGGGTGCTTTTTGGTTTGCCGGAATTCAGGTGTGACTCACATGAAGATGGTCTTGTTCATTAAGCATCTGGCAGAAGTGTCCATTCACAGCTGAAGTTGACCCAGAACATTGACTTGTTTGTGCAGATCAATCTTTTAAAGAGCCTTCAGTATAATGGCTGCCACGTGAGAGGCAGCTGTTAGAATTACGCAAAAGAAATATAACTTCTTTTTTCTGCTGAAAATCCCCAACATGGTATTCATCTTAAGCTTATAAATAAATACAATAGCATTATATCCCCCCCCTTTTTAAAATCTGCTTGATTCATATATAAAACTTTTTTTTTTTTTATGAAACTAATCAAAGAAAGCTTGATTTTACCAAATTTAACAATCTGTTTACCTTTTTTCTTTATATTAGAGAATACGAACTATTGTGTGACCAGGCGTCAGTAAAAGTACACATCTTTATGAATTATTCAGTGCACGTCATGGCAATTTTGTTATCTGATACTGACAACAAGGAACAAGTCAAAAAACTCTTACAGTGTTGTCACACTTTTAAGGCTTAGATTATGGTACACAAGAAAAAGGTTAGTCTTTAATAGTCAGACTGATAGGATTATGTTCTCTCTTTATTTATGGGCAGGGTTGTTTCTTTCACTTTGTGTTTTGCGTGGCTTTGTTCACAAGACAAAAAGCTCATCGGCCAGAGGTGAAAGTATTCTGATTACATTCAGGTGGGAGTTTATGATCAAGTTGTAAGGTAAATACAGCATGATCAATGACAGCTTTCTACACAGTGCATTTTCATATAATTGCATGTCTTCTTTTATATTTATACTGTCTGCTGATGCAGTGCTCCAGTGTCCCCACATAAAGCAATAAAGTTTCATATCATATCAGTTTTTTTAATTCAAAACAGTTTCACTACAAACCTACAGGACAAAGTGTACTAGCAAAGGTTTTTTTTCCCTCTGTAAGGACATGGATTTGTTTTGCATGCCTCACATTATGAAATAGAAAGGTTCCTAGTGGATTTGTGGGGTCTGCAGGTCACCCACTGTTTTGTGTGTTAAAGAACGGACAACCCCTGCAGATAAATCAGCAGGAGGCTTTATTGGGGGGGGGGGTTACTGTTCAACAGTCATTGAAGTGTGAACTGGTTGAACCTTGGTGAAACTGAGCAGAACAGTTTGTAGCCAGAACAGTTTGTGAGCAAAAATGTCAAAGCACGTTTTTTTAAAAGAATTTCGTCACTTGTCTTTTCCTCCCAGGAGCTACATACGACAGTGGATGTATATTTTTAAAGCAACAATTTAGAACAAAGAAACATTTTTGCAATGAAGTGCAAAGAATTGAGATACCAAGTAGTTCAAGTATGACACCACCTTTTTCTGTCAGAGGGTTATAATCCATACTGCTTTAAATGTGGACATTGCTTTGATTTATAAATAACTAAGCAGATGTCTGTTCTTTACTCCACAATTACCAACACCGTTTTTATTTGTAAAAGCAGGCTATGAATACATTTCAAATGCTAAAATCATTGTTTTCTATAAAACTTTACCACACTACACAACAAAACACACTTTCATCTGATTCTACTATCCATCAGCTGTGATAGAAACAAAGGCACATAACTGTGTCTGTGCTGCAGCTGTATAGTCAAAACTGTGTCACTGTGTCATACGTAACGGCGTGACCAATCATGGCGCAGGTAGGATGAGTGGCTAAAAGGAATCTAGCATCAGCCCAACCACACCATAATGCTTAGCCAATCAGGATGCCTTGAGTAAGGGTACAACATCTGTCTGTGTGAAAACACCAAACCTTCTAGAATATGTGACCACACGTGGATGTAAACATGCTGCAGCTTGGTATTCTCTGCCCCATTGACAGCGCTGTGTTAGCACATGTGTTGCAAAGGCTAACATGAGAATGTGTGATCAGCTTCACCTGTTGTGTAAATGCACGGGAGAGTGAATATTTTGTGCATGAGGGATCTGTAAGGAAAGTTGCTTTAAGAAAACTAGATTTAGTAATTGATAAAATCACATAAAAAAGTAAAAAAAAACATAATGAGAACATGTTTGTCATAATTGTTAAATATTATAATAAAACCCCCTTCAGATAGGCCCAAACTCATCTTGTTGTTTTTTTCTCTTTCATACATGCTTCTTGTGAAGAAATGAGCAATGAGACAATTCTGTCCTTCACTGACGTTTCCTGTCCATCTCTTGCAGTTTTCGTATGCAGTATTTGGCACTTGACAACAAGCTACAATTCCTTTTCTAAGCTGTTTTGTACATTTTGTATCATCCACTCATCCTTGGGAACACTTTACTGCAGAGCTCCTTTCCTCTGTTGCACATTGTGGCAAGAAGAGCCAATACTGGTTTGAACTAGTATGATGTGTTACACAACACAGCTTCAGTGAAGAGAATCGTAGTCTAGCCCAAATGCACAGGAAAGCCACATCTTAAAAACAATAGTTACTCTGTGCACGTGCATTTTCTTACATTTCCATGTGCTGTTTTACAGTAGATTACGAAAATAGCTGTCATTATTTTTAATATGTAATATTTTAAAAAAGTACAAAGTTGGAGGGCATTTGTGATGCTTGGTGCCATAGTGCGAGTGCATGCTAACTGACTAGCATGTTAATGTTGTGTTTAGCTAGAGGGTTATTGTGCAGCTCCATTTTGAGACCCCATTTCATGTATTTTCCCTCCTTACGTAACATGTGCTTTTTTTCTCTCCCACTCCATACAAGAACCACCATGATCCAGCCTGTACATTCTGGTGGTTGTCATAGCAACAGGGCAGCATCCCTCTCCATCCTTTGTCCAGTGTCTCCCCATCGTTTGAGCTTCCCAGGCGGAAGGTGGTTTGGATTCTGCATGCAAATAGAAGCCCTCTAATTGAGCTTCGAAGCGAGGAAGTGGAAGGGAGTTAAGACGGTGACTGAATGTCATTAGATGCTTTTCACATTTCTTATTTAACACTGAAGTGTGTGTGTTAAATAAGAACTGGATACAACAGATCAATACAGTTTCCTATCAGATATAGAAATGGAAACATGATAAAAGGGAGTGACTATGGTTAATTGCCTTTTGGTAATGTTTTGACTATCCATATGGTAAAAGGGATAAAGAAAATAATGGCACAGGTGGGATTAGTGGGAAGGTTGGGGGAAAAAAGTAATACAAATGGAAAAAGTATTGGAGGTAGACTTGAAAATAAGAAAAATGTGTTGCACAGTCTGACTCTATATGCATATCTCTATTTATTCTGACAACATTTTGGCCTTCATGCCTTCTTCAAATCAACAGTCAAGGGTGGGGAAAAGAACATTGTGTCCCTGTTTGCCTCTGGGGACAAAGCTATACCTGGAATAATGTGCTGTTAAAATAGTGTGTGAGCCAGTTTAATTACCCCATAATTGTGTGTAGCAGTTAACGGATGCAGTTTTTGGATGTGGGTCTATGTTTTGGTTCTGTTTTTGGTGCATGGAAAGAATTAGTGCAAGTATGGGGGAGGGACTGCTTTTTCTCCACTATTCTTACACTATTTCCTAGCTGAACTGCACGACAGCTTCTGCATGGATGTAGACAAAAATAGAAATATGGAAAAAGATTTTGCCCCATTGTAGATAGAGATTACTCCGGAATTATGTTTCCATTCCATATTAAGTGTTAAAGCATAGGTGTTTCCTGATACCTTTAAAGCTGTTCTCCAAACCTTGCATTCTGTACCACAGGTTTTTACTTGAAAACGTTACATATTCTCCTAGAACCAGCAAATGCAGACACACAATTATGTTTAAGGGCCAGAGAGGTTTCAGATTACTGAAACACCAAAACAAAGTTAGACTTGTGTTGGCTTTAGGACAGCCAGCATCCTCTAAAAAAGGACTGAACCTGCCCCATAGCTTTATGATTGGTTAACTTGTTCCTGGTTAAGCCAATCAGTGAGCTGACTATTGTGCTGTTGTGAGGGCAGTTGGGATGTAGGGGAAAGGTCTCACAGCAAGCAAACTTTTTGTTGCTTCCCCCGAGTAGGACACCAAGTAAATGTTTATGTCCCGTAAAATGAGGATGTTAAGTGCTTCTTGTGAAGACGTGTGGTTGAAATGTCTCCCAGTTCCGTTGGTCTAAGAAACAATGTATTCACTAATGTTTTTATTTGTGAAGTTCTGACAACTATTTCTTAAAGACAGCTCTGACTTAAATACTGCCAAATTGGCACTTTATTAACAGACTGCAGAGCTTGGTCACAGACATTTTTGAAGGCACTATAAAGATATTCTGAGGTATTAAGGAAACATTTGCATTAGCATTTTAAGGTGCACTTTGCCTGGATGATAAAAGTAATACGCAACTAAAAATAATTGTCTTTATATGCTCCTTTTGGTAGAAATTGACAATAAATCCAGATGTCACATACAGCTGTACCCAAAAATGAATGCATTTCTGGGTCAAATTGCTTGTCTGGTTTGTTCTATAGTAAACAGGATGCAGACAAGGTAGTTTCTCAGCCACAATAGTCAGAGGTGCTGTGTAGTTTTTAACTAAGCACTTCTGGGAACACTGGCTTCTGGCTGTTGTTGCAGTGGAGGAGTATAATAACTTGTCTCGTGAGTACACCAGTTTCCAGTTACTTCCCACAGGGTCCTAAAGACCAGCCAGAACAAAGCTGCTGTTGAGCTCCTGCCAATAGATCAGCTAGACTAAAACATCAGAACATTTGGCAAAAGAACACACAGCTAGACTACTAGAGTTACCTTTAGGTGCAATTTACTGCTTTCAGTAAAATGCGGTCAACAGGGGCACACAGCTTTTACAAGTGTGAGTGTTTGAGCATTATGGTGTTCACAAGATCTTCAGACCAAGGTTAATTAAAAAAACTCAAGTGTTGATCTCCACTTCAGCAGCCAGCTAAGCATAAAGAGTGGAATCAAGGGGGGAAAAAAAAGCTAGCCTGTGTGAAGGTAACAAAAATGTGTGTTAAATCCCTAAACTTTAGGTGCCCTTTCAAAGCTTCCAGTCTTTATGCTAACTAACTAATTTAGTGATCATCCCAACTCTTTTAAAACAAATACATTTGCCAATGTCTTAAACATTGAAGTGAAGAGTCATACAGCCTTGTTGTGATAAAAATAAAAGATTTAAATGTATCAATAAAAACACCAGGTCCAGTAAACATGTTTTACCAAATCAGGTGCATTACAATATCGCAGTTGACAAAAGGATAAAACTCCTTAAGGAAGTCTACAAATGGCATTATGGACAGATCCACCACATTTGAACAACATACGTCTGGGTACAGACATCTACAAATGTACCATACAGAATGACCCAGTGTGTCAAAAACTGAAGACATCAAACATTGCCATTTAAAATATAGACACTTCATAATCAAGAGTTAGTAACATTGAAGACTGAATAATTAAAAAAGGCAGGTCAACATATTAACAGTAAATTAACTAGTCAGATTTTTTTTTTTTTATTAAGTTACACATGCTGTCCAACCTTAGCAGCTCTACTCTTCAGCCTCTGTGTGCTTTAGTTCATTTTAGTCAAACAGAAATGGAAAGATATGACATAGGCTATAAAACATGTGTTACAAAAGCCGTTCCCCTTCTAAAGAAGAGGGGAAGACATACCCTGCCATTACCAGCGCTTATCTACCAAGGATATTACCTTGTCACGTTTTAAGTTGACCAGCCAACTTTAAGCCATTAAAATGGAGGTTAAATCATCTCAGAGGGAGAGAAAAAATAAAAATACAGTACTAGTTTAAAGAAAAAGATAAGTCATGAGGGCAGTGGAAGTGAGTCATTGAGTTGTGGATTTAGTAATCCGTAGGTTCATCACCCTCCTCGTTCAGCAAACAGGTGCGGATCAGGGCCTCGGTCACACTGTATGGGTCACAGTTGGCCGAGGGGCGACGGTCCTCGAAGTAGCCCTTCTTCTCCTGGCCGACATTACGAGGAATGCGGATGCTGGCGCCACGATTGGCCACGCCTGCGGAGAATTCGTTGATGTTTGAGGTTTCGTGATGGCCGGTGAGACGGCGAGCGTTGTCGAGCCCCCCTTTGGGATCATAGGAACGGATGTGATAGCTGTGCCTCTTCCCAAGCTTCTCAATGGAATCTTCAATGGCTCTGAAAGCAGAAATGACAAGATTTCCATCAGAAATTCTAAATCATTTATGCAAAATAAATAAAAACACAATGGCAGAGCTGTCAAGTCAACCCCCATGATGCTTTTGACACTCACTTTAATCCACCTTCTTCCCTCATCTCTTTTGTGCTGAAGTTTGTATGGCAGCCAGCACCGTTCCAGTTGCCTGTGATTGGCTTGGGGTCAAATGAAGCAACAACGCCAAAGTCTTCACAGACACGGTGCAGGATGAAGCGTGCCACCCAGAGATGATCACCCATGTTGATCCCTTCACTAGGTCCAACCTGGAACTCCCACTGAAACACACGTTTATAATAAAAATCTGTTTTAACTGGCTGTTAAAACCATACAAAAAGCAAAACAAAAACCCAAATGTGGATTAGGATTTTATCATTACCTGAGCAGGCATCACTTCTGCATTTGTGCCACAGATATCAACTCCAGCATACAGACAGGCTCTGTAATGGGACTCCACTATATCTCTGCCATATGCTTTGTCAGCTCCCACGCCACAGTAGTATGGACCTGTAAATTTTAAATATTAAACAAACCATCCAGACAAGAATTCATTTCTATGCACAAAGCTTTAAAAGTAGCTGCTTACCTTGTGGTCCAGGGAAACCATTAGATGGCCAGCCAAAAGGGTGTCCGTCTGTGCCCAGAATGGTATACTCTTGCTCCATGCCAAACCAGGGATGCTGGTCCTCCACCATCTTCATCACCTTGTTGCATGTGATTCTGAAGTTAGTTTCTGCAAAAAAAAGGGGAAAAAGATAAAAAAGATAAGACACAAGTACAGTAAAATACAGTTACCTGAGCCAGTTCTGCAAAAGCACCATTCCTTTAGCAATCTAAATGGCAGGGCAAGTTATAGAAGTAGTGACTTGGTCTCCAACGTGGAAGGTATTGCAACAATTTGCTTTAGGGTCCCAGAGCTATTAAAAAGGGTTGTATATCCCCTCAAGACAACCGTTAATAGCATATGAAACTGTACAATAGTTATTATATACTATAATAGTTAGAATCTAAATGTCCTCTACATTTTTTAGTCAAGGGCTACTTTACCTATACAGCCACCACATGTACAAGCCTCAACTTCTAAATACCTGCATCAGTGTGTATGCACAATAAGTCCATTAGCAAATTAGTTAACTTGGGTTAAAGCATGCAAGTGTGTGCACAATAAGTCATGCAACTTTAAAAAAAAAAAAAATTAAAACAAGAAATATTCGACATTTCTTGATCAAAGTTTTTTCCCCACACCTTTATTCTCCCTATAAAAAGTAATGTCTCACCCACAATTCACTGTTGAAACCAAAGCTACTCTTGTTAAGGAGGAACACTCCTGCTACAGTTACGTCACCTTGTACGTTGTATTGTCATATCATTTCATTTTGTAGAGGGCAACATGGTTTTCTGAACTTGTTCGTTACCTGCAGGTTTGCGGTTGTACTTGAGCACTTCACACAGGACCAGCTTGTTAGGGTCTTTACGGAATGGATCCCGGAACATGGCAGCAGGAATCAGATACATGTCGCTGTTGGAGCCCTCAGACTGGTAGGTACTGGAGCCATCGAAGTTCCACTCTGGTAGATCTACAAGAGTCACGATGAGGACAAAAGGAAGTTATTACACTGTAGGACTTACCATTTTTACGAACGTTTCAGGATGTTTCAGGAGCCGCTTACCTTCGATGCTTTTGGGCTCAGAATCCAGCGTCCTGGTTTTGCAGCGGAGCCCCTCTCCGGTTCCATCAATCCAAATATACATGGCTTGGACTTTATCCCCCTGAGAAAGCTCCATGTACTGCTGCTTGACAGCTTTACTCAGTGTGGCGCTGGCAGACGTGGCCATCTTCTTGTTTCCTACTATAACACACCTGAGGATAGACAAAGCATTGGAGATAAGAACTCGGTGCGCTCTGGATCACAAGTTGCTAAACGTTTTTTTAAGGGGGGTGGGGGAAGGGTGGGCATCACAAAAACAGCACCATTGACGCCTCTTCTAGAAGGGAAGAGGGGTGAAAAATGCGTTGAGGCTATAAAAGGAACATTTCCAGTCTCTTCCCCCCTCTCCAGCTTGGAAACAAAAGGTAAAGCCGAAGCCACTTTCTACCGCATGTGCATGACTTATAATATTGAATTAAACAAGGCAGATTGCCAGCTCACAAAAGCTACTTCATGGAAAACCACATTATAAGGCAACAAACACGACCACAGAAAAACGAGACTTTACGGTACATCCTGGAGCCTACGCCTGTCGTCATAGTTACAATAGTTGGCTGCCACAGTGAGGCAATATTACATCATTGGCTTCCACGTTCTAATCCATCACCTCGCCTACCAGCTATCTACATCCTTATTTAAACACAAAAACGTACACACATAACATCCAAAACAGACTAAAAAACGTTGAAGCCACTTAAGCTAAAAGAAAATGCCCATAAATGTAAGAGTTCATTGTCTAAAGTCTGGTAATCGTTACAATGAGTAGCTAGGCTACTGAGCTGCTCCTGTCCAATCATGATTAAGTTAAAAAAAAAGGGAAAATAAGTCAAATTACCTGTATAAACGAGAAAATCGAAATAAAAACTAAAGGACGGACAGGTCCGGTGTCTTGTCGTCTGGTATACCGCTAGTGTCTCTCTCATTATCTGGTACCGAGTCTCCGCCGAGCCGTGGACATTTATAAGAGCAGGACTGGAACGTCGCGTCTTTGATTGGTCGGAAAGACGGCAGCGTGTTGGTGATTGAAGGCATGCAGCTCGATTATTGGACGGGCTACAAAACAAACGGAGCCTGTAACGCCCTCTTGCAGGAGCTCAGTTTAGCCGCGTGCTGTGTGTGTGTGTGTGTGTGTGTGTGTGTGTGTGTGTGTGTGTGTGTGTGTGTGTGTGTGTGTGTGTGTGTGTGTGTGTGTGTGTGTGCGTGTGTGTGTGCGCGTGTGTGTGTGCGTGTGTGCGCGTCTCGCACATATGTCCATACGATATAAGACATGATATTATTAAACGACACTGCGAAAACGTAGACTTTTCGAAAACGTGCTTCATTGTTGAAGACGGACTCAACCGTAAGGGACAAACATGTACACCATCCTCCATATATTCTATGGTTCTCAGTGTAAGACGTCACCATGTGGTAGAAGTCAGTACTGCACGTGGTCTTGTTTTAATGCTAGATGTTATGTAAATATTAATGTAGTCTGGTACGCTCCGGTTTTGTCCAGGATGCACCAGTTGTGTAAAATGAATCCATTATGATCCTTATTTAAAACAATCAGAGGTCTGTTTTCTGAAATTGTGTGATGTGTAAGGTTAGTGTTTGTAGCTTAACGTTAAATCATAAGAGGTTTAGTTTGGTTTAAAACTTACTTTCAATAGCTTAATCGCCTAGCTTCATTCATTGTAATAAAATGGTCAATTCTAACTGGTATGAATACAGGCTGTTAACCATAGCTAGCTTCTAGACAATTTTTATGTCGAAGGAAAAATACTTTCAAACTGTGTCACGGGCCTAAAGTTTACAGAGGTCTTTTAGCTGGACTGCCGGTGGTAAATTAACTGCTGTTACACTTTGTCATGGTTGCATTTAGCTACTGCTTAATTAAATTAAAATGTTGGATTAATTTAAATTCAGTTACAGGAAATGGCTAGGAAGAGCATACTGCTAGCAGTTCTAGCTAGCTTATCTTTTTAGCTTTAAGTTACACGTTACACGCTGTTCTATCTGAACATTATATAAACATTATGGCATAATTGTGCGCGAAAGTAAATGTCAAAAAGTCTGATTCTGGTCTCAACTTAATATTTCTGAATAAATAACGTTTAGGCCTACTTTGCATTTTGGCTTTGTATGCCAGTAAAGAAGGCTGACAGTTTTTAATGAGGTGTTGGGACACTACAAGCATCCATAACCGCTTCAGTGCTAGAGGGACAAACACCATTTTTACAAAAGACATTACCTCATTTGGTAGTTTTGATGATTTGGTGGTGGAGAGTGCAGACATTGGTCCAAAATCTCCCTTAGGTGTTCAGCTGTGTTGAGGTCTGGTGGTCGTGAAGGCCATGGCATTAACAATATTTCCATACTCATTAAATCAGTCAGTGATGTGTGGATATTATCATCCTGGAGGAGAATACTCCACCAGAATGAAATGTTTCATCTTGGATTTGCAGTGAGCTTTCCCTCCAAGGGGACAAATGTTTTTCTGTTTTCCTAGCTCTGATACAAATGTGATACAACACAAAGATTACTGTACTTTTTTTTTTTTACGAGATGACTGTGCCCAGGCGGTATGCATTGTAAGTTTGATGGCATCAGCTGGCAAGGACACTGATGTAGTTGAGAAAGCATCGCCACCCACCCTATCTGGATACCTTCTGTTGCTGCAAAGCAATCTGAAATGACCTCAGTGCCAAACCGCAGGAAAACATTGCCTCAGGCCTAATTCCTCAGGATGCCCACTGACCCCTGTAGTATTTAACTTGCTTTGAACCTTTAGGTACACGGAACACGCCACTGTTTGTTGAAATAGGGCTTATTACTGTCTCCCCTAGCTGTAGATAGGTGGGCAAACAATTTTTTTGTCTCAGTGCATGCATTGTTTTAGTTCGGTGCAACACCGGCAGCACTGCCGCTAGTTAGCTTAGCGTAATGAATGGAATCCTATGTTGCCTGTTAGCATGTTGTGAATAAAAGTGAGCCAACAACAACCTAATTACTTCTTGTGGCTTGTGTATTCACCAGTACAAATAGCAATGCATATTAAGACTAGACAATTTCCTAGGCAGATACTGACTTGGGACAGTGCTTGGCTGTGCTTCTACCCAATATAGTCCCAATATAGTTACTTAAGTTCCTTTAAGTAAGGTTGGTGCTGAAGGAAGGCATGAATGAACTGTTCTGTTGTTGTGGTTACCCTGGACAAGAATGAGGAGACAGTGTGGGGAAAGTCTCCAGGAACCATTACTGGCTGTGGTTCTTCCGTGCTTAAATACCATGCTTCACCATCCGGGGCTGTGGCAGAGTAGAGCTGGATATGTCTTTGAACCTGCTTCTAAATTCAGAGGATGCACCCACCATAGCTCTGCAGCAGAGTTCTGGACAAGAGTGTTGTTGCAATGTTTGGTGTATTGGTGTGTGTTGTAGATAGAGGTAGAAATAAATGACAACCACAAAGATAGATTTATATTGTGCCCCAGATTCAAATTAGTGAGCAGGAATTGTGCCAAGTGAATTGCCACAAAATATTGTTATTAATAATAGACTCTTCGATGTATGAAAAAACATTGAAACAGAATTACATTTAATTCCTTTGTCATCCACTGTGAATACCTATGTTTGTTCTTAGTTTAGAGTGTGTGTGTGTGTGTATATATATATATATATATATATATATATATATATGTATATATGTATGTGTGTGTATATATGTATATGTGTATATGTATGTGTGTGTATATATGTATATGTGTGTATATATATATATATATATATATGGTTGACCAGGATGACAAGAATACTGTAACTGATAATTAAACCTACATCTGTTATACCCTGAAACATGCTGTTGCAATGCTGTTGTTTTGTTTGGTAGTTCAGTGGATGGAGAGCACCACCTGATGGACTCAGAGCTCCAGAGCAGACGATGAAGATGATGATGAGGAGCCTCTGTTATTACCTCTGTACCTGAGAAGGAGGCGGTCCCTCTACCTGTTCTTTATAAAGACAAGTAAGACCAAAAAGACAGTACAGTTGCTTAACTTTTCAGTTGAAATCCTATTTGTTGTTAAAAAATAATGTTTGAAATCAATATCATGATATTGATAGGAATATTTTCCCAATATCTATAAATATAACATAGGAAGTCACGTGGACGTTTCACAAAATAATCTTAACTCAAAGTCTACTTGGTATCTTTTTAGGGTTTTAACCGCATCTCAGAGTTTTTATCAGTTATTGGAGTTTGCTCAGTTGCCATAGAGATTAACTGATGTCAATGACCAAATGTTAACAGAGACAGTGGTTACAATTTCTGGAGAGTTAAAATATTCAAAGTAGTTGTAGAAACTTAAAGAAGGCTGTTCCGCTACACAAGGATTGCTTCTCCCTATGTCTTTTAAATGTTCTATTATGAAATAGCCTGTAAAATAAAGGCTTTTAAAATAATTTTGAAGAAGAGTGCCTTGGATTTCCCTTTTTTTCTATACTTAATTGAATTCCCGACCCCAAACAGCACCGTCAAACATCTGACTGAACTTCCTGAGCACCCTGGACGTTTGTGTCTTTCCAGTAGTAGAAAGTATTCAAGAATAGATGTCTGTTAATCTCAGAACACATCCTAACTTAAGAAAATTGTTAAATACATATAAATAACTCTTGTGACTTTAGTTTTCCAAAGTATCAGGTTGTGTTCCTGGTGGATGAGGAATCACAGCCCATGTTAAGTGACTTGTCATTCTCAGACAAAAACATGTTGAGTTTTTACATCTTAATCATTGTCACATTTGCCTGAAGGCACCATGCAAGCTGCTGCACCAGGCTGTCGAGAGTTTTCTGTGAAATGTGGCCTTAAATAGAGAGAGGATACTATGAGTAACCATGGGGACATGGCTCTCCATCTTACGTAGCCTACATTTACTCGAACAGAGAGGTGTGGAATCTTCTTTTATTTTGGTTTGGTTCAGTTTTATGACAAACCAATATATTTTTATTAGTGCTGTCAGTTAAACGCGTTATTAACGGCGTTAATGCAAACCCATTTTAACGGCATACATTTTTTGGCGTGAGATTAACGTTTTTTTGGCCTAGCAAACTTTGTAGTTTTTTTCACATGCTGTTGCAACAACTAGTAACGTTAGAAAAACTACAACACCACACCGGATCTAGCTAGACCGGAAACAAAACAACAGGCACGCCGCACACACTTGTTTGGGCTTGCGAGCCTGCCAAAGAGTAGTAACATTACCCTTTGAGTGGATCGCAAGTGCGGGACGCCGAAATGGATGCAATAACATTCTGAATGGAAAGTTTACTTTTTAATGGTTGTCAAATGGTTCCGTTGATAAGACCAAAGTGATCTGTGTGTTTTGTCGTTGTGAACTGAGCTACCATTGCAGCACATCCAGTCTGAAATACTACTTGATGGTCAAGCACACAGCTGATGCCAATTCTCTCAGTTACATTGTGTGAGAGATTATTTGCTCCAAGGTAGAATGTTACGTGTGAAATTGAACACTACAGTATTCTATATGCCAATGTTGTTTTCAATAAAAAAAATTTGCACACAGCAAGCCGATCCACTTTTCCATGTTGATAAGAGCATTAAAATGAGAAAAAATAATGGGACAAAGACATGACTAAGAGACTATAAAAAAAAGAGTAGTCACTAAAGGGGAGGATATCCTATTATAGTACAGGAGGATCTAAGGACAGTTTTATTTTCTCTTACACCAGATTTATATTTTATTTCACCCTTCCCTTGTGAGATTTCCTTGTCAAAATTAGGTTCAAATAATACATTGAATTTTTTTGGCCCCATGGTTCAAAAAGGTGTGTATTCCCAGGGGCGCCCATGCTACTGTCTATGGTGCTGGAGTGGATGAGGTGTGCAATTTGGAAAATGCTGTCCCCCTGTCCATAATTATTGACAGCAGGCTTGTTTGCATCATCACAAGAAGTATAACTACTGTACAATTAAAAGGTATACCATAATTAATAGAAATCTTAATGCAATCCAATTTTGTTTTTGTATTTTTCCAACATGTAGGAATTACAATTATATAGAGGATTTGTGGATTCAGCCCATGTAGTATGATTATTTCTTGTGCCTAATTTATCTTTTTTGGAGACGCATCAGTTTCACTGCAAAGATACAAATGACAAAGATCAAAATCTGCATGTCAGCATTAATGCAGGGTATTGTGATAAAACAGAGCTTCTTTGTTTTGGAGAATCACTTGATATTCCAGCAGAGGGCAGCATCTACCAACAGAGGACTTTGCCTGGCAGAACTAGAGTCCATGGTTTCTATTTTTGAATTGTTTGGCAATTAAAGTGGGACTTTCCCCTTTAACCTGTCCATGTTCCTTTCCTGGATTTGGTGCAATTCTATAATTAGAAAGGCAATATTTACCATTCAGTTTGATGAAAATTATTACATTTCATGTGTAATATAATGTGAACTGGTTTGTTAAGATATATTAGAAGGCCTCCATAGAGGAAACTAAAGTGAGATGGCAGGGTACAGCAGTGCTATTTTTAGCAGTGATAAATATAATGTGTGAAGGAGAGATTTTTTGAAGTCAGACTTACAAATAAAGCATTTTTGACCATGTGACTCTTCTAGTGGAACTGTATAGTAGAACTACATTTTTAAAAATAGGATTCTGAGAAAATTGCACCACAAACTTTCTCTCCAGGACTTTAAAACTCACCTCCTAGGTTGTAGCTTGGTCACTTAGCCCTGAGGTTGATAAATAACCCTACACACATCTTACGCCTTCACCCCACTCAACCTTGTGACAATTAGGCTATAACCCCTGCTATCCCTTGGCCATCATATATCATCATGTCCTCTACTAAACCACAGGACACTCTACCTTAAAAATTAATAAGGCTGACAACATACTTGTCGCTATTTCAATGCCCAGCATGTCCTCTATGACTCACCGGTTTAGCTGTAAATCAGGCCAGGGGGAGCCTCCAGGGATTTTGTTGCTCTAAAGCTCCTTTTATATGGAGCATCAATAACCAAACACTTTGCAATAACACTTATTGGCACGGCAGCTTGAAATACTATTGATTGTTCAAATGAAAATCAGCAGGTGCACTAGCTGTTGCTGGGATTGTTGCCGTTATTTTTTGTATATATTCTCTCTCTGGTATCAGCGAGGATGAAGGCAGAGCCGCGTGAGGCATCATGGGTTATATTTATTCCAGCCTTGCTCTTCTTTGGGATAATAACTTTTTTGCTCCATTCCAGGACTTGTCTGTCATCTTGACATGGCAATATCTCCCAACTCCACTGTTTCATAGTCAGTTTCATTTGCTTCCAAATACCATTTCACACCCTGCTAGCTTTAACTAGGTATTATACAGCGTGTGGGGAGTGTGCTGCAGATTGAATCGTGACAGAGACAACAACGTTTCTGGTGAAAAATAAGTGAATATTGTGGTGGCAGGCTATAAAAAAATTTTTGCTCCATTTTCTCGCCATGAATTTGTGTGTTTGTCATCGGATTGCACTTTATTTAGTTTTTGTTTTTAAAATTAAGATTTGTATCAAAACAGACACAGTTAACACAGAATTCATGCTCCTGTCAACCACAATTTGAAAAGGAAATGGTATTATTATGATTTATTATAGTAACTGATACTACATTAATATTGTAAGGTTTATTATAGTTTTTAACTTGTATTCATCCTAAACTTTACAGCTTCTTACAATTAGTTTCCAGTGACAGTCAATACTTTACTTACAGTTTATTCCACAAATTCTTATGAAATTATTCAGTTGGACATTGTAATGAATATCTTTTTTTCAAAGAGTAGCTTAGCTACCAAATAATGGTAGCTTAGCTACCAAATAATGGTAGCTTAGCTACCAAATAATGGTAGCTTAGCTACCAAATAATGGTAGCTTAGCTACCAAATAATGGTAGCTTAGCTACCAAATAATGGTAGCTTAGCTACCAAATAATGGTAGCTTAGCTACCAAATAATGGTAGCTAACCTTAGCTGTTTAACAAATGCTAATAATATTATTTGCTGGTGTGTCAGTTGCAATTGACATTAGATTTTGTGTTGCCTAATGTCCTGTTTGTTCTTGTCATGCGTAAAAATTAGAAACACTCTTATGTGTCTTGCTATAAACTCAGATTGTTGTGGGTTTTATTTGCATTGTGAGCACATATCAGCCCCTCAATGAAATCCAATAGTGCGCTTTGTAATTAGTTCCAGAGCCGACCCTGTTTTCCCAAATTTATAGAGTACAAACTCAAAAAATGCCACTTGGTTATGTTGCACAGATAAACTCAACCACAACAAAACAAGGATGAATGCTAATTTTCTTTCACAGATGTTACTGCATAATTTAGCTTTAGTCTCTCTTGCACAACAATGAAATCAAGAGACAGGGATGTTTTTTGCCATTTATGTATTCTTCTCCTTGCCCACAAGGGCCTTCATATGGAGAGATTGCCCACGGATGTGCATGCTGTGATGCCAGTAGGTGGTCCTGCCCGTGGCTTGGTGGGTGAGCATGGTGTAGTCCCTGCTGCCACTGCCGCTGACATATCAGAGCTGTTTATTAAGAGGATGACAACTCTATCAAGCCCCATAAGCGGGCCCTCGTGCACAGGAGTTCTTTTGTTACTTTCAGGGAGGGTGTCATCAATCTTGCTGCCATGCTACTCTCTTGAGCTGTTGATGGCAAACACTATTCCTCCCTTTCTGCCTGGCCTCTCCCGCCTCGCAGTCTGGAATCAGGCGTGGTGAGGGGGATCGGGGAGATAGGAGGACTTTCCCCGAGAGTGCCTTTTCTTGACAGGCGACAGAGCGGACCGTTTGGACACCAGGGGTGGATATATGGGACCATGTAATGAAAAGACGTTGACAGGACCTGCTTGCTCTGTAATGAAGGTCCTCTGGAGCTGTGAATGGATACACACATCTTTCACGCTTTTGTCTCCCCGCCTTTCCCACAGAATCTATCTCATCCATTTTAACCACTGAAAAAAAGGTGTAAGAAAAAGGATCCCAGACAACAGCTCACAGTGTTAAACATTTACATGCAACAACGTGGTGTGAATTTTTAATGAAACAGCAACTAAGTAGATTTACACCTACGATTTGTAGCTAAATCTTTTCTGCAACAGCCCATGGAGGTGCAATCGGATGTTCAGCCTCTTTCCTCTCTCTCTGTCAGTGTTACTCAAGACTCAGTGTAGCTCGCAGAGATGGACTATGATGTATGTACTCCACTTTAGCATTGGCTGAGGTCACAGACTCCATAAATGTCTTAGACAAGTCTGATATTTTAATCTCTTTTTAGTGAGGGGATGTTGGGCCTTTGCCCAATCAATACACAGGGCAATAGCCTTGCCAAGATATCTCATGGTAGCTTTTCATTGTTCTGTCTGGAAGCTGAAATGTCAAGCTGCGTAGCACTGCTCAAACTGAACCTGAAATACGGCTGTCTGTAGTCAAAAACATCATTTTTTATAATCTAGACGCTTCTGACAATAATGAACACTGCAATCGCAGTCTGAAGATGACTCTCGTCTGAGAGAGAGAGGGGGCAGACTGACACCTGAAATTTTTTTTTTTCACTCTCAAATCAAATCCAATCTGTTTAATTCATCAGTCAACAATAGCCCAAAAAGCCCGAGAGTGGGGGAGCTGTGCTGCTGCCTTTTGTAAGCACACACAGCCAAAAATATCAAGACACTCTCACATTAACATTACTAATTTGTTTGCCAATGGTCTCCAAGGCGCTGAATAATTGGCTGTGAGATATTGTTTGTTCAGGTGTTCCGCATAATTGATTTCTGTATTGAAAATACTGTGGATGAATGTTGGAAGAATACTAAAAAGAATCATGTACTTTGTGATACATTTTCTTTGAAATGGAGCTATTGGTGTAGATTAATTCTCAGCCCAATAGCGACTAGTGATGATTGCAGCACATTAATTATCTGGCTAATGTATAAAGCACACACGTTTTGAATTTTAAAACAACTTAAACTAGTGTTCACCCGTTTTCAATTAATGTCCTGTTGTTGAATTTCTTTGTGGACCCTTTCAGAGATGATATGGTTTCTTTGCACATTATAACCTTTTGAAACTCACAGATTGATTTCATGCATCCATTATACTGCCGGAACGATGCTTTTGTCAGTACTCTGCTTTGAGCTGCGTACTGATAAGCCCGCTAATGTGTGTTTCTGTGTAGCTTGGCCCATATGCACATGTGGAAGTGATATAGCGTCCAGCTAGACACTTGTGTTGACAGAGCCGGATAATGTATTTGATCATAGTTAGTTGTGAGGAGGGTCTTGCTTGGGTTTGATTCAGCTGGCCGACATTGACCTAATGACTCAGCTCAATCAGTCACCTTGTCCTCGCCTTGACTCCTCACCCCGTGATCCTTCCCTCACATCCCAAAAGACTTAAGAAAAACAACCCAAGTGCTTAAGACCCTCCCTTTTCCCAAACCCCTGTCAGCACTGAAATAAATTAGATATGAAATCAATGCTGGGTCCTCAGGTTGTTGTTTTCTCAGACCACTCTGTACTGTGTCTCTTCATAGTGGCGTAGCACAAAAACCTGGGCCTCAGTCAGCCTCTTTCTTCTATAATACATCCATTTAGGGCTGTCACAGTATTGATTTTTTTCCATACTGCACACATCGTGAAGTCATTTAAACCACTGCAATTAGCGGCATAAAAGAAACATATTCATCTCTTGTTATAAAATAGTTCCTAAATAAACTTTTTGAATGCATTTATTCCTATAGTAGTCTATTCTTTACAGCATATATAGGCTAGTCTCAATGTCTATCTTTATTGCAGGTTTGTTATTATGAGGCCAACTTTGCAGAATAGTGTTCTGCATCAGAGCATGTGAGCAAAGCGTGAGCCAGCAGGAGAATTTTGGGTGGAGTGCAGAGTGCCGCTTATCTCCCATTCCATCCTGCTCGCACCAGTGAGTTTAAAGCATGCCCAATTTGCCCCATTTAGGATTACGATGTAGGCTACATGCAGATGAAGGCGCCTACCATCCCTACATCTGGCTGACTTTTTGCCGGCGGCTGAACTAGGGGCTCCGGGCACTGGCAGATTGGATGGAGGGCAGATGCTGTTCATCTTATGAATACAGCGCAGGAGGGGGAATGAACTGTTCTGTGAGGAAGACCCTCCACGCCGGTTACATGCATTCGGCAGGCACACATTTGTTCAAAACACAGACAGATACACTACTGAACACTGTTTATTGACAGTAACACACTTGCAAGAACAAAAAAAACAAAAAACAGCAGTGTGTCACTGCGACAGCCCTACATCCATTGTCATTCCTGTACAAATAACCAAAGGCTGGTTGCCTTGCTTTTTTTAATTTCCAAATCTGTGTCATCTGGTTCCTTCAGTGCCATTAGAGCTCTACTTGTGCTTCTTTTTATCAACCCGACATTGTTTGTGGGTGTGAGAGAGTCTGAGTGTTCGTCTCTCTGGTCTGATAATCAGTGACAGAGATGTTACAAGAATGTGACAGAGTTCTATTTGCCATAACTGACATCTTTATCCCATTACATTCCTTGTTTTTTTGCAACTTACCAAGTGCTGACATCTGTGGTGTTTCCAGGCGGATACACTGCAGTGGAGTGGGAATTCAGAGGATTCAGACAAGGCCACAGCAGCTCAGGCAGGTGGAGAGAAGGAAGAGCTGTGCACACAAGCAGGACAGGAAGAAGGAGGAGGGAAAGAACAGTGAAAAACTAACTTGCCTTGCAGAGTCTAACACTTCAAGTGTTTAGCAGACATGCTGTCAAAATCCAGAGGTCAGAGGGGACGATTGTATCGACGGGTTTTATTTAAGTGAAAAAGAGACGGAAAGCAGGCTCGAACAGCAAAAGCTTGTGATGCAGAAAAGAACTATGAATCACTACATGCAGTTTGTGCTGAATGAAAATGGAATCACAGCATGACATTTTCACAATACCCTCTCTGAATTTCAGCGTATTTGCTTCCTCAGCTAACATGTCCAATTTAATTTGGCCAATACAGCTTTTGAATTGGATTTACACTTGGAATCATCATCTTAACGCAAAACCTCAACTCTATTCATTTGTAAATACTTTATGATTTATGGATGGCATGATTGATATATTTATGCATAGAGTACTTGGATGTAGAGCCCAGTAATAAAATATAATTGAATATGAATGGATCTGCAAACAATATATATATATATATATATATATATATATATATATATATATATATATATATTTCTTGGATTTGTGAACTTGTCAGGTTTTGTAATTCAGTGATTAGAATTAATAGTATTCAAAATAACAGCCACTGAAGGTATTGACAGAAACATGTAAACTCTTCGTTGTGCGCAGGTATGCACACTAATTTTTTTGCTACAGCTTTGACTTTTTCTCTCATCACACTCTCTTCATTGAACTCAGTTGTACTTTCACAATTTATCTACACAATTAGAAACATAGTTCATGTAACACACTGAACTGCATTTGTGGTCGTAACAAAGTCAGAGCAGTTGGCAACAAGAGGCATGCATCATTATTAAACAAAAAACGGCTCTGTTAACAGATTAATAGCACAATGTAAACAACAGTCTTGCTATCCAGGGAAGGCCATGTATATTTGTATAAAGTTAGAAAAACATTCTTGTTTTAAGCTTTGAGACAAGGCACCTTTTTAGATATTTTAATAGGATTGAAGGTTTAGCCTGAGGACAAGAATTTGCTTAAGCCACAAAAGGAAAAAAAAACAAATATCTGTATGCTTAACCTTTGTTGCAAACACTTAATTTACTGACTAAGCATTTCATCACACAGTCAACCGTCATGCTCTGACGAAGGTGACCCAAAGACATTCATTTGCTCCTTTTTGCAACTAGCTTCTCTTTGTCTTGTGGTCGTGTGTGGTAGATCAACCCATTAAGAGCGATTTTTAGTATATCCAAAAACTTAAAAATAATATATACATATGCTATACATATTGGGATATTTGTTTTATCCTGACAAGCAAATGTATATTGTCCACATATTAACTGATACACCTTAAAATACAAAGTGTAGTCACTGGGTATATAGGGTTTACAGCAGCTCTGCTACAAAGCATGGCAGATTTTAACTCACTGAAGGAATGTGCAACGTGTATTAGCTAACAGGAGATCCACTGACTATTTAGAACATTTAGTATACAAGTAGAGTTACTTAAACTTGCACATATGCTTCAGTCTTTGTTTGGAGAAACTCTATTTTCATTAGCAAACTTTTGCAGAAGATCTTGTATGCAGCGGACTTTTGGTAATGGCATTCTTCACATGTAACTGAATGGATGTTTTAAGTATACAGTGTTTGTGGCACAAAGTAAAAAGGGTGTTTCGCAGTGGCTTTTCAGTTGCCAGTGGCCCGTGATGCCTGACCCCTCCCTTTCTTTGTCACCGCTGGCGCTGTACTCTGTTTTCTCCCATCTCCGTGGCAACCAGAGCTGCATGCTATTGTGTTGATGTTTGTCCACAGCTAAGGTGTCGCCTATGTGTTTAATGGACCTCCCAGTCCGCTTCTGTGTCCGCTTCAGTGTCCCCCAGCAAAGCTGAGCGACCGGGCTCTGCCACTGTTTGTCCCTGTGTGTCAGTGAGTCGAGACAGGGTGGGGATAAGATAGGGCTGATAATGGTTGCTTTGTTCCTTTGCTAGATGTGTTGGAGCTGTGCTCCTGTGGACCAGGAGACGCCTGGTCAAACAGAGACACACAAAGGCTCTGGAAACAGCTGCCCATGGCCCATTCTCCACAGTCTGCCATGCTGCCAACATACACCACCTTCTGCAGCCGCGCTGAATTACTACCCTCACAACCTTTCACACATATAAAAGCACTCTTTCACTCAGTGGGAACACTGACATTTGCCTTTTGTTGGATATAAAGGATTTTTTGTAATACTACGTTGTTGTTTTTTAGGTGATCACTCCAAGGCCATATACACCATTAGAATCAGTATAGGGGCGCTCCTTGAAGGGCATTCAATTTATTCACTTGTAAAAGCCACACAGGCATTACTTGATTAATTTCACTTTTATGCTTTTCCATTGCCTTTGATGTGTAAGTAGTGCATTTTGATTGATTGACAAAGTAGGCACAACTCATACCTGATACTGATTAGACATTGAGGAGAAATTACTCTCCATTGAGCTTTTAACATTTGCAAAAAGGACATAGGGATGCACAGAGAATAGTCATGTTTCGTAGTTCTATGAGATAATGCGGAATTAAACAATCAATGACAGTGAAAACCTTTGGAATGCCGGGAATTAATCTCTAGAGCTAATGCGCCACATATTCTCATCTACCGGCTGGTGTTTTAACCTCTTTAGCATAGCCCCTCAAGGAAATGGGGGATATGATTAGGAATTCGTTAGAGGGCTTCTATTTTTATGCTGATGACACACTTTCTTCTCCCGGGCCCTCAATGTTGCTAGCTCTTGACTTTCTCACTGTCTTTTCTAAACTAGATCAGCTGTTTACCACCATGTAGGAACGTGACATAAAGTTCACTGACTAAAGCAGCTGCAAGCAGAAGAGGTCTGATATCAGTCAGGGAGAAAACTCCTCTGTCATCTGAAAGCCATTCACAGCTTTCTTTAAATCCCTGAAGGCATGGTTGTTGTTTTTTTCATAACTGCTCCATTTCCCTTTCACCAGTTGGACCTGCAGTCGTGCCACCTGCCTCAACTATTGACTGGGAGACACAAAAAGAATGTACAAAACCAATAAAGGGTGCCATACAATTTTGTTGAAATCTGCTGTTTTTGTTCATCCCATCATGTTTGGAGCAGATTACAGTGTGTCCACACAGCCCCACTCCCCAGGGTGCCTTCTCTGTGGTTCAGGTATTGTGACCAGGCAGGCGGGCTGGTGGCCCTGGGCCCTGGGCGCTTTGGAAAGGAGAGGACAGTGGCTGTATTTGTTTCCCACTGAAAGGGATTACAGGTCCTGACGGCCATGATTAATCACCCAGAGGCAGACATCTGAATACGGCCAGGGAAAGGTTCAACTTTTTAATTCATCCCACACACAATCTATTCAAACCAGCTGTTGGCACTCCTTTCCCTCATCTCCCCGCTCTTTCTTCTCAGTGACCATTGCCTTCTACTGTCTTTCTCTATCCATTTATGGCTCACATAATTATCTGGGGACGCAGAGTTGTTATAATTGTGGGGGTGCTTGGACGACACTCTATGCTCTATTTTTATTGGAGATGGTTTCCTTTCTTCTTTGTAGGAGAATAGTTAATTGACTTTGTTAATGCTTTTGGGGATCAGTGATTTCTCAACAGCAAATGACCTTTATGGAGCTCAGCTTCACATATTGTTTATTGTGAGCCAATGTGTGTTGCATCAGTGCATGCATGTGTGTGTTTGTGTGTGTGTTGATCCATTGTGACCTTTTCTTGTGTCAGGTGTGTCTGTGCAGAGGCAGAGAGATATTTCCCTCAAAGCTTCTTTTCCAAAATACTTTTTCATAAACATTTCCATGCCGCTACTACGTTTACAGACATCTGAATTCCTGTATTTTGAATAAATTTCACATCTCACCATGTTCATATCCACTCATATGAGCAGGCCTTCTCATTAAGACTCAGCAGGTTATATGATGGTATTGCTGGAATCCCTGGAGCAAAATGAACAGGGACAGCTACACTGCTTAATGCAAGGTAGCCTAGCAACAGATAGTGGGATGGCGGTGGAAACATACCCTCATATTTATGTTTACATGAGAGAATGATTTGTCTGTCAGGCTGATGGATCCTAATGTTCTCCTCTCCCCGGGGCTTTTCTTGTGCCGCACGCAGGCCTGACACTTACCCTGAAGGACAGGCACCACCTTCCCCAACATGCATGAATACTTAATACTGTTAGACTGCATTTATGCAAAGAATGGAAATGGCACTAGACGAAGAAAGGGGGTCTAAAATGCATCATAAGCATGACACTATGCATCGTGAGCATGGTGGAGGAAAGCATAGCAGAGACTGATAGCAAACAGGAAAGACTCTAGCATGTTGTTTCTTTTCTGCAGATTAGCCCTCATAGTAACATGCAAGTGGTCAGGTTGTAGTGGCCGTAGTTTCATGTGCATCGTGACTGTTGACACCTGTGACACTATAAACACAAGTCACTTCCAGTAAGTACAGTACATGAGCTATATGACTTGATAGAGTCCGTCTTGACTGTGTGTCCAGCTTCTCCAGGGACAGACTACATCAACTCAATTAGCCTGGCACTGCCTGAGTATCAGCACCATAGATTAGATTTCACTCAGCCTTGTTTACCAGAGAGCGACCCGCAGAATAATATCTATAGAATTTGTGCTTTCAGAAAAATGATGATGGTATCATAGAGGGTAGAAGCAGATATAAGCTTCTCCAGTGTTGTTGTATAGGGTAACTGGCTGGGAGAGATATAAAAAACCCTTTTGTCAGGAGATAGGCATATTCCTGTTCATCTTGGGAACTTGTTTCCATAGTTACATCAGTGTTGTTGAAGTGAGAAGATCAGGTATTCCAGTGAGTGATCCTTTACATGAGCTTAGCTCCTCGCTTATTGATTTTCATCCCATGTTGAAAAAAAACAACTGCCAACTGCAAACTGTCTCAGAAATATTGTTGAAGTAATGAAAGGGCGGAATGTGCTGGACAAGAAAAGAAAAGGAAAGCCTTTGCATTGAGATATTTTGAGGGGTCAGGTAATGCTGTCAGAACCACAAAGCATGACTAAAAACTCGGCTGAGACTAAAAACTAATTGCTGTCTCTAACAGTCAATGATCGGCGTGTTGTTAGCCACATGCTTATGTGTTCATGTGAAATCTCCTCAACAACGTGCTGCTTGCTGTAATGCTAATGGCTCTGAGAAGAGACTTAATCACTGCTGAGCGGTTAGCCACATGCTTTCCTCTTGCAGCATGCTTGGTGTGTTTCAGGGGTTAGCAAAACACTGGCGTAACACATCATCGCTCTTTATGAGGCTGGGGCCTGCAAGAGAGAGAGGGGGCCCGCAGACGATGCTAAAAAGATGGTAATGACAGCCATTCACCGCAATCCAATTATGCAAAAGGGAGCCTAAACAATTCCATCATCCCCTAAATTAGATTGTCCTAACGAGATAAAGGCACCAATTAATCCTGAATTAATTTCTACAGCTCATTTTCCCCAGAAAACACTCTAATATGCAAATGCCAATGAGAGACAGAGAGGCATCCTTGTGCAGGGGTTTACACCACCTCTGCTTGTTGGCTTTCTTTATGAGTGAACTTATGAACTTGGACAGGATAAAGTAAGGGAATATAACAAAACAGCTCTGGTGTAGTACTGAAAAAGAAAATTTGTTTAAGAATAAAGTCAAATTCCCACGAATGTAACGTTTAGAGATTAATGAATCATATTGTTTTATTGACACAAGATGCAGTTCAATAAACTCCACAGTTCTGCTCCTAGTGTAATGGAAAGCAAACAGAAACCAAGACAAAGTCAATACATTTAATTTGGCAGCTGATTTAATGTAACAAGCTCAAAAGATTCAAATGTTTTTGGTGTGACTGGATAATAGTGATGATGTCTGTACAGACAAATGTGCAAATGTGTTGGTTGTCTTTCATTAGCTTTTGTTCAAACTGTAGAATCTCCAGAATGAAAAAAAACTTCCCTGTTTTCAGCTTCATAGACTGATTAGAAGACATGGTTATTTTGCATTTCTTTGTTGTCATTTCGTATCTTTTGTTGTTGTTGTTAAATATCTCTGTATCTCGGTCTAGAAAACTGCACGTTTAATTTTCCTGCTTCAGTTCACAATTTAGCAGGGAACCAATCACAAACTGGCTTATCTACCTGCCGCGCTATAGGCAGGTTTAACACGATGACAATAAAGAAGTGACCAAGCAGCTTCTTGTTTACATTTAACATAGCGGCCTCCGAACACCACCGAAGCGCAGCAACCTCGCTATACATCCATGGCAGCAACCCATTGAGGCCGCTGTCGCTTCTACGTCACCCGGATCGTTGGTCTGATTGGTTGAAGGACTATCCAATTGCGTACAGAGTCATTTGAACTATGCCCGTTGGTCACGCCTCTTGTGCAGAGAAAATACAAAGCAGACTCCCCAGACCAATGCTCAATCTCAGATATATTGAGCTTGGCTTGGTCTGGTGATAGCCAGACTTGTTGTTTTGTGTCTCTGTGAGGTTGTTTTGCATCTTTTTGTGGTCATTTTGCATATTTCTGTGGTCACCGTGCGTGTCTTTGTGGTAGTTTTGTCAGTTCTAACAGGTTCCCAAACCCTTAGGCTCGTGGGCCTGTGCTCAAGGCAGCTTAATAATTTATCCATGGTGACAATTTCCAGACAATTCAATACATTTTAAGTGGTTTGTTTTGCTATAGAAGTAGGTTTAAACACTTAATCTGCTAGTTTATGTGAAAAATCTCCAAATATGGAGACTCAAATAAATTAGTTTGTCATCGGACAGCGTCATTGTCATCATTTGAAAGTTGTTAAAGTGACTTCAACTGAACCAAAAAATTGACGTTAGCCACAGACAGACTAGCTTGCACACTAGCCTGTAAATATCTGCTCACTTTGAAAACAAAGCAATTAAAATTTGTGTTCATCATAATCATCATTATCATTTTCACACTCCTAATTGTCTCACTGCCAGCTGTCTCGAGTTGTTTTAATTGAGTGATTTGACACATTTTCATAGTGCCTGAGAACCAGCCTCCACTTCTGGAGCAAATGTATGTTTCCAGAAATGTCTGTTAAAAATTTTATGTAGAAACTTCAACTTTCATTGTTATTATTTAGGATTTATGATTGAATTACTCTGGTTTTGAGCATAAATCTAAACTCTCCTTCATACTGAAATGAATAAAAATTTAGAAATGCCTCTTTACTCCATATATTATCATGGAGGGTGTCTTTATGAACCTGGTTTGGACCTTGAAGCACAGTATTTTATCGATTGGCAATGAGCTACTACCACCTGTGCACCCCCCAGTGATGACAGAAACAACCAGGCTGTCAGTTGCCAGGCAATATTCACAACCACTGGCCCACATCAGCTAATTACAAGCAGAAATCACATATTGACAGATGGGCCCATGCATATTGATCTGCCAGCGCTGCCACGTTCTAAATAACCAAAAGCTAATGAATCATTTCCCATTTGGGAGAGACAAGGAAAAAAGCATTAGTCTTCTGCTTGACATCATACCTGTAATGCACAACCTCTCTCTCTCTCTCTCTCTCTCTCTCTTTCTCTTTCTCTTCCTTTCTGTCTGTCTTATCTGTCTCTCTCATCCCAGCCATCCCTCTCTCTGTGCTGTTTGGCAGTTATTTTTCATCGCGGCGAGATGGCCTAGGCAGTAAATACCCCGCTCCTCACACTACGGACCCAGAGTGACCCTGCAACCTCCGTGTCTCTGATGCCTCTCCCAAGGTCTCTCATTCCAAGGCCCCTATGATGCAGCGCTCTGGTTGCAGTGCAGACCCTGTAATTCACCAGCCTGCTAGATCGCCTGCCAGGAGCTATTGATTTTTGTTTCCCCAATCTCCAGGAGAGAGGGAAAGAAAAGATTAAAAACACTTTGTCAGTTTGGGAGGGAATAAGAATTCTGTGCAGGGGGATACCTAGGAGGGCATGGGGTCAGGGCTGAGGCACTGTACGTCTTTATGGCTTTAACTATTTCCACACCTTCGAGATCTCTGTCTGTTCCTCTCACCCTCTCTTTGTCTTTTTTTATGTGCAAGGAAAATTAAAGACAGGAATAGAACCTCAGAGACTTTGCAGGTGTTGTTCCTCAGGATGACCTCTCCTGCTCTTGGTATACACTGTGGATTATGACATGGGTACCTGTTTGAATGCACACACAAACAAAAAAAACAATTGAAGGCGGAAAATTAAATAAAGCGTCACATTAGTCTGCTTACTCTATAACCCCAGTTTAATTGCACCATGCTGATTTCTGCCTACTGTACACCATCAACAAAAAAAAATCACTTCACCAACAATTCATTTTTGCTGCATATAGGTGATGATTTACGAAAGGATGATATAGATTCTATTTTATGTAGCTCCATAGTTAGCATATCTAACCAAGAAGAAAATATTTGCCTCATGTTATATATACAAATATACAGAGCCCAGGAAGGGACACAGAGGAAAATATTTCAATGGGAGGAAATAGGGTAGCCTGGTCCTACAGAACTCTTGTACATTTCATTTGTACAGAGGGTCTGGCCACTCTCCATTGACAAGTGTTAACTTCCTTGAAGGCAGATACTCTGTTGAAATTTAAATTTATTGGATCTGCCCAGAGCCACTCTTGATCAGCCATAACCAATCGCTAACGTTTGGTCGTGGCGTATGTCATGCGCATGTGCAACAAGCAGGGAGAACAACAAGGCTAATATTTAGCACCACAGAGTGCCACAGGAAGTCATTCCTGCCTGTGGCCATCAAACTTTAGAACTCCTCCCTCGTGACACACAGACACTTAGTGAGTTTGAAACTGGACAATATTATTGTTATATGTATATATGTTTTGTGCAATAACACTGGCTTAAAATGTATGCAATACTCTGCTGCTACTATTTATTCATTATTACTGTTCACAATTACAACTCCTTAATTATGTAAATACTATATCGTAAAAATTCCTTTAACTACGTAAATACCGTACATATCCACACTCCTTATATTTCTTTATTTATATTTCTACTCTGATATTTCTATACTCTTGCAACTGTAACACAGAGTATTTCTGATTCTGATTAGCATTGCTAGCGTTAGCGTTTGCCAACTAGGGGGCATATGAAAGCTTTTGCTTCCGCCTAATCGTTTTCAGTCACCATATACTGTTTGAGTTTACACTGTGATACGTATATAATTATTTTTTATGATGACTGAATAAACAACTAGTAAGCCAAGAAAGTGCAGGTGCCATCTGTAGCTAGCTGGCAACATTCACACCCTTTTTTTTGCTGGTGTACGTCTCTGCAAAAGCGCAAATTTATTGCTCCAGTTAAAATATTTTCCACAAATATTTTTTTTTTTCATCTTTGCCTCAAGTCATGCCTCCTTAATCTAAACAGACATTAATGCAAAACCTCTAGTCAAGGGGACAATATTTTGGTATCAGAAGCATGGGAATGGGGAAAAAATGGGAAAAAACTATCAACCTTTGTTAAAATTAGATGACTACCTAAAACATCTGATTATTTAGCTACACCTTATTGCACTGACTCAGCGTGAGCTGAGTTGTTTTTCAGTTTTTACTTTTGTTCTTTCTCACCAGATGAACGAGATGATAAATTGAAAACCCTTGTGGTCCAAGTTCCCCAGTTTCTCATTTGATCCTTTGGGAAAACCTACACACACGCAGGCACACTCGCGCTGCCATGGAGTCAAATACACTCATGCTAATGTGATGCCAATGCATTACCCCATCAGATTGTGTTACGCATGGACAACTCTTATCATTTCACCCTAACTTTCAACTAAATGTGGAGAATGTTTTCCCCCCCGACATTAGGGTTTGATAATGGTGCCTTTCAGGGCCACTCTATTTTCTGAAATGAAATATTCATTCATTGGCGAGGACAGTCTTAGAGTCTGTCTGATCTATGAATTCATGGTTCCAGCAGACATTTCTTCAATATTTGATGGGTAATCAGAGCTCCGTGTCTAATACAGAGCAGTTCTTCCAAATACAGTATTCAGTCTCTCTCTATTTGGTTTCTTTTTCTTCAGTTGGTTCTTCCAGTTAAATCAAGTCAGGCCTGAACAATATGCACACAAAAAACACCCTCTAGGATAATTCTGGTACATATTTTGGTCAAATTTTAAACCCTTTTTATTTTTGAATTTTCCTTTTGCTCTAGTGACAGTGTTTTTTTTAAAATTCTCAACAGGTTAGCATCTTTTAAGTCCATACCATTGTATGAAACCTTCAGCCAATGCACACTAAATCAGCTTGATTGCATGCCAACAAGAAGATAAAAGGCTTGGAGGTGGGCACAGTAATCCAAAGAGAGCGGGTGGTCTGCTTGAAGGCATATCGTTTTATTCTCTCATGCATATTCACTTCTAAGCCTCTGAGTATGCAGATTAGTCTTGTCTGAACAGCAGACTCTCCAATCACATCCTACTTTTTCTTTTTTCTTTCTTTCTTACTGCACCCTGCTGTGTGTGAGTGCCAGCACAATGAATGTAACGTGCAAGTGTGTGATTGTAATGTGTGTAGGGGGATTTTTTTGTGCTTGTTTGCAAGTTTGGGGGCAGGCAGGTTTGAGTTGTGCATGCATGAATAAGTGTGTGTGTGTGTGTGTGTGTGTGTGTGTGTGTGTGTGTGTGTGTGTTTTTTGGAATGTGTGTAGGTATGTGTTTGCCAGACACATGGCTTTGTCTTGTCCTGGCACTGTGCTCGTCTCACCAGATGTTCTCCTTTTTTATCATCCTCCACTTGTGCCGTGTTCTTTGAGGTTTAGGGAATCTGTGTCGCTCACATTCAACTTGCTCTGTTGTTTTCCACTGTTTAGTGGAAAAACAACACGCTCTTCAAAGCCTTGTGTAGTTTCTTTTTTTCCTTCCATTTTTGCATAAAAGAAAATCTGTGAAATGTAAGTTTTGGGTCCCCCTGTAAGCAGCAGTTCATTGTACAGCAGTTTAAAAGAAGATCATGATAATGGGCCCAAGTATTCTTTGTGATGCCCCTGTCCTTCTTCAACAAGAGGCCAGAGTGCAGGTATGCATCCAGAACAACTTTCCTAATGGTAACGGGGATGCAGCATTTTGCCCATGGACACTTTAGCGGGGCAGATGTGTGAGGATTGGAGAATTGGAAATTAATTGAAGAAAAAAAAAATTAAATGTATGTTTACGTTCACCTGCTGTTCCACGTGGGCACCAAGGCTTGATTAGAAAGCTAGAATGACAACGTCAGAATTGAAAACCACTGCACCACACTGCAGTAACTCCCATGTGGAATTAAATCAAGCTGTCACCTGGTCAGTGCCACCACCCACACACACACACACACACACACACACACACACACACACACACACACACACACACACACACACACACACACACACACACACACACACACACTCCCATCAACAAACACAGAGAGCTGTCAAATAAAGCATCCTTGTAATTATGGGAGGGGGTGAAATTCAGATTTATTTATTCTAAAATGAAGCCTACCGATCGACGAAGGGACAGCTCTCCTCCATCTGTCATCGTTGAAGCCACACTTGTCTGACACAGGGATTCATTCATCTTGTCGTCTTTGACAGTCGGATTTTCCCGGCGCACTCCCACCAGGAGTCGCACAGGATTTTTGGAGGCAGACTAAAAAAGAAAACACTCTGTGACAAGGAGTAGGCTCTTTATGAATGCAAATGAGTCTGGGAAAATTCACAGAGCAGCTAGCAGGCTCCGAGGCTCTGGCTCCCCCCCCCTCCACCCCCCACCAGGCACAGCCCACGCTTTGCCAAGAGGTCTAAGGGCTTACAGGGGCCCTACAGCAAGAACAGACACACTCACGGAAAAGGGCATGGAAATCCTGTGGCTGACACACACTGCGAGTGCCACCGGTGACTATTATTTTCACGGAACTGATAAGCTTACTGTTTTTACATGCCATCCACAGAATGGCTGGTGGGTTTTTAGGTTTTATTATAAAACATTCATCTCCTCAACCCTCTGTGTGTGTGTGTGTGTGTGTGTGTGTGTGTGTGTGAGGATGCGTCACTTGTATCACTTGACATTTTGCTCCCCTTTTATCCTGTTCCAAGGATAGTAAGTCAAATGCTATGTGACAAGTCAACCCCTTCATATCAGTCATCCTTCACCCTGACCCAGCCTCAGCTGCACAAAGACACATCCAGCTTATCCACACTAAAAATGATAATTAGCTACAAGATACAAGAAAATCCTTCCGTGCTAAAGACAGGAATTTGTTTACTCAAAACGGAGGAACAAGGAATGAAACAACATCAAATCTTAACTAGACTATTCTTAAGTTCCAAAATGTGATTTCCTTAAATAATGGCACAAAGACATACAGTAGTTCCCCTATTTTCCAGTTGTTGTTGTTGTTGTTGTTGTTGTTTTTTAATATTTATGGAATCAAGTTTCAAAAACATGGTTACTGAGAAAACATCGTGTTCATTGCCAGAACTGAATTAAAGGCACACAATGCAAATTTTACACATTAAGATTCCAATGAGGAGTATAATTTCAGGGAGTTTTTAGAAAATAACCCTGATGGTATCATCAGGAGACTAAAGCTTGGAAATGACACATTTTTAGCAAAAAGCCTAATGAAAGATGCTTTTCAGATTCATTATGGAAATAGGCTGTTTTCACAGTCAACATGTTGAGTTGTCATACAGTGTAGTAGGAAAAGTACAGATGTTACCATTTGTTATTGCACAGCTTGGTTTCTTGATTGACTTGATTCTGCAGTATGCTAGTATAGTTTCAATCATAGACTCTGGCAGACCATTTAAATCAATATTTGAGCTCATACCGCTGATTAGCGGATCGAATGGGGAAATCAGGGTGGAGGTAGTGTATTTCCACTATGTTCTACTTCCGGGATTGCTCCGGTGCTGCTGGAAATTCCGCTGAATTTCCTCACAGTGATGACACAGTGATTGGCTCTGAGGCATCTTTGACATAGTGACCACACTCTGTATGGCAGTGTGATGCGCACACTGGTCCAAAATGACTTTTTACCACGCACAATCATTACAAAAGAAACAGCTGTAAAATGATTAATATATTTTCTGAGCATCACAGACATCTTGAACTGACTCTTTTTATTTTATTATCAGAACTTAATTCATTCAGTTTAATAAAATGTCTAGTAAGCTGTTTTATTAAATTATGTTATGGCATTTATGGGAGCAAGGGGCCAATGAACAAGGACCCTGAAACTAAAGTAGCTAAATAGAATTCAGCCATCTTAATTTTATTATTTTCCAACCGAAATGTCTCCAGTAGCAGCAGTATCGTAGGATCCAGCATGACCTACACTAAGGAATAAAAATATAAAGCATATAGGACTAAAAGGATATCTCAACCTCTGCAGCGTTACTTTTGACAGTGAATGTCTCTCGCAGCTCCCCCAACTTTATGGAGGTGAGATACTAAATCTCTTGCGCAATCCTTAAATGAGATTATTTATATTTTACATCAGGTGTGTTTCCAGGACCTCCTTTGTTTAAAGCTAATCTGAGGTGCAAAGAAAACTGAAACTGAGTTCAAAGGAGGATGGTCAACAGAGGCAGAGCAAGGGCTTGGAAACGCTGACTCGGCTCCTGTTGCTTAATCTATTTGAGGTGTGATTAAAGTTTAATTCCTGCCCATCTCCTAATGCTGGCCCATGTGTGTTTTTCAGCAATGGGTCGGTGAGTAGTTTCAAGCTGAGCCCAGGTCTTTTCTCTTTGTCTGGGCCTTACTTTATTCATGCCTGAGGGACGCCAAGAGCTGCAAACAACTGAATTTTTCATCAAGGTTACTTCCTGGAGAGATGTGCCATGCAGTTGTTGCTTTCTCCCTCGGTGTGTTCCTAGCTCATACATAACTTACCCTGCTCTGACCTGCAGCTCTCTCTGGGAGGAGTTGTTTCACCCTAGTCCAGATAGGAGACTGTGTGCTGTGCAGTCAGCATTTGTGTACATTATTTGTTATTAAATATTGAGCTTCGGTTAGATGATAAGAAATGTGGTAAAACCTTATATTAAATTCTCCAATTTAGCATTCATAAGAAGTATATTAATGTAATAAATGCTTTATTTATTTCACACACTGTAATGTAGATGAAAGCAAATATGAGTTTTTCATATGATTTTTCAACAACTCTGACTTCTCTTATGAAGCACCCATAAACAGGATTGCTTGATAACATAACATTGTTATAATTGTATGCAATGTTTTCTTGAGTTTTGCACACATTTATTAACTTTCAAATTGATTGAGAATGATTTGAATGTGTATAGTTCATAAATGCTTTATACAGATACGTTATACAATGTTATTAAGCATGAATAGAAATACAAAAATAAATAGCTAAATAATTAAGATTGAAATGTCCTTATTTTTGGTAAATATGGTAAATTGGTACAACATTAAAGTGTGTTATAAACCACTTATCAAGTGTTTATATACTGCTTATTGATGTTAAATTAGGTAGACCATCCAAACATATTACATGAGACCTTATATTATTTTGGCTTGTGTGAAGAAATATGATAAAAGCAGCCATTTCCCAATCTCAAATGTGTTATAATCCATGGTGCATTCTGTCTTCTTCCATATTTATCAGAGCAGCCTCACTGGATGATGGTAAACACACCACAGCTCAACAAACTCAACTAGTCCACATTTCTTTTGGGAATTCCAACATGCTTGGCATTAACATTTATAAGTCTCTGAAAAACAACTCTGCAACTTCTGGAGGAAAACATCTATTTATAAAATATTTTTACATCAAAATATATTTGCAATTATAATCAAGTCCCACTTATTTGCAGGGTTATTAATGCTGCAACAACACATTTGGTTTTAATAGAGGGAAAATATGCGATGTCAGATGATTTTTTTTTCTTTTTCATTAAGGCTGCAAATGCTGCTTTATCTGAAATACAGCCGTCAGAGCCACAAACAAGGTCTCATTTATTCTATTGAGAGTTTACTTTCCCAAAGCATCCACAAGCAATAAGGTAATTTCTGTCTATTGGCTTACAGTGGAATAAATTTGAATTTAGAGCAAAGAGAATGAGCTCTTTAGATCATATTTCACACTAATCAATGGAGTCCTTGATTTTAAATCTGCCCTAAGAAGACTGATGTGTGAGAGGTATGGATCGGGATTTGAAGAACCAACCTCACATCAGATTGTGGTGTTATATTTACTATTTCATAGACTAGAATAATATATTTGTCATGCCTGATGAATATTCTTTTCCCACTGTATGCATGTTTTTAACTGAACCACCATCTCCTTTAAGGTCTACAACACAAAGATAATCCTCTGTCATTATGACCCTGTTAAATAGGGTATAAAATGAAGCCGAATGGCTGTTGGACTGAAGAGTTCCATTTCAGGGCTGTACTGTGCAGTCTTGCAGCTCCTTAGTGTCAGACATTATCACCACCACTACCCTCAACCTCACCCTGCCCCTTGTGACAATTACTGCCCTACCTCCCTATTCAGCACGTAATGAGAAAACTGACTGATCGATTTCTGTCCGGCCAGTAAAAGAAGGGAAGGAAGCATTTGGATATAGCAGAGACCAGACTCTGAGGCACAGAACTGCAGCATATCCATACAATGATTTAGGTTTTTTTAGGTGTTAATCGGGGATAATGTGTGTGCAATAACAAATATAACATGTTTGATGCAAATTGCAATTTAAACACAGGTCTAAATGTAGCTTTTAGATATTTTCCTTATTGATTAATCTGCTGATTTTTTTGTTTTGATTAATTGTTTGGTTAATTAAAAAAAGTTAAAGAAGAAAACCTGAAAATATTCAAACTTGAGCTTTAAATGGTGAATTATTGCCATTTTTGCATGAAAAATTTATAAAAGAGTACTCTGCTGATTTAGCATTGCACTTCAATATCATTGTCTGACTTACGATGGACTGTTTTTTTTAAAGTGGTCAAAATTGATGCAGCAGAATCAGAGATATCATCGTTTTTTTGTATTCTACACATTCTTCCTTGTCAAAACCTAGCGCATACATAACCCACAAAGCAAACTGGTCGGAGATTTGAGCGTGTTGCCATAGTAGCAGCCTCGCACAGAACATTCTGGGATGGGAGAAAAACGAGCTCTGGTTTATTGGCATTTCTTTAAACCAATCACAATCGTCTTGGGCGGCGCTAAGCGCCAGACGGAGCAATGATACCTCTGCAAAATATCCTCGGGAAGGAACTTGTTTTGGTGGATGTGTACGTTCAAAGGTTGTTTTAGTCGTGCAACAGAAAACTCAGATTAGACAGATAGTCTAGCTAGCTGTCTGGATTTACCCTGCAGAGATCTGAGGAGCAGTTAGAAGAAAGCAAAAGGTGACGGACATCCATCTGAAATGAGGTACACCCGGCGGAATTTTTTGCAATACCAGAACAATCCCGGAGGTGAAACATCGTGGATATAGACTACGATAGTAGCAACTAATGTAGACTCAATCCGCTATCTTTAAGTAGAGATGAGGAGCTACAAATGTGTGATAAGCTCACTTCTTTCTGATTTTTTTTCTTCTTCTTGATTTTCAAACTTGCAGTCCGACCGAGACTGCAAACCGAGACTGACTTAAGTGACATCACTTGGGGCGATTTGTCAGATTTTGCACAACTCCCTCTCGACTTTATTATACAACTTTTTTTCCCCCCACATGTACAGTAGTGCTGTCCAACAGACTTTGATGTGCTAAATGTGGAGAAGTTTCCCCTCAATGAATTATCAAAATAGTTCCCGGATGTTTAAATACTAGGCTGGTTAAACTGGGCCATCAGTACATTTGCTATAACCACTGTTGTGGTCCTGTGTTACAACAAAAGGCTTGTAAAAGTGCTTCCCACAAACTAATAAATCCATCTTGATTTATTATTCCTTTGACTGATTACAAGGATGTAAATATTCAGCTGGAAAATATATAGTCAGGGTGACAGAGTGTCTTCTACAAGCACCACCATGCGGTCCTGTTGGGTCAGAGCTTCACTGCCACTCACAATTATTTATTAGGCTACATATTCACTCTCTATCCATCACTGTATAGCCACCCGGTCCGGTCACATCTCTTTATGTTTATTACAGTGTCCCACCTTCCCGAGGAGGATGATTGACGTTTTCGGAGAGGACCGAGGTGGGACTTAAGCGCTCCTTCTTCTCCAATCGTGGTTCGAGGGGCGGGGGCTTTCCATCCATACTCTGATTATGAGTCAGTTACCAGACATAAGCGAAACAATAACAGTTGGTGGTTACTTTGTATCCAAAACCTTGAAAGGCAAGTTGAGTCTTTAGCGCGTTTTAGCGCAGCAAGCTCTCGAGTGTAGGCTAAATCGGAGGTTTCATAAGAGGAGCTCAACACGCTCCACTTTTAATCAGCTAAGGAGCATTTAGTGTTCAATCCTGTTTTTTTTTTCTTCCCTACAGTAGCGGTGCAGGAGTGGCCAAAGCCAAAAGCAGCGATTCAGATCAGATTTCACCTAAACCAGCTGGGAGAGACACTGAGAGAGAGAGAGAGAGAGAGGGAGAGGGAGAGGGAGAGCGAGTGAGAGCAGAAAGAGAGAGAGCAGAGAGAGGGTTTGTCAGTCTCCCTCCTCCCAAATCCAGAAAAGCTTACCAAGGAAAAAGGAGGAGTGTCGGGGCTGAGAGAGACGCAGAGGAATTTCCGAGGATATTTTCTTTTCTTTTCCCCAATCTTGATATTAAAAAAACATTTAATAAAAAAAAAAAAAAAAAAGTTGGAGGCGAGGCAGCAGGGACCGTGGTCAAGGATGGACGAGCAGCCTCGGTTGATGCACTCCCACGGGGTAGGCATGGCCGGACACCCTGGCATGGCGCAGCATATGCAGGATGGCACGGCGGGGACGGACGGAGAGGGAAGAAAGCAGGACATCGGAGACATATTACAGCAAATAATGACCATCACAGACCAAAGCTTAGACGAAGCCCAGGCGAGGTGAGGCTATACAAAAAACACCCGTGTTATTAATCAGAGAGCGGAAATATTAGCCAATGCTTTTGGGGTTGCAAGAGGGGGAGAGATAATAACATTGTGATTGTGCCTCTAAATGAATGCAATTACGCCCAATGAAGTGCCGTGACTGCGCGAAAGCGAAAAAAAGACCCCCAAAAACTTGACACGATTCACATTTGATTATTTGAAAAAAACTTTTGGGTTCATATTTGTTTTAAAACTGCTAATTATTGTATGGTAAATGTAGATTAGGAGGATCTGTTGGAGCAGTTATCACTCTTCCCAGACACAGGAGCTTACGGTGTAATCCTGTGCTATGATAACATGTTGCAGATTAGTAATGATCAAAATATAATGCTAAATACATTTGAGGCATTTTCTAGGTGTAGTGTAACTGGGTGGATTTTGCTGCATATTATGTAGCAAGGAAAGGTTTTAATTGTGTATTTATGTGACAAAAATAATTCAATTCCAAAGTCCAAACAACTTTATTTATCCCAAAGATTATGGATTCAGTCTAAATATTCACATTTTACTTCGCTTTGCCTCCTGTATGTTTTATAAAGTAGCCTGCTTCTTACAGTCAAAACAGCAGGAGAAAATTATGCTCATAACGATAGTTTGTGATTTAAGAATGCCCCACTCTTTTAAGTGGCTTTGTAACTATTGCCACTTGTTAGAATATTGATCTGGAAAGGGATGTCCTGTCATCTTTTTAGGAAACATGCACTGAACTGCCACAGAATGAAACCTGCTCTCTTCAACGTCTTGTGTGAAATCAAGGAGAAAACAGGTATGTTGTCTTTTATTTATTTCGTTTGCTGGATTGGTTTTATTTTGCTTGCACTTACTGATACTGATGAGAACATTGTCAATGTTATGGTCAAAAGCGTATTCCTAATGTGTGTCTTCTTTATTTTACAAAACAAATATTGTTGAATTTTTTTATTTGAAAGAATTTAAATCACAGTCATTATTCCTCTCTCAAGCCACTGTACATTTATTTGGCATCAAACGGATATATTTTTCGGACACATTTTCCATGAAAAACGTCACACACCATGCATGTGAAAAGCACAGGCCCCAGATGAGGTGCTGTCATTGGACAGGAGTGTTTTCATGCCGACATTTGGGCTTTCTCACTCCTCTCTGTCTGTTTTCCTTGGCCGAGTTTGATGGTGAGCTGTTTTAAAATGTAGAGGCAGGTCAGAGGGATTTTTTTTTTATGTTTGCAACAAGGGTCAAAGTCATGAAAAGGAATGTGTGAATTATTACTCAGTTAACAGCAGATTAAAAGAACAGACATTAACATGATGAAAGCCTTGGAATATTCTCTGAAAGGATGTGGCAGCGTGCTGTTTAAGAGGTGGCTTTTCAATGGAGGAAATATCAAATACAACCTTATCTGTGAACACCACTTTGAAGCTGTCGCTGAGGTTATTGAGAGAGCCTTTCCCACTTTGAAAAACGTGTGCCAAACTCTGACTCATACAAACGAAATGTCGGTGAATAAGAGTTCATGTAAAATTAAGGGAAATGGTTTAGCCTCCATACTAGCCCTGTGTGTTAAAAATAAACAAAGGGCTAGTATGGAGTCAAAACCATTTTCCTTAATTGTACACAAACTCTTATTCACCAATATCTTTTTTATTTGTATGAGTCAGTTTTGTTTTCAAAACAAAAAAAGTTGAATAATTCAACAGACACTTCTTCACCAAATTTAAAGGTTAAAGAGTGCTGTCTGTGAGGAGGAAGCTACAGTAGGTAGGCGCCCTGTTTCTAAGTTGCAAGGCTTAAAAAAGTGAGAGAGTAATGCCTGGCTCTTTGTAAACTGTCTGGCGTCTCCCTGGGTTCAACCAGAGTTCGTTTCCAAAAAGAAGAACAAAGTGACTTGGACCTTTTCCTGGCTTTTTCCCCTGCCTCTCCTCTCTTCCCACCGTTCTTGGCAACCCCGGATTTCACAGAGCTTCTGACGAGACAGAGGCTCCCCTCGGCCTGCAAATTAGGACCAAGTTTGGAAATGAACATATTTCACGTTTATATTCTCTCATCTTTATGGATTGAATCAAGCTATTTTTACTCAGTGTTTTTGAAAAACATGCTCCAAAGCACAAATCAACAAGCCCTAAACAGCTGCGTTGTTTTGATGAAGGCAGAAAAGCCTTTTAAAAGTTAAGAATAACCCAAACAATTTATGACAGAATTGAGCCTTAATGGCAGCCTTACTGTGTCCTCCCTGTCTATGTTTGAAGAGCTGAGCTGCGGCTCATCTTCGCCCATAGGAGGTTTGTGCAGACAAAACTGAAAATCCTTTCACTGCAGTGACAGAGAAAATGACTCAAACCTTCACCATGGCATTTACAGCCAAATGTGCTGAGTGCAGTGTATGTGAGCGGAGTACAGCCTGTAATTTGTCAGGTCTTTTTTATATTCTTTATAAAGAGTCAGCTTCTCCTTGCTTTTTACATAGCTGCAGTCAGAGTGTCTTTGAGAAGAAGTGCAAGCAGGAGAACATGAGTGGAGCAGTTCAGATTTGAAGCAGCCCTTCTCCTCGACCTTTTACTGAAGAGAGGAGACATTTCTTAAGATCATATACCATTTGTTGCATGCAGTTATTCACGTGTGTTGCATGTATACCTCTTCATGGTATATCAGTGCTGTGTGAGTGTTGACAGCAGCAACATGGGACATTGCAGCAGCGAGGTGTCCCCTGGCAAGCAGCTGACAAGCAAGGCGGGAGTGCATGCCAATACAGAGCCGGCCTTAACTGATGACCCCACCCCAATCCTTGTATGTTTGTGCCAGGGTCGGGCCCGTGCCACGGCAGGAGAGTATTTAGCAAGCTTAAACAAGTTCAGGTTCACATTCAGGCTTATGGAAAACCAACGGCGACGGTTTGTGTTACAATTACAGATGGTCCTTTTGGCTGCCAGTATTGTATTTCATGTTTGCCCTGACTACCGGCCCCTCTGTACTTAAAAAAAAACAAACTATCATCATTGTTTCTATAGTTCCTGAGAAGCACTTAGAATTTGTTTTCCTGTCCTTGCTTCACATCCTGTGAAAAGAGTTTGAGTATGTCTTTGTTTGTGTGGAACCATTACGGCGAGGGAAGCTGGCACGTCCAGGTTGACTAAGTAAGAGAAGCCAGACACCAAGTCAGTGTTACTGGGTGTCAGATTTCAGGCCTACTCTCTCCCACTCTCTCTCCCACTCTGTGTCTCTCTATCTGCGGGCCTGGGACTGTTTCGTGTGTCAGCAGCCTCACTACCCCCATCCAGGCTTGGGTCAGATGGAGAGCTCCTGCATGACTAATGCGATCAGACGGATAATGCAATACATTGCTTGAACTTATCAAAGATGGAGACCTGCTGAATCAGTCTCTGCTATTGCCGTGCTAATTAGACATGCACACACATATTAGATATTCACACTGGTTTGGTTTGGTCACTGTAAAGGCTCCTGTCATGAATGTTGGGAGAAGTAGTTTTCATCATTAGCACAGAGCAAAGTTTTTCTTTTCTTAACTGTCCTGAAAGTTCTGTGTTAAAGTAGGGTTTCAACTAACAATAATTTTTTATTATTATTGATTATTCTGCACACTGCTTTGTTAATTATTTAATGTCTAATCTTTTAAAAAAAACCAAAGTGATGTCTTTGAATGTCTTGTTTTGTCTGACCAGCAGTCCAAATATTCAATTTACAATAATATAAAACAGAGAAAAGCAGCAAATCTGACATTGGTGTATTGGAAGCAACAGAGGTTGGGCTTTTTGCTTCAGAAATGACTGACATGATTAATCAATTAAATTGCAGATTTTTTTTGTGTGACAATAAGCTGATCCATTATCTGTTGTGTGTTTTAGCTATAGTAGGTAGGCTTGAAATAATATTTATTATTTATTTCATATAACATGAAGATTAAACGTTAACGGAAGTACTGGTTAAGCTCCCATAAAGCAGTGGATAGACCGGTCACTATGGCTCCCAGTGCTGCTGTTTTTCAGTATTTAATTGACATGGCTGTCCATGATGAGTTCAGGGGTTAGTGTTGCCTCTCTTTGTTACTCTCCTCTCATCTCCAGTGACAGATGGAGGCATTAGTCTCCAATGTGGCGCTGTCCTGAAACTAATGGCTATGTCCTTGGTTTCCCCGCGCTAGCTGGGAGACTGTATATCTGTCCCTAGCTTGGAAGTGCCGAAGCAGCAGTTTATCCCCCCATGTTTTAGTTTCCACGGAAATAAGGCTGAACAGGACTCTGTCTGTTCTCTCATAAATAACTTCAAATAAATAACTTCAAAACGAGTGCAAAGTTTTCCTGAGAAAATGTTGCTGGCCTTTGATTTGCGAGTTTATAGGAGACTATTCCTTTGCTTACGAGAAACTCTCCTCTTAGTGAGTAATAATAAACATGTAATATATTATTGTAAGTAGCGGTAGTGTGCTGATCGTGAGTTTATCTTTGCTTTTAAAGTGAGTTATATCAAACATAAATAGACTGTATTCCATTTTACCCACTGACATTTCCTCTATATTCATATTTATATTTATTACATTATCAGTGCTCTTTAGAAGCAACAGCGTGTATTTTTGCTATTCCCTGTCCTCTGATATAAACTCACTTGCAATTAGGACAGCTAATCTATTATGCAAATGTTGACTGGCTTAATTGAGACATGTTAATCATGTTTTAAGAGGCTAATTACAGCCCTGTATATCTGAGGTGGGAGTTGTAATTAACCATGATAACAGATCTGGCTGTAGTATGGTCATATTCTGTGTGTCAACGTATGGAGAGGAAGTGTGTGTGTGCTTGTGAAAGCATAGCTATGTTGCTAGGTGTGTTTTGTGTTTGTTTGTAGAATTTTTATTTTCAGCTTTTAAACAAATTAAAAATCAAGTTTTATTTTTTGCTTGGTGTCTCCATGCATGCAAGAAAGTGTCTGTCCATGTCTATTTAATGTTTCAGATAACTATTTCCCCCTCCACGTGCATTTTTCACATTTCACCTTTATGAAAACAGCAAGAAGGACAGAGAAACAGACATCTATCATTTCACCTATTCAACAGAAATATGAATGCATTGCATCTTTATCTATAGTTTGTTTCCTGAACTTCTCCATCTGGTTATCTGATGCAGCAGTACTGGCCATTCTGCAAACCAGGCTTTTATACAGGGCTGTGTTCTTAGTTTTCTGACAGAGATCATATTCAAATCCATTACGCTAAGAATGCCTTCCCACTTATCGAATATAAAATTGCTTTAGAGAGGAAATTTGCTCTATGGCAGAGTGGAGTTTCTTTTTTATCAGATGTTTGTCTCTGGAGCAGCTTTTAGTGTCTACAAAACAGCTCTGGTGACATTATTGCAGTTGCAATTGCCTCAGCCATTGTTTTTCTTATTGGTGCTGTTTGGATATGATTGGATTTTCTACAGTCTGGTGGAATTGCCTCACGCAGTAGCACCGGTGAAGGCGTATATCCTCATATTGTTGACGTTGAAGCACCTTCAGATCTTATTACTGATATGTTCATGGGGCTCCAACTGTGTACTCCAACTATATCTCTCAATAACGTGGTTTAGTTTTTCATTTTTCATTGTATTAAATCTGTTTGGTTACATGCACAACATGTCTTCTTCCCCACCCCCTATTTGACGAAAGAGACATGTCCTTTATTATATCATAAATGTAACTCTTACATTCAGATTTTCTTAAGTGCTTTCTTAAGTGGTAGTTAAGATATACAGTAGTAGTTACCTGGACGCAGGGTTTTCTCTGTCATTATATCACTTTTAATTCGAAAAGTGTGGGATCTCATTTTTCTGGCACTTTGCCACTACGATGTAAGTGGCATGTTAGCACACACACACACACACACACACACACACACACACACACACACACACACACACACACACACACACACACACTCAAACAGTCAAAATGGCAAGCGCTCTTCCCTGGCTGACTTAGTAAAAATGACATAAATTAATACATGCTGCTTAAACAGGACCAAGATTAATGGTTGCCTTTCGCTGTGGCTTAGATCCACTGTCAGTCGCAGCTCGCTGCCCAGATGGAATCAACACCAATCAATGAAGGTTCCCGACTCTCCCTGGATCTCTGCTTAGGATGTTCAGTGGGACACACAAATACATACGTGCACATTTAAATATATCTTCTACAGGCAGACACATTCAGACACATATTGCGCAAGATAAAAATAAGAATTGCACCTTCGATAATGCAGTATTTCTGCTGCACTCAGCATTTTTTCCATATAAACTCGTAGGAATATCCTGTATTACTTCCCATACAGTGGGATGTTCAATCAGGTGCCACAAAGTCAGATGGAGAAGAGCAGCGAGGCTGATGGCTCTGTAGTGATTGGATGTTTCAATTACTGATAGTAATGCCATGGTGTAGTGAGTCATGCAGTGCAGATAGCACCATTTATTTTAATCAGGGCAGGGGAGAGATGGGTGTGTATGTGTCTCCCTCCTTTCAGAGTAGTTTCACATTTAGATGCAGGGGAGTGTGTGCTTTCTCTCTCTCTTTTCTCTCTCTCATTTTCTTTATTTCATACACAAACACACACGCGCACACACACACACACACACACACACACACACACACTCAGGTGGATTGAGAGTGGAGTAGAGGTTGCCGTGGGTAACGCATAGCGACAAGGTACTCTCTCGTGAGCTATTCTAATTTATGTTAATAAACCTTGCTGTTGCCGTGAGAGACAAAGGGGCCACAGATGAGCCTTGGTAACCTCGGCACCTTCAGTGGAAGGAAAGGCGTAGACAAAGAACAATGCAGACACACACCCGGAGAGAAAAAGACTGAAGAGATATCGAACTGTAGAGAAAGACACAAATACTGTGGTGGAAAGCGATGTTAAATTTAGCCACACAAAGAGTTGTTTTGTGGTTGCAAAATCAAACAGCCTCATGCTGGCAATCGTCAGCGTGGTGTGTGTGCTATCTACTATTTCTGCGCGTGTGTCAGAGTGTGTGTTGGAGGGGCAGAAATAGGCAGGCAGGCGGTCTCTTGGGATTGTTACTGATAATTCCGTGGGGCCTGTAGAGACAAGGGGTGCTGCAGTTTTGGATCACTTCCAGGGGCAGATGTGACACCAAAGGTAGCATTTAGCACAGTGGGGCGAGAGCCTGAGTGTTAGCAGAGGTCAGCACTTGGCCTAGCTTCCTGGCAGTGGAAAGACCATCTCAGAGAGGCACATGAGGGCCCTTAAATCTGCGTCTGAAGTAGGGTTGGCTCTTTCAGACAAAAACCCAAACAAAAATGTATGAATCAAGAAAATAACTCAAAACACTTATTGTTTGCTTTGTCTGCTGTGATGTACTGTTAAAAGCCTGTTATTAGCAAGTTAAAACTGACAGTAGGGTGAGATCGGTTCACTTCTTCCCTCGGATCAGTTTACATTATTGCAACTTGCATCATTTTATTGAACTGAAAGTGTATCAGAAAGGGTGTCGGTTTTCTCAACCAAAAGCTGCTTTGACTTGTTATTATGGACAATCCACTTTTTAATATATACAATGCCTCATTTCTAGACTACTATATGTTTCAGTGTGAAAACAAACTAAACCTTGGAATTGATGCTCCCAATTCTGATGTCTAACAAGGTAAAATATGTAAAGCATTATTCACAGTAACAGTGAGCAGGATTGATAATTCGGTGACGCCTCCTTGCTGGTTCCCTGTACTGTAGATATCAGCATCCCAACCCAAAGACTGAAAGCTGTGGGTTTCCTTTGTGCCTTCTGTCTGCCAGCTTGCCTTTGGCGGTGTTAGTTCTGGACAGTTAACTCCAACTGAAATTATGTTAATTGCTGTCATTTTCTTTTTTCTACTTGAGCATAATCAGCAAATTATATACTTCTGTTCATTTATTACCAAGCCACTTCTAACAGAGTTTTTACCCTTCAAATATCAAAAGTTGGGAATTAGTTTTCTCTTATGATGTGTGGGTTTATGTGAGCAAATGTGTGTTATCAACAATTTGTCATTTGGTGTAATAGTTTGACATTATCCCCGCAGTATTGTGTCATCTGAGCCTCTGAAATGTTGGGTGGATGCGCTTGGTAGTGTCAGAACAAAAATACAGTATGACAAAGTAATGCTAATTGCTAACACTGCACACAGCTTGAATGATATGATAATAACACCTGAAAAGCATGCACGCTAAAGCCATGCAGGCAACTATTTTTTGGAGTTGTTATCCAGAATGGGATCATGTTGTAAAAAGCCTCTGTTAGTTTGTTTCCCTGATCTTTGAGCTATTTACAAAATTAATTAAAACACCTTATTTCAAGATTATGGAAAATGCAGGAATCCTCCCCAAAGCATGGTCCAATTTTTCTAAATTGTTTATTACTTTCATTTGTATCTCTGATTATACGCTGGTTTGTGAATCCAGTGTTTATGGAAATCTCTCTGTACATGTGTGTTTGAATGTGTGACATTAAAATATCACAACACAAAAACACACATGCAAATGCACTGTTTTTTTAATTTAACCTTTTTTAATAGGTCCCATTGTGAATTAAAATCTCTTTTTAAAGAGAGTCCTGGCAAAGATAGGCAGCAGCACACAAGATGAAGCAGTAGATTAACATTCCTCATAACTGCTGCATTTTACTGTACTGCTCTGTTTAAGAAAGGGCAAGTGTGTTAGTTTTTGAATGTAAATGGACTGCTCAAAGCAGTTTTACATAGTACAGGAACCATTCACACACTGTGGTCGAGGCTGCCGTACAAGGTGCCACCTGCTCATCAGATAAACACTCAGACACATTTACACACGGGGGGCAACTCGGGGTTCAGTGTCTTGCCCAAGGATACTTCAACATGGAACTGCAGGGCCAGGGATAGAACCACCAACCTTCCGATTGGCAGGCAACCGCTCTGCCCCTGAGTCTAGAACTCTAGAAGAACTCTCATTTTACATTAAGCTACACTACACCAAATAGCATGAGGTCAAGTAATATATATGATATATATTATAAATATTATAATCAGAATATATATATATATAGTATACTACAACAAATAGCATGAGGTTAAGTAATATATACTATATATATATATATATATATATATATATATATATATATATATATATATATATATATATGGAAATCCCTCTATGTATATATGTGTGTATATGTATACTGTATTTGTATATATACATTATATATGTAAATATATGTATATATATTATATGTGTATATATATATACTGTGTGTATATACTGTATATGTATATATATTGTATATAATACCTTGTACAGCAGCCTCGGCCACAGTGTGTGAATGGTACAGTATATATATATATATATATATATATATATATATATATATATATATATATATATATATATATATATATATATATATATATACTGTATATATTGTATTTGTATAAACAAGGTCATATCCTACTGTGAAATCCTAAATTATTGTCTCTTATTAATTAAGATGAACTGAGCACACATGCAGCACCCTGCTATAGATACTAGTTATCAAACTGGGAGGATGCCATGCATAGAATTCAGCTGTTACATAAAAGGCACCTTCACTGGAGCAATGTGTGTGTCAGTACCTTGTTCAAGTTCACGTTGAGCCTTGTTGTTAAAGGGGGCTTTCTTATTCATGCTTTCACCATTTGTTCACAAGATCTGAACCGACGACCCTGTGACTCCACACATGCCTCTCACGCCTCCTGGCAAGCAGCTCTTCTTCTCCTATTATATTTTATTTGGCTTGCTGGCACCACCTTGTAGCCTGTTTTATTGGACATGTCCTTCACCACCATGTTTAGCTGTCTCCTCCCCTAAACACATAAAATTCCTTTATGTTCCTATTACTTGAGTTTATGAAGAGCGTCTCCAGCCCCCTCCCTGCCGATAAGATTATATTGATAAATTGATATTGGGAAAGCTGTAGTGTGATAAAGGCATGCGGGTTAAGAGCTTCTTGGATAGTTTAACCTTGATAAAACAGTTGTTTCAGTGAGGCTGATTTTGCCTCATCCGTCTTCATCCGTCAGGGCCCTGCTGAAGTATGCAAATGAAGGCAGTAGAGGGAAGCGCCGTGTGCGGTTAAATGGGGCGTTGCGAATGTGCGGTGTACCGCACCAACGGGGTGATACTACTTACTGTCCAAATTTAGTGTGTCTCTTCTGAAACATCCTCCCCCTTCTCTTTCTTTTTGTCTGCATTTCAAGAATATATACAGCCCTGAGAGGAACTGTGGCCTCTCGTAAAATGATTACAGCTGTGGCAGCAGCAAAGCCGTTTATGCTTGTACATGTGTTACATTACTACAAATTTTAAATGTTTTCTGAGCTGGAATTTAATGACTGCAGTGCAGTGTGTTATCCCTTTATTTGTGTCTTTGTGTGTGCGGTATCTGTATTTAAATGTTGCAGAGGGTTTTATTGCAAGCTCCAGCCATACATTTTAGAATATGGCTGTTTATTGCGCTAATTAGTGAGTCTGGAGGTGTAAGGGTAATAATCTTTATGATAATAACTGTTTATGCCTCAACACTGCGTTCCATTCACAGTTTACGTTGCTTGGGCAGCTTCATTTGCCTGATTAGTTTTGTACCTACTCAGCAGCATTAGAGATGTTTTTGTGTGTGTGTTTTATTCTCCCATTTATCTCATGTGTCGGCATATTGATTGATTCCCCTGCTCACTCATTATTTTGTTCTGTTCTTCACAACTCATTTTCAGAAAGAGAGCTAGCACTGTGGCCAGAAACAGATACCTCGTCTCCTCTCTGCTGTCTGACTAGCCACCACACACATAAAGCTGTCAATCAGGAACTTTCCTGCCTGCCCTTTGTTATGGAACGCCAGCTCTGTGGGTGGGTCCTCTGGGTGATAGATGGCTCAGCGAGCCTATCGGACTGCAAGTAGCATCCATCTCTGTCTGGAGCCTGTTAAACAAGCTTGGGAAAGCAGCCATGTAGTCCTAACCACCACTGGCCTCCACTAAAAAAACCCATTAACATTAATGAAGGGTAGCTTTAAAAGTTCTTCAGTAATAGGCTTGAATTGGATTTATGAATCAGATAGTTTGCCAGAGAGTACGTCATGAATAATGTCACTGGTAGATAAATGGAAATGAGCATTTAAAAGGTCTCAGGACACTGTTTCAGCAAGGATTTCAGCCCAGCTCAGAAACTTTTTTTTTTTTTAAATGATCTTTCCCCTCAATCATTTTTCCTCCAGGTCTCAAATCAAGCAGCAGCTTCAGAGTGGCTGTGAAGGAAAGCAAGGTGTTTGATGTTTTAAGTGACTGCAAAGATAAAGCTGCTCGCACACTGCTGATGCTTCTAGAGAAAAAAAAGGTTCTTAATACGTTTTTAGAGGTCTTTCATTCCAGGTGGCACTGGCCATTTCAATATCTTGCAACCAACACTTTACCTGTCTACCCGGTCCCTATAGATGGCTGATGTGAAACTGCCATTAGCCAGCCAATTCCTCAGCCACAGATTACTGTGCCAGTACATTGTAATCACAACGTTGAAAAAGGTCTGATTGCACTCCATCCAAACCTACAAAGTGTGGCATAAATGGGTTTTTCAAAGGTCTGCAGTCGGTTGTTGGTATGTCATCATAGTGCATTAAGACTGTCAAAGGCAAAATGGCAGTATTTGAAACCTCTTTCATTCGGTGTGAATGTTAAACGTGCAATATGTAATTTTCTGCCACTAGGGGTCTTTCAATCAAAACAAAAACAAAAGATGGAGCAATGCCGTCATTCTATTCAGTTTCTCCCGGTTAAGATTTCTTCGTTGAGGAGGTTTTTACCAGGATCCGAATTATACGCAGAGGTCTCCTCTACAAAACAAAAGGACCTGGCGATTTAAACCGGTAATAACAGGAGTCTAGTTTTTTTTTAGACATTTTAATGAAGAGAGTTACATCTTATGTCTTTAAAAGAATGCAGAAATACACACGGACCAAACCAGTCAAACAAGTTAGTGTACAGCCAAAACACCTCATGTACGAGCTGCAGCACTTGCTTCCATTGAAAACATTACTCATTTCGTGCATCTCCCTAACCTGACATGCCAGATGGTTTGTCACACAGAACCATCTGAGAAGCCGTCATTGGAAACTGTTTGGAAAAGGGCAGGCCCTTTCAAAAAATACTTGGCAGGTGATTGGATAAACCATCTGTCTATCAAACTCTTACCGAAGCCAGTTGGGAGAAGAACAACAACATCTTTACCATCAAGAAAAGCCTTTGGAGCCATTCTTTGCTCTTCTTTCAATGAAAAATACTCTCCAGTTCCTATAAAACTGATGCTATTGCAGCATCTATGCTAACCTCTTTGCAGCTCTTGGAGCCACCATTGTTGTTTTAAACGAATAGTCGCCTCTCTGTGTCGTCACACACACCTTAACCATGATCATAGCTGCCAGTAACCCCTTACAGGACACTAATTGGTCCGAGATACGGTGGTTCGATGTACGTG